>QNTS01001280.1:84144-142987 GCA_003317085.1 Hucho hucho | reverse complement strand
CTGAAGCACAGACAGGACCACAGAACATGTTGGGGCAGCAGGCTCATTAGAACATGTACACAATTAACCACTCTTGCTGCCAGTAACACATCTACATATTTAAATGATAAAAAACAAATTACAAGTCGTTACACAATACTAGTCACAAAACACTGAGCGTTCCTCAATGTCTAGGCTATGTGCATGTATTTGTGGTAAAAGAGAAACAACAGCATAACTCCATGTAGTAATCTGAGGCCTTGCCTTATGCAACGTATCAAAACTAGCTAGGTAAACATCAGTCGAATCAACTGCATATTTTTCCAAAACATGTAGAAAAGAGCAAAGTATTTTGTTCTTTAGGATGTTCCAGGTCTAAACCTGCTATACTGGATAGGAGTGTACAGAAAACTGGCTATGACATGAACTCACCGGCAACACCGCAGGATAGTACAGCCCCATCATTGTCTGCACGGGAAGGAAGAGTCTCTCCTCTCTCTCTATTCCGCTCCGAATGTGGTCTGTTACCATCCGCCGGGAAGCACCTTCTGTCCACGTCTCTCACAGATTCAAATTCTCCCTCGCTCACCGCCAGTGTTCCCCCTTCCCTTAGCACCACGCAAGCCGTGTGTCCTTGTCACTCTCCCCCTCTTCTCTGTTTGCCCCTTGTCAGTTCTCTCCTCTGACAGCTCGAGTCTCTTCTCTTCTTCCTCTGACGTGTGTCACTTCTCACTCACACTACCTCTCCTGCTCTGCTCGGTCATGGCTTCTGCATGTTCCATCCCCCTTCAAACTTTCCCTCTCTGTGAGCCTGGCTGGGTCCCTCCTATCCATCAGTCTCTCCATCCCCTCCCCTCCCCTCCCCGGCTAGGTACTGACAGGTTGGGAAGGAAGGAGCTTCTGTTTGGCAGCCCTGAGTAGAAGACGCTCCGTTTCACACTAACGCTACCCACTGCATTGCAGGTTTTTTTAATCATTTATTTATTGGATGGCAGCTTGTCAACCCCATGTTAGGCTGGCAGGCAGGCAGCTCCCCCTCACCTCCCCATGTTCATTACCCAGAGAGGAAACAGCTTCAAACTGCTACGGCCCAATTCTACACCTTCACAACATGTATATTTATTACTCTGCATTGCGCTTTTTCATTTCCTACACTACAGTATTGTTGGGGTTCGATGGGAGAGAGGAGTGCAGTTCCCCTGCACTTCTTATTTTTTTCTCCCCTTTTCTGCCCTGCCTGCAAAATGTCTATGCCAGTATGCAGACATCTGCTGAGGTTGGCTACTATAGAGGAGAGAGAGAGATGGAGAGAGGGAGAGAGAGAGAGGGACCAAAAAAGGTGATGGGAGGTGGTGGGAAAGGGGTAAGCGAGAGGCTGAGAGAGGCAGTGGATGCGAGCGAGAGATAACGGGATAGAGATAAAAGGATAAAGGGATGGGGAAAGAGCGAGGGATGACGGGATTAGGGTGTAAGTGAGGAGGATGAGAGGATGAATGGGGGATGATCTAAGGATTAACTACACAGACTGAACACACTGATAAACACACAGATGCACAGCCATATTTATTGTGCACCCTGGCAGGCACACAAACACACAATTTCAAACAAAGGTCTATTTCCATCACACTCACACACATACATTCAAACAACGCCCCTCCCCCACAAACACAGATCATCATTGGGCCATACATATAGGGATGCACTGATATGGGCATTCTGGGCTGATGCAATAGTCCTAATCAATATTTTGTTGTCCATGGTGGATTATATATCGATATGGAAATATTAATCTGAAGGCCAATGCATGCATCCCTACATACCAACAAACAATACATAGCTCTACTAATTAGGTAGATTGAATTTATTAGACTATTAAAAGTAGTAGGCTGGTCCAGCCGGAGAGCTTCTGCTCGCCTGAGTTAGAATACCGCGCTCCTAGCGGCCGGTGATTTTAATGCAGGAACACTGAAATCAGTCTTCCGCAATTTGTACCAGCATTTAACCTGTGCAACTAGAGGCGAAAAAAACTCTAGATCACCTTTACTCCACACACAGAGACGCATAACAAAGCTCTCTCTCCCCCTCATTTGGCAAATCTGACCATAACTCTATCCCCCTGATTCCTGCTTACAAGCAAAAACTCAAATATGAAGTAGCAGTGACGCCCTCAATACGAAAGCAGTCCAATGAAGCGGATGCTAAGCTACAGGACTGTTTTACTAGTCAGACTGGAATATATTCCGGGACTCATCCGATGGCATTGAGGAGTATACCACATCAGTCACTGGCTTCATTAATAAATGCTTTGATGACACTGTCCCCACAGTGACCGTACGTACATATCCAAACCAGAAGCAATGGATTATAGGCAACATCCGCACTGAGCTAAAGGCTACAGCTGACGCTTTCAAGGAGCGGGACACTAACCCGGACACATAAGAAATACCACTATGCCCTCCGACGAACCATCAAACAGCCAAAAGCGTCAATACAGGACTAAGATCGAATCCTACTACAATGGCTCTGATGCTCGTTGGATGTGGCAGGGCTTGCAAACTATCACGGATTACAAAGGGAAACCCAGCCGCGAGCTGCCCAGTGAAGTGAGCCTACCAGACGAGCTAAATGCCTTCTATGCACTGAACCATGCGTGAAAGCACCAGCTGATCCAGACATCGGCTCTCTCAGTAGCCGATGTGAGTAAGACCTTTAAACAGGTTAACATTCACAAGGCTGCAAAGCTAGACAGATTACCAGGACGCATACATGAGCTGACCAGCTGGCAAGTGTCTTCGCTGACATTTTCAACCGATCCCTGACCTGGTCTGTAATACCAACTTGTTTCAAGTAGATCTCTCAAATCTTCAAGCAGACCACTCAAATCTGTAGCCATGAAATTGTTTGAAAGGCTGGTCATGGCTCACATCAACACCATGATCCCAGACACCCTGAACCCACTCCAATTCACATACCACCCTGATGGGATCCACAGATGATGCCATCTCTATTGCACTAGACACTGCCCATTTCCACTTGGACAAAAGACAAATCTACGTGAGAATGCTGTTTAATGACTATAGCTCAGCGTTTAACCTCTTAGGGCTAGGGGGCAGTGTTCGGAAGTACTGAGAGTCTGACGTGCCCAAAGTAAACTGCCTGTTACTCAGGCCCAGAAGCTAGGATATAAAAGGAGTTTCTAAAAATGTTAAAATAATGTCTGAGTATAACAGAACTGATATGGCAGGCGAAAACGAGGAAAATCCATTTGGAAAATGTTTTTTTTTTTAGGTCAGTCTTTCCATTGACTTGCTATTGACTATAGTGGGAATGAGCTCCCAGGTTGCAGTTTGTATGGCTTCCACTAAATGTCAACAGTCTTTAGACATGGTTTCAGGCTTGTTTTTTGAAAAACGAACAAGAAATTGTTATTCTTCCAAGTGACTGATGAAAAGGACACATACTGTTTTGCGCGCGTGACTGGGGTGCGCACTCTTCGTTATTTCTCTTCCCTATTGAATACGCTATTCTCCGTCTGAAATATTATTGTTTATTTAGATATTTGACAACCTGAGGATTAATTAGAAACATTGTTTGACTTGTATGGGCGAACTTTATCGGTAACTTTTGGGATTTCTTTGTCTGCATGTTGAACGACTTGATTACAGAACTCCATGGCGCTAACTAAAAATACTTTTTGGGATATAAAGAAGGACTTTATCGAACAAAACGGCCATTCTTTGTGTTCCTGGGACCCGTGGGATTGCAAATAGAGGAAGATCTTCATAGGTAAAGTGATTTATTTTATCGCTATTTCTGATTTTGTAACGCCTGTGCTGGTTTGAATAATATGTTGGAAGTGGGGCGCTGTCCTCAGACAATCGAATGTTCTGCTTTCGCCGTAAAGCCTATTGTAAATCCGACAACAACCTCCCCCTTAACGTCAGCAAGACAAAGGAGCTTATCGTGGACTACAGGATACGGAGGGCCGAGCACGCCCCCATTCACATCGACTGGGCTGTAGTAGAGCGGGTCGAAAGCTTTCAGTTCCTTGGTGTCCACATCACTATCATTGTCCAAACAGACCAACACAGTCGTGAAGAGGGCACAACAACGCCTCTTCACCCTCATGAGGCTGAAAAGATTTTGAATGGGCCCTCAGATCCTCAAAAAGGTCTACAGCTGCCCCTTTGAGAGCATCTTAACTGCATACATCATTCCTTGGTATGGCAACTGTTCGGCCTCTGACCGCAAGGCGCTACGTACGGCCCAGTACATCACCGGGGCCAAGCTCCCTGCCATCCAGGACCTCTATACCAGGCGGTGTCAGAGGAAGGCCCTAAAAAATGTCAAAGACTCCAGCCACCAAAGTCATAGACTGTTCTCTCTGCTACTCCACGGCAAGCAGTACCGATGCATCAAGTCTGCAAGGACCCTGAACAGCTACTACCCCCAATCCATAAGACTGCTAAATAGTTAGGTAAATAGTTAACCAAACAGCTACCCGGACTATCTGCATTGACCCTTTTTGCACTAAGTTTTTTGACTCAACACATACAGTGAGGGAAAAAAGTATTTGATCCCCTGCTGATTTTGTATGTTTGCCCACTGACAAAGAAATGATCAGTCTATAATTTTAATGGTAGGTTTATTTGTACAGTGAGAGACAGAATAACAACAAAAAAATCCTGAAAAACGCATGTGAAAAATGTTATAAAATGATAACTGAAAGGTTGCAAGATCAAATCCCCTTGCTGACAAGGTAAAAATATGTCGTTCTGCCCCTGAACAAGGCAGTTAACCCACTGTTCCTAGGCAGTCATTGAAAATAAGAACTTGTTCTTAACTGACTTGCCTAGTTAAATAAATGTGAAATAAAAAAAATTGAATTAAAAATAAACATTGTTCCTACTGACACAGACAAACCTACAGGCAGATCAACAAATGCAGAACAGCCCATAAGAACTCCAGCTAGATTGTATAGGTAGGCTAGACTAACTCCTCCAACCCTTTGCATGACAACCGGCTCAACTCCTATGTGTTCCCGATTACATCACTAAGAACTAGCTAGCATTAAATCATTTGTTGTATGTTTGACTAGTCTTGAATCAAATAAGAAAGTTATGATCCAAACAAACACATGGGAACCTAACAATTTTAACAGCCTTACCAAATGCATGTTATTTCAGACATTTCTAGCCCAATGGTATTCAAACGTTTTCAGCTGGGACCCAATTCCTTCAGCAAGAATTTCTGGCGTCCCCATTTTTTTTCACAGGGATTTCTCACCAAATCTAACATTGGTAAAATGATTTTTACATCAACAAATAATCTTCAATTCATTACATTTTCATCTCTTATCAAAATTAAAAGAAAAACAAAATCATTTTTTTATTATTATCTTTCCCAAAAACATTTGTATATTGTCCTATACAATAATATGCACTCTTAATTTTTATAAAAATATATATTTTGGCAACCCCACTGCAGTTCCCCCGTGACCGCACTTCGGGTCACGACCCCAACTTTGAATACCACTGGTCTAGCCTATATATTACCTCACCACACAAAGGTTAATGTCAATATGGTGGCTCACTTGCTTCAGTCTCTATCCTCCGCTCCTCTCACTTTCCCTCTATCCTTCCTCTTCTGCTTTCCATCCACCCCTCCTCCCCCTCTCTCCAGCACAAGCAGCGAGCGAGCTGCATTCCCAAGAAAGGAGATGGCAGGGGTAGAGGAACGCACGTTGGTGGAAAAAAAACACATAATGGAGATAAAGCTGTGGAGATCCATCATGTTGAGAGGAGAGGAGTGGGAGGGCAGGCAGGCAGGCAGACCAACACCCCCCTCCTGTGGCTCTGCCAGAGACCTGCAATCTCAGCCATGACAACAGACAGAAGACACCACACTGTGCTTCTGCTCCCAGGCAGATAAGAGACTGCCAGAAACAGCCCTGTCTGGCGCACATAAGGTACTCATTACTGGAACCGATATTTAAAACCCCGGCCAAACGTGGACGACGCTGTGCCAATTGTGCGCCGCCCTATGGGACTCCCAATAACGGCCGGATGTGACACAGCCTGGATTCGAACCAGGGACTGTAGTGATGCCTCTTGCACTGAGATGCAGTGCCTTAGACCGCTGCGCCACTCGATATGGAGGGAGAGCACAAGAAATTAGAGAGAGAAGGGGAAAGAGAGCAGGGGAATGTGGATTGTGGAAAAGTGTGCACAGCAGCCAGGCAGATCAAATGGATTCAGAGTGGAAAATGTCGTCACAGTTTCTGTAGGCTGTTTGTGTTGGGCCTTCTGAAGTACTATAATAGTACTATAACGTGTTTCATTTAACTCCATGATACATCCATCAATTATACCTAAATTAAAGGAGACTTCAGTAAGATGGTACTCTTACCTGGCTGTGAGGTGGGTATCCAAGGAAACCTGGGGTTAAAGGGTCGTTGTTCTAAAAAAAAAAAAAAAAAAAAAAAGTAAAAAGAGAGAGGTAAGGGTTTAGAAAATGTGATGTGATTCAACATGAGTTTAACATTTTGCAGTGAAGTCGCTTTTCAGCTCCAATCTTCCCCCCTAACAAAGTAATATGCTCCAGAGGAGAAATAGCCGAGCTGTTACTTGTGATGGGGGAAAAATGTATACAGTAAGATATCAGGATATCATTTTTGCCGTGATTTTGACAATATTTTATCGAGTTTTGATAAAAGTGATTTCTCATGGCTCGCTCTAGTCCCTCTGCAGCAGACGTATGGTGAGCAATATGTTTGGAATCGTAACACATAGAATTGTGAGAATCGCAATACATATCGTATCGGCACCTAAGTATCATGAGGTCCCTGGCAGTTCCCAGCCCTAGCTGTTACGGTATACCCTACAGACCAATACATTTATGAAAATAAGTATGGTGCAGGAAAGAAGCAGGGAACTTAAGGGGGCACATTTCACAAAGGATTATGCAAGTTAACATGATAACCCTCTTGGTTTAGACCCTGAGCGCTGCCTCAACCATGTAGAACAGCTGGTGAATCATTCTGCAGCCCAGTCAAGTCCTTATTCAGCAGACAAAACAAATTGCACTCCGCAACAACAACAAAGAGCACCCTTCCCCCGTTCATGCCCCAGAATCTAGTGTTGTGGTTAATTGATCTGTAATTACTTCTAATTAGATTATTTCTGTCGCCCCTTCCTCTCCCCCTGGCAGAAGACCCATTGTTCATGGCAATGTAAGAGGAGGGGAAAAAACGGGGGAGAGGGGGCAGGATAGAACAATAGGGGAAAAGTTAAACCAAACGATGATATTGACAACAGTAAGGAGAGAGGATTCCAGCGATCCTGTCTGGCATGCTAGCAGTACACTGTGCAGGGAAAACAGGCAGAGTAACAAGACTTCCGGCCTTTTCAATCATGCTCAGGGGAAGGAGGGTGGAACACCCTACACATGTTAAAAAGGGTGAATATGTTTCCATTGTGCTTGTGCTAAAAGACGAGAGTCAGCAACTCATTTTAAATTCATACACTATCTCCATTAGCTTCCATTCAGTGAGCAGCCAGTGCTGGTGTAATGTAGTAAAAAGGTGTTGGTGGCCTCTTCATTGTAAACAGACAGAGGTAACCTCTTTCTTCTGCCCCGACCTGCTTCCTGGGGGAATTGGTCCCTCCCTACTATAATTTTTTCAACCAATCATGGGAAAGGCCCGACTCAGGATGCCATGGCAACAGCACGGGAGAGATGCCCTCTCAGAAAGCTAGCTGTGCTGGCTGTGCTTACTGCACTAACCCTGGATGGGGCTCCACAGCCACACCACAACGAGACATGGCGGTGGTAGAGGGAGGGAGTGGCAGAGCAAAAACAGGGAGGGGAAAGAGGAAGGAAAGGGGAATGAGGTCAATCAAACAAGTAGAGAGGGACAACATTTGAAGGGGCACAGAGAGTGTTTAAGTAGTGAGCAGCAGAAGTGAGTGACAGACTGATGTGTGATGCTGTCTGGACAGTACAGACTATAGCATACATGACCCATGCCAGAGGAGTGAGATGTATGCTATTCAGCCCAGCAGTATCCGGTCTCCCTCTCCTGTATAAAACAGCCCTCTCTTTGTCTCCCCCTCTCCACTTCCTATTTCATCTGTAACCAATTTCCCCCTCGTGCCTCGTCCCCTGGGGGAACACACTCCTCAGTGCGCTGCATTAAAGTGGGAGAGCCGCCGAACGGACAGTGCTGTATTCAGCAACACACGAGGTAAAAACACTGGTAGTCTTCAAAGGCTGGACAGTGGAGGACTGATGAAGATGCGACACACTGAACATTTGAAAGGACGCAGGTCTCCAATGCCTCTGGCAATGTAAACCCGAGTGAGTGTAACTCTGACAAGGCACCATCAGTGAAAAAACTATGTAGCGCATCACTTGGAAACCAGAACTACCCCACACGATTCAATACATAACAAGGTTGCCGTAAAAAAAAACTATTTGTGCTAGTAGAAAGGCAGGATGAAGAGGGAGGTGTTTAGGTTAGAACAGGGGGAGGGAGAGGAGAAGAATTTGGTAACATCTGGAATCAATCTGTCTGGAGGAAAGGGGGAGGGAGACGAATGGGGGATGGAGGGAAAAGAAAGAGCAAGAGAGTGAAATGGAAATTAGGAGAGAAAGACAGGGGTGAAAGAATGTGGGGATTAAGAAAGACAAAGTGAAAAATACAGCAAAAAGAAGAGACCAAGAAATGGAGACAATGACTCATACCCCAAGAATGTCATGTGACTTATATTTCCTTAAAATGGTGGGGGAGGGGGGCCTGAACTTGATACTCATTGTTAAAACACACTTTCTTTTGCTAGGCATATGGCGCTTTGGCAAAGTATGCATATCAGGTCTGCGATGAGTCTTTAAAGTTTTTCAAGCTTTTATTACGCTCAACGAAACTCATGACACCCTCTTTTATGCAGATACAGATGGCAATTTAACAGGGTACCATCCACTTTGGTATTAATTACACACATTTACAGTAGAGGGGTAGTTATGAGGTGTGGCTGCTGAGGGCCAGGAGCTCCAGACTATACGGATCAGAAATGTACAGACACACCTCATACAGTGACTTTCTCTCAACTAAAGGGCGTCGCTCTGCTGGGTTTTTCTCTCCCCGACTTTCTATTTTAGGAAAAGTCAAGAAGTTGAGAGTTAGAGCAAATGGGCAGAAGAAGAGAGCAGTGGAGGGAGGAGGGAAAAATGGCATGTCAACAGATGGTGAGGGAGGAGGGGGATGGGGAAGAAGGGATGGAGGGGGGTTTGGACAGAGGGTGATACGCTGAGGAGCAGAGGGGACAAAAAGAAGGAGAAAGAAGACAGGATGAACCAACGTTACCGACAGGGAGACATTCGAAGAGATGGAGATGGAAGTACATATGACAGTTTGGGGGCAGCGGGGTAGAAGGGGAGGTGACAACAACAACCACTGTCCAGAGTTAACATGTGAGTGTAAGTGGCAGGCCCTGCATCTGATTAAATGAGTGGCGGACTGTAAAAAAAGGGGGAAAAACTTTGAGCACTGTTGTGTTGAGCAACATCTTGAAGAGAATTTTGAGCTTATCTCAAGGGGTGAAAGGTCAAGGGTGACACCACTGCATTGCGCTCAAAGTTCAGTGACAACCATTAATGAGTGTCCACTAGTGTGCTGCACAATATAACTCCTACTTACTTCTTTGGGGTTTTAATGACAGCCAATGCTCCCGCTATTACTAGTCAACATTCCCTGGTAGCCTGATAGTTTTGCACAGATAAGCTCCAAAGGTGCAGTATTCTTTGAAACTATCATCTTAATGGTTTGTTAATATCGTAGTTTCCCCCTCAACACTCGCCCACCCTCTCCCCCCTTTACTCTCCTCCCCTTGAAGCGATCAGTCTGGTTAATGCCCTCTCCTAAATGAGCTTTGATCTCGTTAGCGCGACACAAAGCCTCTTTACTGCCAACGATAGGATAAATCTGCTCTCGGGGAGCCGAAGGGAGGCATATACAGCACACTGTACACTATCAGGCTGGACTAGGCTAGGGCACATCAATACTGCATACTGGGAAAGAGAGAGAGATTGGACGGTAGAGACAGTGAGCAGGGGTGGGGAGGTTTGTCTCACTGGCAGTGCACACTCAAATTCTATGGGCCAGGAGTCAATTAGCAATCTGGAAATATGCCTTAGGGGGAGGATGACGGAAACAAAAGAAGAGGATGGAGATGAGAGGACACTCCTATCTCATTTAATATGTCAGCCATGATTTAGGCTGTTACCCATCCTGTCCTCTGAGTAGCAATGAATATCAAATAGCTATCCATCGCCGCACCAAAAATATTTAGTGAACTCATCTTCTCAGCACTGAACATGGTGTCACCTACAGGACTGGATGATGTAATCCAGTCTAATAACATTAACCACCCCCATTGTAATTTCCTAATGTTTACCCTTAGTTATGGTCAAACCTAAGCTACATCTTTCTCCTTCTCTTGTATTAAATGTTCTCTCTCATACTGTAAATCCTGCCTTCTATCCTCCTATTTCCTCCCTCTCTCCTGTGGGCGTATTTCCAGCCTGACCCACAATGGCAGGAGATCAATATAAGTGATTGGCAGCGAGATCCTGTTGCACCTCTCATTGTCACACCATCTACACGTAACCTTTTGTCATCACCATTCATCCATTATATGGTGTGAGGCATATGGACTGCCCATTTGTCATTGCAATAGGTATGCAGCAGTACCAATTGAAGCATTTTCCCAATGCACAGGATTCAATTATCCACAGCTGACTCGGAACCATGTTTGACTGCTGCCTCAAACAAAAACAGTATGTCAGCTATTTTCAATGATGCTTACGGATACTGTATGTATGTGTTATATCACTGGTTAGCAAAAGAGCAGAGCACTGTTGCTATGCTGTATCAGCAGTCAAGTCATGGAGAGGCCCATAGCTAGAGGCAAGGTATCCTAAAGCCCCTTTCCTTCCTACTCCCTTATTCACGAATAGGGGTCTGTTCTTTGTCTCTCCCTTCGTGACCCCTCCCCCAACCCCCTGTCTCTCTCCTCTTTTTAGCACCTAGCTCCAATCACAGACCAGGGGGACTGGCACAAATTACTGTTCCCAATGCGGGTACCCTCCTGTATCGAGGACTTTGATGTGATGCCCAACGACAAAGACAGACCATCGTGGTAAATGCGGGAATATCAGTGTGTACATAAGTACAGTGCACGTAAATGCATGAAAGGCCCTTATGTATCGTCGGATCTATGCTGTAGCTTAACTGTCATTGCCGAGAAGCTGTGGGCGATCATATTACCTTTGTCTTGGCCATAATCATGGTGTTAGTCTAGCTGCCACGAGCACAGAACAATGTGTAAGACACGTTTTGTACCTAGATTGTAATTCTACTGCACGTTCGTTACTGCAGTTGATGCGACGAGGCATGCTTTTGATGGGTGGGCCTGCCTGTCAGCAGAATCATGACCCACTGATGTTCTTGAAACAATAGACGTAGCGTGCTATTGAAATGAAATCGTTTAATGCAGGGGTTACAATGCACACATTCAATGAAAACAACAAATTGAACGGAAACAAACAGCAATTTTGCTTCATTTGTTGATGTTCTACTCCTTACCTGTCCAATGTCACCAACACCCACCGTCCCGTCTATCCTTGGCCGTTTGCACTCTGCTCCTGCTAATTCGATCAAAGCTGCAGCTGTTTGCTCAGGATCCCCTCGTTTCATTCCCCGGACTACTGCTGCTGGACCCCCGGTCGTGTTCCCGTGGGGTCCGCTTGCTGTATCAATGTCCTTTTCCCGGTCCATCATTCCCCGAGTAACGGGTAACATTATGGATGCGACGTCGGTCGACATTAACATTGGACGGCAGCTAGTCTACACTTACAAGTCTAGCTATTTTTTTTTTTAAACCTTTGACTTCTTCCTTATTCTGGGATAAGGAATGATATTGTGCAAATATCTGATTGTAGTTGGTCTTCTTGGCCAAATGTATTATACCGCTACCAAGATTGTTATTGTCTAATCAATACAGAACACCATGACCATGTGTGGCTCGTGCACATTTCACACGATTACTAGCGTTAGAAAAAGTCCCAATAGAACACGTACACCAAGTAAATACAAACACACTAATTCCTTGCTAATTAGCTAGCTACACATTCCGCTAGCTAGCTAACGATACTTCTTTCTCCGCCGAATATAGAAAATGTTAGGAAATGATTTGAATCACTAATCTTCTCCTTGCGAAGCCAATGCGTCCTCCGCTCCCAACCAAATATATTTTAAGCCCTTCTTTGCTTCCACCTCTTTCTCCTAGCCTTCTTTTTATCACGGTTCTTTTTCTCGCAGTATGTTCAGTGAATTCTAGTGGCGTGTACGGACTGGCGAGGAACACGATTTCCTCTCTATCCCGATTGGTGTGGTGTGGAACGGGCCGCAGGGAGTGCACTGATCTGGTGTCAGTTTTTTTTCTCCATGTGCTAAGATTACGATAGGGGTAAACAATTTAGACGGGTCCGAGATCTGCCCTCTCTTTATTCCCCTCCTTTTCCTCTGTCGTATTCACTCCTGCACCCCCCTTCTCTTTTTTTCACCATAACATACACAGTGGCATTTCATTTAGAGTAGCTTACCTCAAATGTATTTTTACGTCTTTTGTCATTACCGATAGATTACATTTAAATAATTGAATTTCGTAAACATTCATTGGTATGTTTATTTTTAGGTGATTGTTTGCGTGTAAATATGAGACGGCTTGCCACGATTTATGGCGAGGTATTTGTCTTCTTTTTTTCTATTTTTTTTACGACTGCGCGCACAGCACCACCCCACAGCATGCAGCTTCCACGCTTGAGCGAGTGTCTCAAGTCAAGGAATAGAACAAGGAATCGAGTAAAAAGTTTCCCCACGACGCTTTAATTGACTCTCACTAGAGTCAGATGGCGGTGATATAGCTAATGAAGCGGAGGGGGAGGGGTTATAAATAAAGAGGGAATAGATGGGGTAGGCCTAAAATAACACACAACTAGCAATTTAACAATGTAGAATATGTATGTGTGAGAAAAGACGCAGGGTAGTATAGGCCTGGCTACACACATGTTAAATGCGATCTATTTTAAACCACTCAAACCTAGGAAACTTCAAAGGCGAATTATTTTAAAGGACTGATATGAAAGCATGTTTTTTTATGATAGTGCGACGCCTGGTGGATATCAAACAATTTAATCAATGGGCATGCAAGTGACAAGTGTCAAGTTTTGAATGTCACATGCACAAATCCAGTGAAATGCATTTCTTGCAAAGCTCTAAACCCAACAAAACTGTAATGAATAACAATGTAATAACAAGAAACAACATAAGGTAGAACAAAAACACAAAAGAAATAAGAAGAACATGAGAAAGTAAGTAAGAATAATATGTACAGGGTCAGTCAGCTCCAGTACCATATTTACAATGTGCAGGGATACTGGAGTAATAGAGGTAGATCTTTTGGCTACCCGGTCTAAGGCACTGCATCTCAGTGCTAGAGGTGTCACTACAGACCTTGGTTCAATTCCAGGCTGTATCACAACTGGCCGTGATTGGGAGTCCCATAGGGCGGTGCACAATTGGCCCAGCGTCATCCGGGTTAGGGTTTGGCCGGGGTAGGCCGTCATTGTAAATAAGAATTTGTTCTTAACTGACTTGCCTAGTTAAATAAAGGTTAAATAAATAAAATAAAATCAGTGGAAGATGCTGAAGGGAGGACAGCTCATAATAATGTCTAGAATGGCGCAAATGGAAAGCCATCAAACACATAAAAACCATGTGTTTGATACCATTCCACTTATTGTGCTCCAGCCATTACCACAAGCCCGTCCTTCCCAATTAATGTGACGCCAACCTCCTTTGGTAGATAGGTATAGGGGTAAGGTGACTAGTCATCAGGATATATGATAAACAGAGAAGCAGCAGCATATATGATGATTGTATGTGAGTGGATGTGCATGTGTGTAGAGTCAGTATAAATATATGTGCATATTATGTGTGTGAGCAAATTACGGCGTGAGTGTTTGTGTGGGTTGGAGTGTCAGTGTGCGTGAGTGTATAGGGACCTGTGAGTGTGCATAGAGACAGTGCAAAAATAAAATTCAAGGGTCAACTCTGATAATCCGTGTAGCCATTTTGTTAGCTCTTTAGCAGTCTTATGGCTTGGGGATAGCTGTTCAGGAGCCTCTTGGTGTCAGACTTGATGGACCGGCACCGCCTGCCATGTGGAAGCAGAGAGAACGGTCTGTGGCTTGGGTGGCTGGAGTCTAACAATTTTCCGGGCCTTCCTTTCACACCGTCTGATATAGATGTCCTGGTTGGAAGGGAGCTCAGCTCCAGTGATGTACCGGGCTGTCCGCACCACCCTCTTTTCTAATGATCAATTAGCCGCCTTTTAAAATGATAAACTTGGATTAACTAACACAACGTGCCACTGGAACACAGGAGTGATGATTGCTGATAATGGGCCTCTGTACGCCTATGGAGATATTCCATGCAAAATCAGCCATTTCCAGCTACAATAGTCATTTACAACATTAACAATGTCTGCACTGTATTTCTGATCAATTTGATGTTATTTTAATGGACAAAAAAATTTGCTTTTCTTTTAAAAACAAGGACATTTCTAAGTGACCCCAAACTTTTGAATGGTAGTGTACATAAATCCCCCAATTTTAGGGGACCAAATGTATTGGGACAAATTCACTTATGTGTATTAAAGTAGTAAAAAGTTAAGTATTTGGTCCCATATTCCTAGCACGCAATGACTACATTAAGCTTGTGACTGTAACAACTTGTTGGATGCATTTTTTGTTTGTTTTGCCTGGGTTTCAGATTATTTTGTGCCTTATAGAAATGAATGGTAAATAATATATTGTGTCATTTTGGAGTCACTTTTATTGTAAATAAGAATAGAATATGTTTCTAAACACTTCTACATTAATGTAGATGTTACCATGATTACGGATAATCCTGAATGAATTGTGAATGATGAGTGAGAAAGTTACAGACGCACAAATGTATCCCCAAGACATGCAAACCTCTCACCATTACATTAACAGAGGAGGTTAGCGTTTTTGGGGGGGGTATGATATTTATACCTCTGTAACTTTTTCACTCCTCATTAATCAGGATTCATTCAGGATTATCCACAATCATGGTAGCAGCCACTTTAATGTAGAAGTGTTAATTGCAATGGAAAGGAGAGGAAGCATGTGATATAACAGGCCAATACTTTCTGCAGCAGTTTCAGTAATCCATAAAGTGCATACAATTTCAATCACAAGTAGTTATTGACCCTGATAGAAAATGACACAGGTTTTATTATTATTTTGTATTTGTTATACTTCCCCCCCAACACAACCACCCCTACCCTGATTGGAGTAAACTAACAGACAGCAATACTTCTATTGCTACTTGCAGCTATTTTCACTCACATGTACGTTTTATTTTTTATATTTTTTATTTAACCTTTATTTAACTAGGCAAGTCAGTTAAGAACAAATTCATATTTACAATGATGGCCTACCGGGGAACAGTGGGTTAACTGCCTTGTTCAGGGGCATAACGACATATCTTTATTTTGTCACCTTAGGGATTTGATCCAGCAACCTTTCGCTCTAACCACTAGGCTCCCGCCGCCCCAAAATGATTTATTTAACTACGTTACATGTTACATTATTTAACTATGTTACATGTAGTTAAATAATAATACATAAAGTATATTCCTAATTTCTTCTTTCTGCAAGTGCTGGATTTTCACCCAATGTGGCCAATCCACCAAGTTATATTATTTTGGTGGGGTCATCAAGGTGGGGTCATTTAAGGGTCATCAAAATCGCTGTATCAATTGCTGTGTCTTTGATAACACTCACATTTTTATTGAAAGCAAGAAGATCACAGCATAAAAAACAGGTGAACAAGCAACAACCAATTCAATTCTATTTCTACTTCACCTTTGAGATTGCTCCTCCACAATCCCTTCAGCATCACTACTTCAGAAAACATTATTTCAGCCGCTTTGAGATGGGTGTCCATCAGTGCTATCACAGCCCTCTCTTCAACAGCCACTGAACCTGCTATGAACTTCCAGGGGTCATTCCATTGTCTGCTTTGGCCCAAGGAGCGCAGGCCAGCCATAATTCTGACCTGTAATATCATGGAATTTCTTGGGGCCATGGACTTTATTGATCATGGAACAGAGCCAAACCAGTTGGATCTGGTTCCTATGGAAGAGATTGTCCACATAACAGTTAACACACCAAAGGTGAAGCAAAAGCTTTTTGCGTCCCGATGATACACCGATCAAATGCAATATACTAGTTGTTCATGTTCATACCTGTGTGAGTGTGTCAGTGGAGGCTGCTGAGGGGAGGACAGCTCATAATAATGTCTGGAACGGGAGGGAATGGAATGGCACTCCAGCCATTACCACGAGCCCGACTCCCCAATTAAGGTCCCAGCAACCTCCTGTGGTGTGTGTGATGGCTGTGCTCAGGGTAGGTCTGACCTCAGAAATAAATTCCCCTACCATTGGTGGAGCCAGAGTCAGTCCCAGTCATAAGCGGCCCGAGACATAAGCAGTCGCTTAGGGTCCCCGGCCGCTAGGGGGCCCCAGACCAAACCAAATTGTTGTGTTTGTGGTTTGTCTTTTTGGAAGTCAGTCGAGGGGGGGTTGACTAGGTGGTATACAGCTACAACCGGAAGTTACTTTTTCGTAGCAGATTAGGAGAATTAGGTTAAAGGTTATGGTTAAAATGCTCTCCTAACATGCTACAAAAAGTAACTTCCTGTTGTACCTGTACTCCCTCTAGTCACAACCCAGTCGGGGTCTCAACCAATTATTGAGAGTTAGAATAACAGAATACACAAGGTGCAATTTCAAAATTTGGTTAAGCATCAGCAGTTTTTCTCATTATGTCAGTCACTGGCATGTGTAGAATTGCAGGAAATTAGCTGGATGTGGGTACGCAGACCTGTGAGCCACTGCGGTCCGTGATGATGATTTCAGATTTTTTGTGGCCCCACCCCCATCAAATCAAAACCAAATCAGTCTATTGGACGTGTACACAGATTGCAGATGTTATCACAGGTGCAGCGAAATGCTTGTGTTTCTAGCTCCAACAGTGCAGTAATAATAACTAGCAATACAATATAATACACACATAATCCAAAAGTAAAAATAAATAAATTAAGAAATATCAGAACGAGCAATGTCAGAGTCCGGAATATAGTAAAGGGCTGAATACTTACGCAATGACTGTATTTGAGTTAATTTGTGTTTCATCTTGGTTTTTTTGTTGCATTTTTCTTACACATTCCAAAGTATTTTGAGTAGATTAATACTTTTGCAAGGCACTAATATATATATATATACACACAGTACCAGTCAAAAGTTTGGACACACCTACTAAATCCAGGCTGTAGCACATCCAGCCTTGATTGGGAGTCCCATAGGGCTAATAGGGAAGACATCAAAACTATGAAATAATAATAGTGAAGACATCAAAACTATGAAATAACACATATAGAATCACGTAGTAACCAAAAAAAGTGTTCAACAAATCAAAATATATTTAAGATTCTTCAAAGTAGCCACCCTTTGCCTTGATAATAGCTTTGCACACTCTTGGCATTCTCTTAAACAGCTTCATGAGGTAGTCTCCTGGAATGCATTTCAATTAACAGGTGTGCCTTGTTAAAAGTTAAATAGTGGAATTTCTTTCCTTCTTAATGTGTTTGAGCCAATCAGTTAAGTTGTGACAAGGTAGGGGTGGTATACAGAAGATAGCCCTATTTGGTAAAATACCAAGTCCATATTATGGCAAGAACAGCTCAAATAAACAAAGAGAAACGGCAGTCCATCATTACTTTAAAAATGAAGGTCAGTCAATATGTAAAATTTCAAGAACTTTCGTTTCTTCAAGTGTAGTCGCAAAAAGCATCAAGCGCTATGAAGAAACTGGCTCTTATGAGGACAGCCACAGGAAAGGAAGACCATAGTTATCTCTTTTGCAGAGATGAGTTCATTAGAGTTATTAGCCTCAGAAATTGCAGCCCAAATAAATGCTTCACAGAGTTCAAGTAACTGACACTCAACATCAACTGTTCAGAGGCTGCGTGAATCAGGCCTTCATGGTCAAATTGCTGCAAAGAAACCACTACTAAAGGACACCAATAAGAAGAAGCTTGCTTGGGCCAAGAAACATGAGCAATGTACATCAGACCGGTGGAAATCTTTGTCTTTGTGAGACGCAGAGTAGGTGAATGGATGATCACCGCATGTGTGGTTCCCACCGTGAAGCATGGAGAAGGAGCTGTGATGCTGCTTTGCTGGTGACACTGTCTGTGATTTATTTAGAATTCAAGGCACACTTGACCAGCATGGCTACCACAGCATTCTGCCGCAATACGCCATCCCATCTGGTTTGTGCTTAGTGGAACTATCAAGACTGTTGGAAAAGCATTCCAGATGAAGCTGGTTGAGAGAATGCCAAAAGTGTGCAAAGGGTGGCTACTTTGAAGAATCTCAAATATAACATATATTTTGATTTGTTTAACACTTTTTTGGTTACTACATGATTCCATATGTGTTATTTTATAGTTTTGATGATGTCTTCACTATTATTCTACAATGTATATAAATAATGGTGTGTACGTACAGTATATGAATAGAAAAGGTGTGTACAGCAGTAGTTATATAGGATGAGCCAATACAATACATACTGTAAATATAAAGTGGGTAAAACCGTATGTAAACATTATTCATCAAAGTTGACCATCCCTGATCTACATCCGTCTGTCCTATCTGGTGAAATTCTTCCATCCGTCCGTCCATCCCTCTCCCAGGACCATGCCTCGGGACTACCTGGCCTGATGACTCCTGGCTGTCCCCAGTCCACCTGTTTGTGCTGCTGCTCCAGTTTCAACTGTTCTGCCTGCGGCTATGGAACCCTAACCCGTTCACTGGACATGCTACTTTGTCCCGCACCCTCCCTCTCGCTCGCTCGCTCTACTGCACCTGCTGTCTCAACCTCTGAATGCTCGGCTATGAAAAGCCAACTGACATTTACTCCCGAGGTGCTGGCCTGTTACACCCTCTACAACCACTGTGATTATTATGTTACCCTGCTGGTCATCTATGAACATTTGAACATCTGGAAGAACGACCTGACCTTAATGGCCATGTACTCTTATAATCTCCACCTGGCACAGCCAGAAGACGACTGGCCGCCCCTCAGAGCCTGGTTCCTCTTTAGGTTTCTTCCTAGGTTCCTGCCTTTCTAGGGAGTTTTTCCTAGCCCCCGTGCTTCTACATCTGCATTGCTTGCTGTTTGGGGTTTAGGCTGGGTTTCTGAATTAGTGATGGGTCGTTCGCGAATGAGTCGGCTCTAAGACCCGGCTCTTGTAGGTGAATGTTGGGAGCCGGCTCTCATTTCAGAAGAGCCGAATCTATTTATGAAAATAAATTAAATTAAGATAGGAATAATAAAAAGATTTAAATGAATAGAATTAACTAATTCAAAGAACAAAAAAAGAAATAAAATAATATAGGCCTAAACACATTCATTCTGAAAGATCTGCAGATCCTCTGAGCTGGTGGAAAAACAAGGCCTCTGTCTACCCACGGCTTACTAAAGTCATGACAGGGAGACTCTGCACAGTGGCCACATCCGTTCCCTCTGAGAGCGTCTTCTCGAAACCGGGACAAATAAGTACTGAGAGAAGAAACCGCATCAGCCCCTCAAAAGTGAGGCAGCTTGCATTTCTGAATGCAAAGCTCTCATAAAAGCAAAATATGAACAGCATTGCTGTGTGCTGGTGGTTATAACTAGGCAATAAAGAAGAGCGAGAAAAGAGGGACCAGTTTAATGTTTTAAAAAAGAATTTGTTCTTAACTGACTTGCCTAGTAAAATAAAGGTAAAAAAATAAAAAATAAAATAAAAAATAAGAAATAAGTGGGATGCTGCAGTTTTGCACATTGTTATTTATTTTTCTTTGATATGGTGCAATATTATATTATCATGTTGTTCAGATTGTATTCTGTCTGAATTGTTACATTTATATGCACTTTGTTTATATACATTTAAAAAGTTGTACTTTAAAAGCACATGTGTAATAGCATCCTTTTTTACATTTATTTCAATTTGTGGGATGCTGCAGTTTTGCAAATCGTTATTTATTTTTTCTTTGATATGGTGCAATATTCTATTATGCTGTTCAGATTGTATTCGTTTTGAATGGTTATACTTTAAATGCAGTTATACTTTAAATGCAAATGTTTAATAGCATTCTTTTTCATAACAAACCAATGCATTTTTTAAAAATACATTGTGGTTAAGGTAGAGTATGATTTCATTTAATAATTTAATTAGAATTGTTTTAACACCAATCATAGTCAAACTATCGCAAACCTATTTTTTTTAAAGAGCCGTTTGGTTGCCAAAAGAGCTGGCTCTTTTTGGTGAGCTGAGCCGAACGAGCCGGCTCACTGAAAAGAGCCGGAATGCCCATCACTATTCTGTATAAGCACTTTGCGACATCTGCTGACGTAAAAATGTCTTTATAAATACATTTGATTTGATCATTTGATCATGAAAGGCCTATATGATATACTGTATGTGGCTATAACTGTACAGTACACTTGTCTGTTTACTGATTTTCACTCATCATTACCAGCACAACACGCCTGCTTGTCGCATAACGAAAGTGTTTTCCCAGAACTGGCCAAAGATAAGTTTCATTTCACCATCATTGCCACTCCTAAATCCTGTTTTTAAGAGTTGTACAAGCCCCCTCCCCACCCTTCACTCAACAACCTAATCCAATCAAATGTTTCGATCGGATTGAGGGGTTGGACTTAATCCAGACGAAATCCCACAACAAATTGTTTTCTTTACACACATCTGAAATATAAGAACGGGTTGGTGTCGCAGCTACATTCTGCAGTGTGAAGAGTCTGATCTGCACGTAAATAATCCAGGTAGGTTTATTTGTTAGAGCATGCGTTACATTTCCCTCACTGTAGTTCGAAGTAGGAGATCAAACACGAGCTGTTACAAAATGTTCCTAATGAAGTATTTACCTTGCAATGATTCAACCCTGGCTATGATACTGTATAGTTAACTAAATACTTCCACCAACCCTCGTATGGGGTCAATTTGACGCCATATGTATTTCATTCAAAATCAAAATAAATCGTGAACATGAAAAATAAAGCTGAGAATGTAAACAAACTGACAAATGATTAACAAAAATATTTGAAAACGAATGCAAAAATCATTTTAGGTGAAACTTTCAGAGCAACCAATCCTATTGAATACTTTTTTTCCCTACGCCCTTGCCTGCATGTGCTACCTTTTGGTTACGCTACTCGTATCTTTGCTTTCAATGCCAGTCTTCGATTGCGAGTTGTGGCATTATTTTTCCGTGAAGGACCGGGTTTAGAGGGAGGCGTAGACAACGAGTCTCCATTTGTCCGCTAGTTTTGGAGTGACGGGCCCCCCAAAAAAGGTTTGTCTTAACCCAATCAATGAACATGATAGACAGGCTTTTTTCCTATTGCCCTACTTAGGTAGATGGTCCGACGTCACCTCGTTTTAGCTAACGTACTTCAATTGCCAGTCACGGGTCAATAATGTACGGATATTGGAAGCATGTCAATTAATGCCAAACCATCTAACTACTTAGGTAAACATATTAATTACCAGTTGCGCAACGTTCGGCGCAGGTGTTGGTAACTGGTTCGCCATACACCTGCGCCGAACGTTGTGCAAAAGGTAATTCATATGTTTAAGTAGTTAGATGGACATGGTAATAATATCCGTACATTGACCCGTGACTGACAATTCACCCGTCCTCAAATGTTTACATTCATGTTCACGATTTATTTTATTTTGAATTCAATACATATGGCGTGAAATTGACCCCATACCTCGACAGTCTATTACCGCACATTTTTTCACACGCATTGTAAACATTTAGATGTTTAAACATCTTTCATTCTTTTCCCAGGACACCAGACTTTATTTCTGACTTCCTGAGTGTAGCGTGTTAGCAAACTTTTGATCATGGCACTGGATGGATGTGGCCAGCTGTGCAAGTGTATCCTCATCCTTTTCAACATCCTTTTTGCCGTAAGTATCCCTAATCTAACTGTTGGCCTAGTGGTAACAAATTGGTATCTGGTGTGTATGAGAAGAAGGGTGCTGGTGTAAAATGTGAATAGTTCAAAGGCCATTGTATATTTATCTTTGATCAACCTAAGCAGCATTTGCCATTTACTGATTTGAAAATAAGATTTACTTAGTCAAATAGCTAAATCTCATATTTAAATTTTGTTCAGACCCTTGCTACCATCTCTGTATGGCTAAGAGATTTCCACTGCTGTTATTAAAAGGCTGCATTTATCGTGTCTGTCTGACTGATTAAACCCCTTTCCCATCAAAGTATCAGCTCATGTCTATTGCTCAGTTGTCCATTTCAAATAAAATTGTATTTGTCACATGTGCCGAATATAACTGGTGTACACTTTACCGTGGAATGCTTGCTTATGAGCCCTTCCCAACGATGCAGAGTTTATAAAAGAACAATACTATTTTATTTGTAACACACAATAATTAAAATAAAATACAGGAGAATGGAGCTACAGACCGGGAGTACCAAATCAATGTGCAGAGGTACGGGGTATTTATTTTATTTCCCCTTTATTTAACCAGGTAGGCAAGTTGAGAACAAGTTCTCATTTACAACTGCGACCTGGCCAAGATAAAGCAAAGCAGTTCGACACATACAACAACACCGAGTTACACATGGAGTAAACAAACATACAGTAGAAAAACAAATCTATATACAATGTCTGCAAATGAGGTAAGATAAGGAACGTAAGGCAATAAATAGGCCATGGTGGCGAAGTAATTACAATATAGCAATTTAACACTGGAATGGTAGATGTGCAGTAGATGAATGTGCAAAGTAGAAATACTGGGGTGCAAAGGAGCAAGATGAATACTGTAGGGGATGAGGTAGTTGGTTGGGCTATTAACAGATGGGCTATGTACGGGGTATTTGAGGTAGATATGTACATGAAGGCAGGGTAAAGTGACTAGGCATCAGGATAGATAATGATAAAGTAGCAGCAGCAAATTATGTGTGTAATGTGGATGTAGGTCTGTGTGTGTTGGTGCGTATGAAGTGTACGCACACATCAGTTCTTCATTAATGGAAATTAACAAGACATTTTGTTTCAAAATGTTGGCACTCATCCAGACAACCGCTTACGTGACCATTTGATTGGGCTTTTATATCCAATCAATGTAATAAGAATACAAAAGAAGCAACAAATCATTTACCTTGCTGCTGAAAAGCAGGCCTAAATTATTGAACAGGTAATAGTATGTGAAATATGAGCTGACAGATGCAAAACCAGACTTACTGCATCATTGGGGTGTGGTTAGTCCACTAACTGATAATCCCAGCAGGGGAATTCCCATATTAATGAAACAAAACCAAAAACAAACTTAAATAGCAGAGTAGAATCACACCGGTGTGCTGTTTAATTCGTTGAACTAGTTTAGTCCTGCCCACTGGTTGAGGAAGCTATTCTGTTCAGTATTTATTCTGTTGCTATTCTGTGCTTTGAAAGGAATGCCTCTTGAAACATTTTCTTAATGTCTTGTTTATCTACCTTTCCCAAACTAGACTATATTTATTTGTAGTCCTTTTTTGCTAAACAGTGCTGTACCTGACATTACATGATGACATTGCTGTCATGTTACCAATCATCATTGTTAGATGAAAACCTCTCAAAAACAAACTTTTCAGGAAATGGAGAAAAAAAACATCCATATTTTCCCATTAACAAACATACAATTATATCAGAAGATATTTTGAATACATTTCTTGGTCCTAGAGTTACTGCTTTTGATATACAGTACCAGTCAAAAGTTTGGACACCTACTCATTCAAGGGTTTTAATTTATTTTTACTATTTTCTAAACTCAGCAAAAAAATAAACATCCTCTCACTGTCAACTGTGCTCATTTTCAGCAAACTTAACATGTGTAAATATTTGTATGAACATAAGATTCAACAACTGACAAACTTAACAAGTTCCACAGACATGTGACTAACAAATGGAATAATGTGTCAAAAGTAAGTCAGTATCATGCCTCCTTGCAGCATGCCTAAGGCACGTTCACACAGATGAGCAGGGACCCTGGGCATCTTTCTTTTGGTGTTTTTCAGTAGAAAGGCCTCTTTAGTGTCCTAAGTTTTCATAACTGTGACCTTAATTGCCTACCGTCTGTAAGCTGTTAGTGTCTTAACGACCGTTCCAGAGGTGCATGTTCATTAATTGTTTATGGTTCATGTAACAAGCATGTGAAACAGTGTTTAAACCCTTAACAAGGAAGATCTGTGAAGTTATTTGGATTTTTTACAAATTATCTTTGAAAGACAGGGTCCTGAAAAAGGGACTTTCTTTTTTTGCTGAGTTTATATAGATAACGGCTACGTTGCCAAAATCCAGAAGTATCCCTTTAATACTAGAACCTCTTTTGTGAGACTGATCTTCAGGTGTGGTTGCACAACCGGTTTTATGCACAGTTGTGGTTTCCTCCTCTGACAGCTGGTGGGTTTTGCAATGTTGGGGTTGGGCTTGTGGCTGAGGTTCAGCTCTGAGAGCAGAGGATTTTTCAACATAGACCTCAACACACAACAGTTTGTCATCGGTGAGCTCACACAACTCTGCTCTCTACTAATTTCAGCTCCAAATGTTTTGGAAAGCTTTTTGCAGCTGTAAGCCATGGATAGACAGACTATACAACTTTGTTTATTAATGACTTATAAACCATTTGAAAACCATTTTATAAAGTATACCTTTTAAGTGTTACTGAAAAATAATTAGTGCTGAACAGCTAACATTGACAAATGGGCATCTCTTTCTCCCTGTCATACTCTAGGTGTGTCAGTGTTGATTGTGTTAGGAGCGGTGATATTGCTCGTGGCTGTTTTCGGAGACTATGGAGCATGCAATGAGAATAGGACTGCATTGGGAGTGGTAAGCTACAACAACGAAACAGCATCCATTTTCCATTAGTTACTGAAGTGGGGGCACAAAGTATTTGGTAGTCCTGATTTAGAGGCTTGAGTGTGCAGAGGTAAGTAACCTTAACTAATAAGAACATACATTAGTCATTAGTTTTAATAAGAGTTCCTCACTAGAAAGTATCAACTTGTTCAGCCCAATATTTCACCCAAAGCCCATACCCACAAAGCACCAGTAGAAATCTAATCTGTCACATGGAGCGTTTGTTACAACTTCAAATTCAACTTGATTTATTGTGCATACATTTAATGTCACAACACATACGAAATAAGTCAATTTAAAGGACAGTTTATACATAATCCAGTGATACTGTGGCTTTATGTGTGGTAATTCATACTGTATGTCTTCTGCTGTTTACCTGATTTACCTGCCCCTCCCAGTTTTCCTGCCTGCTGGCTATCCTGGCTGGAGTAGAGATTGGAGCCGGTGTGTTTGTCTACATGAGAAGCGATGAGGTGAGAGGGAAGGGAAAGAGGGAGCGATAGAATTATGAATGATAAACAACTTCAAGCCAGGGCTTCCCTTTCACGCAGATCACCAAACCCTGTGCTATTTCATTAAGTGGTAGTAGTCAACAGTGTAACTCTACCTCATGTGTTGTCTTCTCTTTGTGTTGTGCAGGTGGGAGAGCAGCTGGCAAAATTCTATATGACTGTGTACGCTCAGTATGTGGACAAAGGAGACCCTGGCTTGGCTGTTACACTGTCCATGTTCCACAATGTGGTAAAGACCAAACCTATTCCCAAACTATTAATAGCATCACAGCTTTAGTTAGGCACATTTCACTCCATCATAGCTAATTCAATCCACAGCTCTATAACAATTGTACAACTATTGTAACAAATATGTACACATTCTGAATGGCACTTGCCTTCTCTCTCCCTCCCTCTCTCTCTCTTCTAGTTGCACTGCTGTGGACTCATTGGTGCCTTGGACCCCTTGGTCAAAAAAACATGTCCTGAAACTGGCATTTGGGAGACCTTCACTCTCCCTGTGAGTGTGTTCATTACAGGCCAAATCCTATTAACTTAAAAAACGTGCAACTTGAACTTCAATGTATTTCATGCATTGTTGTCCATCCAATGAATATTTGCAAGTAAATATAAGTTACAGGTGCAGGGCTTGCCCGCTCATTAGGCAGACGGTGAACAAGACGCACCAACGCATAAAACCTCACATTATTCTACATAAAAACAATGACAAATTCACTCAACCAATGGCAAATTAGCTTTTTAGGTGAGCGTTGATGCTGCCCTGTGCCCACTTTCTCAAAGGCGCAGCATTTTTCGCTTGTCCGTTCACAGCGCGCCTCTCCAGGGTTCTGTTGGAGAGACACATTGCTGCGGCGCTCCACCAACATTCCATAAAATCTAGAGTAAATCCTGTAGCAAATGCAGGATATGGTAGAAAGAGTATGTGGCCTTTTTCTGTAGCCTACAGGCTGGAGATAATCTATGACAATGTAATGAGATGGACACTTTCACAACATGCAGATTTCTTCGATCAAAGAACCAAAGCTAAATGGCACCCAATCAAACAAATGTGCTTACATGTTAACAACATATCCTAAAAACAGGACAGGTCAAAGTAAAATTGACAATATGGAATGGACAATCGGGCAACTCACAACTGCTGTCCAGGAGTTTCACCCTCTGGGTTAAAATTGTCATGATCAGTGGCTTCAAGTTTGTATCTGTAAATTTGTTGATGAGCTGATCATAGCGAAAAATGTAATACTTCCCACTGTGTAAACACATTGCAAATAGGCTCAGGATAACTGATATTCAGAGCTTTAATAGCCAAATTGATTAGTCACAGCCAATGCAACGGCCTGTTTTACAAACGGTGGGCCTACCACATGGATTGACATTCATAAAATTCCATTGTGGGCTGACAGTTGGCTACACCCCAGTAAGCACGGCCCGACACCTTTTGGACATCTTTTTTCTTGGTGCAGTCCAGACCGGCCTTAATTTCCACATCCACAGACATTGGTTTTTGGTCCAATCATAGATGTCTGTTTGGTTCAAATTTGGTGTGGCCTTGATTAACGTCCACGGACACAGATTTTTGGTCCAGTCTGAACCAAATCAGATTTCGTCTGGTGTGGACTGGCCTTGATTTGGTCCAAACGTAGACGTCTATAAATTACATTTTAAACTTTCATTCAGAACTGAAAATAAAACCGATTTCAAAGTCCGGAAAATATGTATTTTTCAATGTCCCATAAAATACGTATTTTAAACGTCCTAAAAATGTATTTTCACCTTTCATTCAGAACCTAAATTTAACATAACTTCAACGTCTGGGAAAATACGTATTTTAGGCAGCTTTAACACAATTTTGCTTACTGGGACTATTTTGTTTCGCTCGCCAGGGCCGGCCCTTTACAGGAGCATATGTTTCAGTCGATTTTCATATTGACTGTATAACTGACTATAATAAAAACATATGTAAAATAATCCTTAGACTGTGACAAATTACATTTGTTACCTTATGTTTATTCTACTATGGAGGCATCAAAGCCTGGCCTAGATTTCCATATCTCTGCTTTGTACTGAGCCCAAGACCCTAACCCGTCCCCCTCTGGTGTCTCTGTCCCCCTGCAGGCCTGCCCCACAGTGATCGTCAACCTCTTTGAGTCCAAAGCGCCTCTGGTGATGGGCCTCTTCCTTGGGACTGCTGCTATGCTGGTAGGCAATGCTACACACAGTTCAGTGGACAAATGTGTTAAATCAGGGTAGATGTTGCTGCAGGGTCAGAAATGCACTGGTTAGAAGAGAGCCACAGACGGGTGTTGTTACATTTTTCCTGTGCTGAATGTGATGATGAAACTGATTGTCAGAGGAGAGTTGAAGCAAACCAACCCTCTGCTTCTCCTTTGTAATAACCCATACCATCGTCTTTCTCCCATCCTATACCATCCCACCCCTCCCCCTTCCTTGCCCTTTCCCTCTCTCCATCCTTTCAGATCTTGGCCCTGGTGTGCAGCTCCCTCCTCAGCAAAGAGATCCAGCGCTCCCAGTCCTCTCCTCCACCCTACATCCTCCTCTCCTCCTCTACTGTCCTCTCCCCCCCTAACCAGGACCCTGTGGTCTTTACCCCGCTCCCCGTCATACCTGGGGCTAATGCACTATAACTCCTTACCGCGCCATCTTTATTTACGCAAATGATTCTTTCCTCTCACACTCACAGATCCTCTCTTTTCACTGCTCAGTAAGGTCAATGTCTAATCTCACTGCAAGCTATCCAACTTCTACCGTTAAATGTCTGGAATTAGTGTTTCTCGTCTTCAATTCACACTCTCTCGGTACATTTGCTTGTCTCAGAAGCAATCTTTTAGGTGGGGATTTGCACTCATGAATCTCACCCTGTTGCAGCATGTGGTCTAATCCTGAAGGTGATGGGGGGTGATCGCTCACCCTGCTCTCTTTATCTGATCCCATTCTGCTTAACCCTTTCCTCCCTGCATCCCCACCTCCTCCTGTTGCTCCTAGATCACGGGCCTGGTGTGCTGCAGCATCCTCATGAAACAGATCAAGATGAGTCACCTCTCTGCCCCCTGTACTACAGTCAGGCTGTGCACTGAGGGGACAGGACCACCACCAGGACCACCACCATATTCAAGCACATTTTTCTCCACTATGAGACCAAACCAGATGGTTGTCATTCAGTGACCATCACCCCATCCTTTCACGTAATACTTCTGGAGAGGCGCCCAATAAAAATGGATGTCCTAATTAACTTTCATTCATTTGCGTAGCTGGACAGGGCTCTAGATCATCTGGACATGCCATTAGCAGCGCTCAGAATGAGACCACACCATCCACTTAGATGACAAATGAACAGGGCAGACAAGACACTGTTGCTCAGTAGCAGCTGTTTGTTCTGCCCCTCTTCCCACTGTAGTACTTCATCTTCATTTAAAAAAAAAATCACTTATCAAATGTTAGTGAATAGCTGCTCTTGCTGACATGAATGCTGCTTACATGAAAGGGACCATTTTATTAAGATATTCAATGCACTGTATGACTGAGGGCACTACTGTAATCAGAGAAGTGAAGCTGCTCATGCTTCAAAAAATAATTCACTGTCCAACATGTTGACCTTTCTCTGTAATCACATCAGTTTAGAATCATGTTTGTGTTGCAATACATTTAAAAATATCCATATCAATGTACTGCTGACAGAATTAGAATATTAAAATGAGTGCTCTTAAGTGATCTTAAAAAATGTATTTCTTAAGGTTATGATTTAACTGCGAACTGGATTGATCTGTAGTTGGTTCTCTATGCCAAATTGAGTACATTTATTAACAATGTAGTTAATTAATAACATCTTAATCATTCTTTACAATACTAATCCCCCAACTCCAGCTCCACTTGTACGCTCTGAGGTGATATGAAACACCTTTGATTTCTTCATTCCATGTTTGGATGTTGACGTCGGATGATATATACAAAGTTGAGTCAGGGATCCTTAAATATGGCTCTAGAACGTTCAAATTTGCTTGACTTATTCTATTAATTTGATGCCAATTTCTAGCATGTGAACAGATTTTTGTAAGTGAACTGTAATGTATGCAACTGGGATACATTTCCTTGTAATTGAGTCACTCAAACATTATTGCTCTTGGGAATCATATCTCCCTGAATGCCCCCTGTCAAGCAGCAGTTGTCTGATGTCATTGTGCTTACAGCATGACTGAATAAGTGATGGAGAAGAACAAATCATTGACCAATTGTGAGTAAATGTGTATTTTTGTTCAGTTGTCCAGCTTTGGTCCTACAAATGAATAACAGTTAATGTAACTAAGACCGCAAATACATTTACATTTGCGCACTACAGTATTAATACAGTACATTATAATAACTTCAAGAAATGGATGGTTTATACTCCCACCTTGTGCTCAAAATTGTCCAAACCATTATAGGAGTGTTAATTCAAGCACTGAAGCAGCCCTCAATACAGTCTCCGTCTGCTGGGGAGCACATGAAGTAGAGCTGTTGTGGATGAGGACAGGAGAACACATTCAAATGCACTGACCACAGAGTACTGTATCAAACTCCGTCTATAATATGACACCATTGGCTGAAACTGACCTGGTCCTCCAGGTGGGAGGGACTTCTTGTGGGTAAAGACTTGAAGGGGGTGATTGTGAGCCTCCGGGTGTAACGGGGTTGGGCAAGTGGTGGGGGAGGGGCCTGGGAGTCACCACGGCTGGGACGCTGAAAAAACAAGACAAAACAATGTAGAGGTTCTCAGACAAAATAACTGCCTGTTCATTAAAAGGACAGTTATTTAGTGGAGCTGAGCAGCAGGTGCTGTGGAAAAACCTATAGAATATGGATATTTCATGCTTCTATGCAGTGCTTTCTCTGTGCTGTTGCATGTAAACAAACAGGAACTATAGTGGAGCAACCTACCCATCATAGACGAGCAGCCAGCGGGCCTGTGGTGTGTCTGGGTAGGCCAGACAGTAATGCACCAGGCCAGGGTCCATGTCTGGGGGGCTCAGCAGACCCACTTCCAGGTGCAGAGGTCGCACCTGAAGTAGACTGATTGGTCGATGTTTCTCTGGGTAGAAGCTGCTGTAGTGCTCATCTACAGGCAGAGGTAAACATGGGGAGGGTAAGTGGTTAGTTGGCAGATACAGTATGATAAAACCCACTCCTCAGAGTCCTACATAGCTCTGCTGCTACTCCTGAATGTTTCATTACTTATATAGTCCTAACTGTAGCGATTCGTAGCTGGACAGCCAATGAGCCCTGAGTGGGGATGGCGGGGCTAGGGGTGGTCATCACCTGGTATCTCACCCTCCCTGGAGAACCAGGAGAAGACCTGCGCTCCACCATCAACCTACACAGAAGATAAGATCATGTTACACTATCCCATCTGTACATAAGGACTGCAAGTTCATCATCATAGTTTGAAAGCATTAGCATTCAAATGGTGACTTATGGGAAAAATAATGAAATACATTTGCTAGGGATTTGACCCATTTGTTCTTGTAGTAATGGCTTTACCGGACAGGTGAGTCTTCAGACGTGGTTCTGTGTTTATGTTGTGTGGAAAGTAGAGCGTTGAACTCCAACAAGTGGACCATGGCCTGACCGTCCTCCTAACCAAACAGACATGAGCAACAGGTCAAAAGAAGGAGCATCAAATTATAACATACAAAATAATCATACACAAGTAATATATAACAGTTTTATAAGGATGTGGAGTAGCAGGGGTACAGAAACTTACGTATCTGTGCACTCCACAGCCATCTAGGGGTACACTGTACAGGTCAGAGGTCATCCTTTGGGGGTGCAGGACACGTGGCTGTCCGCAGGCAGAGGGGGAAGGGTGACAGTGGGGACCACCAGAGAGCCAGGGACCACAAAGACAAATTGACACCCCAATGTACACACTGAGGGTTGACACACACACACAGCCTGAGGACCGAAGACACAATCAGCGCATTGTGTAAACTAATGAGTAGCAAAGCAGTTTGAAAACTGACATTCCCGAAATACCAAGCATGTGCACATGGCCTTGGACACGCTGGAAGACCATTTCCACTCTTCCTATCTCAGATCTTCCTCTGGGAAGTGTTTTGATGTGTTGACTTTGTTTTGTTGACGTTGAGTGACAGGTTATTTTCCTGACACCACACTCCGAGGGCCCTCACCTCCTCCCTGTAGGCAGTCTCGTCGTTGTTGGTAATCAAGCCTACCACTGTAGTTTCGTCAGCAAACTTGATGATTGAGTTGGATGCGTGCTTGGCCACGCAGTCATGGGTAAACAGGGAGTACAGGAGAGGGCTGAGAACGCACCCTTGTGGGGCCCCAGTGTTGAGGATCAGCGGGGTGGAGATGTTTCCTACCCTCACCACCTGGGGCCGGCCCGTCAGGAAGTCCAGGACCCAGTTGCACAGGGCTGTGTCGAGACCTAGGGTCTCGAGCTTAATGACGAGCTTGGAGGGTACTATGGTGTTAAATGCTGAGCTGTAGTCGATGAACAGCATTCTTACATAGGTATTCCTCTTGTCCAGATGGGTTAGGGCAGTATGCAGTGTGATTGCGTTTGCGTCATCTGTGGACCTATTGGGACGGTAAGCAAATTGGAGTGGGTCCAGGGTGTCTGGCAGGATGGAGGTGATATGATCCTCGACTAGTCTCTCAAAGCACTTCATGATGACGGAAGTGAGTGCTACAGGGCGATAGTCATTTAGCTCAGTTACCTTAGCTTTCTTGGGAACAGGAACAATGGTGGCCCTCTTGAAGCATGTGGGAACAGCAGACTGGGATAGGGATTGATTGTCCAATAGATTTCTTTCAGTGATGCGATGTGTCAGCTTGAGGGGGGATATACACGGCTGCGATTATAATCGAGGAGAATTCTCTTGGTAGATAATGCCGTCAGTATTTGATTGTAAGGAATTCTATGTCAGGTGAACAAAAGGACTTGAGTTCCTGTATGTTGTTATGATCACACCACGACTCGTTAATCATAAGACACACACGCCCTTCTTCTTACCAGATAGATGTTTGTTTCTGTCAGCGCGATGCGTGGAGAAACCATGTGGCTGTACCGACTCAGATAACGTGTCCTGAGTGAGCCATGTTTCCGTGAACCAAAGAACGTTGCAGTCGCTGATGTCTCTCTGGAAGGCAACTCTTGCTCGTATTTCGTCTACCTTGTTGTCCAGAGACTGGACATTGGAAAGTAAAATACTCGGGAGAGGTGCGCGATGTGCCCGTCTACGTAGCCTGACCAGAAGACCGCCGCGTTTCCCCCTTCTCCGGCACCGCCGTTGTTTTGAGTCGCCGGGTGGGATCCAGTCTATTGTCCTGGTTGGTGGACCAAACAGAGGATCCGCTTCGGGAAAGTCGTATTCCTGGTCGTAATGTTGGTAAGTTGACGCTGCTCTTATATCCAATAGTTCCTCCCGGTTGTATGTAATAAAACGTAATATTTCCCGAGGTAACAATGTAAGAATAATACATAAAAAAAACAAAATACTGCATAGCTTCCTGAGAACGTGAAGCGAGGCGGCCATCTCTGTCGGCGCCGGAAGTTAGACTGAGCTGTGTGTGAATTGGAGGGTTGTTGTTGTAGAGGCCATTTCAGGTGACCATGAGGGTGTGGCAGGAGACAATGCAGGGGGCGATGGGACAACTGGAGGATGTTCGTCCATGGGTCTAGAGGGATTGTTGGTCTGGAGACCAATTCTGTTTCTGGATCGGTGGAGGCTTGTAGGGAAAATGAAGAGTGTATTGGTAGAATGGGATCTCTGTTAAGGTGTGAGATGAGTTAGGGGAAGTGATAGGTTTCAAAGGTTGAAAGTGAATAAAAGGGTCATCAGGGTGATGGGATCTCTTGACTTCACCACTGGGTGTTTGTGGGGTGTAGTAGTGAGGATAGGGTGGAGGGTGAGGCACATGAGGAGCAGGAGTTCTACGGTGTGTTGGTGAACTGCTAACAGGGGAAGTAGAGGAGTGAGAGGCAGGGCTAACAGGCTGAGGGAGTTGGGGTGAGTTATAGGAAGGCACTTGGGGTGGTAGAGGTAGTAGTGTGGAAACACCGGGAAGATTGGGTTAGGGGTGTGAGGGGCAGGTGGTTCAACCTGAAGACCATTGGTGGAAGTACCCGTCTTTTGGGGTGATGGTAGTTGTGGTAGTATGGGTGGAGAGTAAACTCTGGGGTTCGGAGAGTGGGGGCTTCAGAGTGAACTGGATGACCAGCTGTAGTGGAAGAATACTGAGTAACATGGGGTTCATAGTAGTTGGGGTGGCTTGGGACAGGAGTGTGGCCTGGCTTTGACTCAGTGGGATCTCCCGAGGGGCCTGTAGTTGGGAGTTGAGAGGGAGGACTAGAGGAGAGGGGTGACTGGTATGAGTCACTGAGGGGCATCGTGTGGAGGTAGTAATACTGATAGAATGGGTAGGCTTGAAGACGCTGAGCCAGGGGAGGATGCACAGAGGGGCCTGTAGTCAAGGGAGAAGTAACATGGCTACAGGGGCTGGGAGGCTGGTGAGGATGATCAGGGGGCAATGTGGGCCGGGTATTGAATGGGAAGGATTGGTGAGGCACCTGGTTAGACAGCAGGGTTGTGGAAACTGAGTTTGTTAGGCCCATAGTTGCATAATGGGGGAAATCTACTGCAGGTCGGAGGGGTTGTATTACTTGGTCAGGCGGAGAAGGACAGGCCAGTGTGATGGCTTTCTCTCCTATTTGGAGAGAGAAAGAGTGTATTTTCCATCCTGGAAGAGAATTGACATTATTTCAGTTTGGTGGGGAAATTATAATTTCACTGAGTGTACAATATATTAGGAACACCTTTCCTAATATTGAGTGGCACCCCCTTTTGATCTCAGAACAGCCTAAATTCTTCGGGGCATGGACTATAAGGTGTTGAAAGCGTTCCACAGGGATGCTGTCCCATGTTGACTCCAATGCTTCCCACAGTTGTGTCAAGTTGGCTCGATGTCCTTTGGGTGGTGGCCTTCCTTGATACACACAGGAAACTGTTGAGCATGAAACCCCCAGCAGCGTTGCAGTTCTTGACACAAACAGATGCGCTTGACACCTACTACCATACCCTGTTGGTCTTGCCCATATCACCCTCTGAATGGCACACATACACCATCCATGTCTTAATTGTCTCAAGGCTTAAAAAATTATATTTTACTCCTCCCCTTCATCTACACTGATCGAAGTGGATTTAACAAGTGACATTAATAAGGGATCATAGCTTTCACCTGGATTCACCTGGTCAGTCTCATGGAGAGCAGGTGTTCCTAATGTTTTGTTCACTCAGTGAAAAATGCAACATTATTAAGCAAAGAAATTGGTTTAGCAAATTTCATGTAAAAGCAAAAAGGACAGTCAAGTAGCCCTTTCCATCCCATGTGATAGCGCAATATGAGTACCATGGCTCACCTTTGATGTGATCCCACAGGCAGTGAAGGGTGCTGATATGAGCAGCTCTCCATGTTGCCTGTCCATACTACAGCCTGTCCATACTACAGCCACACTGCATGCCCAGCAAAAGCAGTGGCGTCCATTTACCTCTAACTGAAGGGGGAAACCAACACAGCTCACATACAAACCTGACAGTATCCCGCAAATTCATGACAGCAGTAGAAATATAGTTACAGAAACATTGGATTCAGCCCAAATGATGCCTCTAAATCATCTGTTCAGCAGCCATTGTGTGCAGGCTGTGTACAATTGTGATGAATTATACTACATAACTCCACACTTACCCTTGACTCGGAGCTCCTCTTTGGCTCCATTAACTTGCAGTCTGACAGTCATTCCCTGAGACGGGCAGCAGAGGGAGGAGGGGGCCAGGGCCTGAGCCTGGGACACTGGGCAGGACATCTTCACATGGGTCCCTCTCCAGATCAGAGGCAACACATAACTACCATCCTGTCAGCAGCACTGCAGGCCACAGGAAAGGAGTGAATAACGGTGTGTGAAGAACAATAGAAAAAGCTTTTATGTTGACAAAATGACAGTCACAAAATCAATCAATCAAATGCATTTATAAAGCCTTCTTACATCAGCTGATGTCAAAGAGTGCTGTACAGAAACCCCAAACAGCAAGCAATGCAGGTGTAGAAGCACGGTGGTTAGGAAAAACTCAGTAGAAAGAACAGTTTTGACCTGCCAGTCTGACAAGTTCAGAGAATGGCGTGTGACTATGGACATCGAGTTACTTTTAAGCAGGGGAGAGTGCTACTTTACCTCTTCTTGCTTGACGTGACAGGCATTATAAGGTACCACAAACGTCAGGTCTCACCAGGTCGACTCGACAGAGTAGCCACATTGAAAGGGTAGTTCGGCCAGGGGGACAGCAGAGGCATTCGCTAAAGTCAAGAGGACAAATGAATAGAATAGCCTACAGCTATGCATCATTCACACACCTTGTGGTCAGACTTAGCCCAATAATGGATTAAAGGAGCCTAACTTTACTCCTTATAGTCCAAGGACCTTACATGTTCTGTCAAATACTCTATCTAAAACGTGAATTAATTCTCAATTGCAGTATGTTTCTAGAAACATAGAGGGATTTACTTTCATATCACATCAAAATCATTTCACAAATGAAAATACTGTACACTGTTTTAACAGTTGCAGCCAATAGTATTTTTTAGTGACGACTCAAATTTGTTGCGTCCGTCTTCCATTTACACAAAGGTGTTCAGAGACGCAGATAGCTAATTAGCACAGTAGTCCACCGTCTTCCGTATTATTTTGTACGTAAATCTGTGACACTCCATTTAGTATGATATGCTATGTTTCGTATGGTATGTATTCATTTGTAGATGTTAGCTAGGCTAGGGATTAAGGTTAAAGGGTTAAGTAACTTTCTGGCTTATGTAACCATACCAAACTAATTTGAGTGTCCCAGATTTACACTTACTATGTTACGTCTAGGCTGGGGAACCCTAACTCTATAAAGGTGTGTATCAATTTAAGGTCCTTATGCTTCCAAAGCCCTACCCCAAGAGATGTGAGTTAATGTTCAGACCGAGCGTCAGGGCTCTTTAAAAAAAGGAACTCCCCTGTACAGAAGACACCTTTATCCAATGACTAATGTGTAATGGAACTGAGAGTCATGATCAACGGGATAAGTCACTGTCCGACTTACCTCCGTCTACTAGCAGATGTATGGCTCTTCTCCCTCTGACAGAGGGTCATAGTCTCGTCTCCACATTCTACCTCTGGCTCCATTCTCATCCAGCTCCTCTGCTTTTGCTATCTCACCTCGAACTCTGATCTTTCCTGCACGGATCTTTCCTTTAACATTAGTCTAGTATGCATATTTTAAGCAAAGAAATACGTGGCTAGTCAAACTAAACAAGTTGAATGGTAAAATAGGCTACATGACAAACAGAGCCCACCTATAGCTTACCTGGAGTTACTGGATCTGAGTGGTAGGCCATTTGTGAGTGGTTCTCATCGTTTCCTGTGATGGAAAACTTTCCACGATGTAAATAATAAAATTTTCCTTGATTTCAATCGCTATTACTGTATGATTCAAATTGCAAATCTTCCGAATGCTTCTCGTGTTGTTTGGCATGGTACTTGCCGTTCTTATCATTGAATAGCACCATTCGTTTTCTATCCGAAAGTCGTGATGTTCAAAGTCCTGAGATAATTTATATTTTCGCACGTTTTCGTATGATTCACCAATTTCACCTGGCTTGGTCTCGTGGAGCTGTCTTCGCGCTGGCATTTCTACGCTGATTCTTGACTTGTTTGTTTCACGGACGTTGGTCTTTGTTGTCGGGATGTCATGAGTCAGTTTATCATTACGGGAGACACTGTCTCTTGAAAGAAGATTTTGTGTGGATTCTGTGAACTCAACAGTGAATTATTATTTTACCTGTCGAATCGTGAACCTGACCTCGCAGTCACCGAGTGATTGTTAGAATGTAAAGTAGAAGGATACCGTAACCTTTTTGTTGAAAATACATTGCCAATATGAATGTTTCTCAACGTGCATCAACACACTGGGACGAGGCAAAAGGGAAAGGTTTATTTTGAATGCTGCCCCATGCACCACGTGTGTTCACGTATCCAAGTAGTTTTAATTTGCAATTAGTCTCAACAATGGCATGCCAATTCCAATTATGCTTGTCAGTTCTACAGGGACATATAATTACAGGCTTGCTATATAATTTACCATAATAAAAGTCAATTTGAAACTTAACCACAATAATACGTTAGAGATGACAAGCTCTCTTCTCTCCACAAGAGGGTGGCATTGTCATACAAGTCAAAGCACACATTGAATTCTCAATCCCCCTATGAGCCTCTGACCATTCCACCCTTACCCTGGTATGGCCAAGTAACCTTACGCAGTTCCTATAACTTTGCTTTGTTATTATGGTAGGAAAATAAACCATCATCTGCTGTAGCATAAGAACATCAACAATTGCTGAGAGGTGAACCTGACCCTCAATCAAGTTTCACCTTTGAATGTATGGGTTAGGGAACCTACTTTTCTACCAACCCACATGACATAATACTATATAGTATACTATGGTATAAATACCGTAGTATTACTATATTTATATACTATAGTTTTCACAAGAGTGTTTTAACAGAGTAGTGTATTGTTTACTGTATTGTTTTTGTATCTTTGACATAGAATTGGGGTCTTTCTCCTTAAGGAAACCTGCTGGACAAATACTAAAAGAGCAAATGTTCCATAACCTGTATGTAGGTAGGACTGGAGTCTGAACAGTTAAGCTCTTCTGTAACCTGTAGGGAACACAACATATGATCTATACTTGGCATGCAGGTTTCTCACTGATGGCTGGCACAAGTTGGGATATGGGGGAGGGGAATGGTTGGGGTATATGCAAATTAAAAACAAGTGATTTTGCAGACGCTGTAGTGCTTTTGCGGACATTACTGTAGTATTTACTACAGTGTTTTTTTTTTGGGGGGGGGAAATACTGTAGTATTTACTATAAATTATACAGTATACTACACAATTATATAGTAAACACTACACAATCAAAGGATACTACAGTATGTAGTATAGTATTATACAGTATACTACAAAATTCGAAAGTAAGCACTACATGATCGAGGGATACTACAGTGTGTGGTATACAAAACAATTATATAGTAAGTAATACATATGATCAAGAGATACTAGTGTGGAGTATATTATTCTACAGTATACTACAACATTCTATAGTAAGCATTACACAATTGAGGGATACTACAGTGTGGAAAATAGTATTCTATAGAATTGTATAGTAAGTACTATAGTAAACTGTAGTATTTTTTGGGTGGGAATTGCCCTGAAATCAACTTGGAATAATCTAGCAAATTTGTGCATCATAGGGATTTTATTTACTGTTTCCTTTGTAATATCATCACTATAACCATTGCTATTATTGTCATAGTGACACTGTGCCACCACATGACAACATCAATGTTGATCATTATCAACCGAATAGTACAGTGGCATGAATTGTATGGACAGCAGTAGGCCTAAGAGTGACAGTGAAAAACAAAAACAAATTCCACTGTACTTTCCTCTTTTATCAGGCATCTGCATACTAACTACTGTAATATTCAAGAAGGACAAGTAAGTAACAGAGAGATTTCATTGAAACTGAGCATAATGTACACTGTCTAACTGAACCAGACTATTCAATAGGCTACATGAAGAGAGTGTACAGGGGAGGAGAGGGGGTTGATGGGCGCGGCAGAGTGATGACTCATATTGTGAGTTGCCTAGCTACCAACAGTCAGGAGTTGTTTTCTTTTCAACGTTTCAAGGCAAAAAATATGTATGTCTGGATTTCATTGAGAGAAAAGAGGGAGAGGGGGTGGTAAACGAGGGCTGAGCAGGAAAAGGAGGGACAAAACAGTCAGAGAAGGAGGAGGAGGAGGGTAGATCATGTGCAAACTAAGTGAAATGTAGCCATAATGTGAGATCTAAAAGAAGAGCCACAGGGTGGAAGTGACAGAGAGGGAGTGGATCAAGAATAAAACCCTGACCAGTCACCATGGAAACGGGCAGCCCCGCTAAATATCATGATTTTTTTGTATTGAATGTAAACAGTTGTTGGAACAACCAAAACAACTTGTGGCTACATTTCTTATCTGTTTTCTGTTTTCTGTTACTACATTGGGCTACATGTCCCTTAAAGCTATCCCTGACAGTTTACTTTTTCTTCTTAAAAAAACAACAACAGACTGCTGTAAGACCTGTTGGAATTCCCCTTGCCGGGACCCACGTGAAAAAATACTATAGTATTCTATGGTATAAATACTATAATATTCACTGTAGTGTTTTTGCAGACTTTACTGTAGTGTTTTTGTAGTATTTACTGTAGTACACTGTAGTATTTATTATTATTATATATTTTTTTGGACATTTATTTAACTAGGCAAGCCAGTTAAGAACAAATTCTTATTTACAATGACGGCCTACCGGGGAACAGCCTTGTTCAGGGGCAGAACGACAGGTTTTTACCTTGTCAGCTCGGGGATTCGATCCAGTTAACTATAGTATAAATACTGTAGTTAAAGAAAATGGTAGTATAAACTATAATTATTTATGTAGTGCTTTTGTGGATTGTAGTATACTGTAGTTTTTACTGTAGTGTTTTTGCAGACATTACTGTAGTATTTAACTTACTTTAGTGTTTTTGTTTTATCTTAGACGTGGAGGCTTTCTCCTTCAGGAAACCTACTGGAGAAATACTAAAAGATCACATTTTCTATAACCTTTAGATAGTAGGACTGGGGTCTGAACGGATAGCTCAGAGCTTCTACTCTTTTCTATAACCTTTAGATAGTAGGACTGGGGTCTGAACGGATAGCTCAGAGCTTCTACTCTTTTCTATAACCTGTAGGTAACACAATACTGTATGTGGTCTATACTTGGCATGTAAGGTTTCTCACTTATTTTTTGCGGGCATTACTGTAATATTTACTACAGTGTTTTCTTTTGGGGGGGGGGTAATATTGAGTATTTACTATAGAATTCTACAGTATACTTCAACATTATATAGTAAGTACTACACATTATTGAGGGATACAACAGTTATAGTATAGTATTCTACAGTATAATACAGTTTACTATCATTCTATAGTAAGTACTGTAGTATTCTATAGGAAACTGTAGTATTTTTTAAACGTGGGGAGCATTGAGAAACCCCAGACGAATCTAAAGGAACCACAGACTGCCATAGTTTTGCCGTTACAGGCCTCAACTGATCACTGTTCCTATCATCCCCAGGGAAATCAGAGTGTTATGCAAAAGTAGATATAATCTCATGAAACCAAAATGATAATGACACTGCAATTCAAATGTCATCCTAATTCTGGTCACGTAAAGGGTAACACAAATCACAGGATGTCCATGTACTCTGTGCATAATGGTATCATTTAGTTTCGAGGCTTACATAAAATCACATTGATGTATATGTCCTAGGACTTAGTCCAACTCTACCTGTTTCTGGCTCACCTATGATGGCACCTGGCTGACCTGAATGTTGCTCCACCTTAATTAGGCTCATACATCTCTTACTTTGGCTGGGTCTCCAGTGGCTTACCAGGTTCACCACATAATCACAGACCCCTACTACTTTACACTTTCCTCTTGAATTTTTCTGCCAGAATTGTGTCCCTGGGATCTCTAATGGAGGGAGTGACCAGATTTAGCAGCCCCCACTACACTAATATGGGTGGTAGCTGCACCTGGGCTGTTTCAAGGGGCTTGATCTTGCTTGTGAATTACTTGTGCATTACAGAGAATAATGTATGGGGAAGGAGCATGCCACAACATGGAGATCATGAGAGTAGTATCCTTCAACTGGCAGCAATGTTCCCTCTAAGCTGTGAGCGCGTGTGCGGGTGTACACCTCCCCGGGACTGCCATGCAGAAGAAATATCAGCGCGCAGAGAAGCACGAGATAAAACTTCACTCAACTTTCTAGAGTTTCTCCCCTTAGTTAACACTATCACCGTTTCCCTTTACTGTGGCAATTGTGATCAAATCAACGCAATATTAGCCACTTTCAATGCAACATACAAGACTTAGTATGCAAAACTAACTATGCAAGAGATTTTGTTGTAGGCAGAAAGCATCGGTGTAGGATTCTATTGCATTGACATGCATGACTCAGGCCCCTACTCTACACAGACCGGTGTGCCATAACCAATCAGAGATGCAGTAGTCCTATATGCAAATAGACCATTGCCATATATGGATCTGTGCCGTTCACTTTGAACTGGACTGTGTTTACAGCATGAGCGGTCGTGAGCAGATGCCCTTGTTTTGAGATCAAAGCGAGAACTGCATGTAGCGACGTGTACATTTGTTCATATCCTTTGCTAGTTAGTGAGTTATTAGCCCAGTTATATATCATTTGTAGTCAGCAGTGGGGGAGTGATTGCTTCCTACAAGAGCACAAAACATGTGCATTTCTAGACATCTTTGAAAAGCAAGACAGTTTAAGAGCTTTTTTTGTCTTAAAGGGGCGGTGTTGTATTTTGAGACAGGCTTGAATAAGCTAAGTAGCCAATAGGCAGAGGGTAGCAACATTTGTCTGATTCTCTTCAATAATGGGATGAGAATAATAATGCATTTTTTTTGTGAAGTGGTTTCTTGCATCAAAAAACACAACATTTCCAGTCACCTCCTTGTCTGAAGGACAAGTGTATAAACAGGCTAATGTCAAGCCCTGCATATTTTTTTCAAAAGTCTCATGGAATGTAGGCCTATATTGAACACCATACATTAGCTGCTACTGTAGGCTGAACGATAGAACAGTTATTACCATGTTAAAATGTTATGTGATGCATTTTCTCCATTGTTTTTGATGGTAGGCCACTCTGGTAGGCCTACATTATGATCAAATAGCCACAGTAGCCTACTTGACCACTGTTAGAACTAACTTAAAGCGAGTACATCCTCAGTGTTCACAGTAAACGCACGCCGGAAGTTGCACAGAATTTTCACAACATTCAAGTTTGCGTTCAGCAGACCTGAAACTTGCTCAGTGATGAAAAAAATGAGAGGGAACATTGACTGGCAGTCATATAATTAGATGGTCCATTTGCTCCTTTGATCCAGGTAGTATTCCCTGTAGGATAGGGAGCTCCTTTCACCTTCCACTGTGTGTGTGTGTGTGTCTATGACAATCTGAGGGCCAGAAGGGTGTGATCATGTGTGTTACAACAGCACCATGACATCAGTATGTACCTTACCTGTATAGGAAACCAGTCAAGCGACAAGTGGGAGTGAAGGGATAAGTGAGATCGCCTCATCCCAATTAGTCAACACTGGGTAGGGTGAGAGTTTCAACACACTGTTTTTGATACAGGCTATTTATGATCTGTTCTGACTCATTAAACATTACACAGTTTTCTTTAAAATGACCCAGCAAATCCCCTACATACCCTTGCTGTCTTTCTAAATTTAAACCTAGCAATCAGACATCCAGGACAGTCATGTTGCTGTAGACAGACTCAGACAGGCAGACACCGGAGAGAATGACACAGTTAACCACAGCAGATCATTTTACCATTGTAAAGCAACGTGCTTATGGTCCCGCTTACCCCCCTTGGCATGTGGACACTGGAATTGTTTCACATGGCCGTGTGGAAATACTCTGTCAGTGAGCCGCGCTGGGAGCTCCTCAGCGTTGAGTCACAAGCAGCGTGGTCTTTCTCAACACTCACAGAGGTAACCCACGCATTCTAACTTCTCATCCCACACAAGGCAAGGCGAGCCACGGCCAGGCTGTAGAACACATTGGATCTGCCTTGCCTTGAATATGAAGGAGCGAACACATTATTAATACTGTACATAAAACACTTCAATTCAAACAATATCACAACTGTTCCAGTCTGCCATTAGGGCACGTGTCAAACTGATTCCACAGAGGGCCAAATGGCTTCAGGTTTTCACTCCACCCTTGTACTTGATTGATTAATTAAGGTCACTGATTAGTAAGGAACTCCCCTCACCTGGTTGTCTAGGTCTTAATTGAAAAGAAAAAAACAAACCTGCAGACACTCGGCCCTCCGTGGAATGAGTTTGACACCCCTGCTTTATGGGCTCTGGTTTTTCCAGTTTTTATTAAGGAAGGGAAACGAAGGGCTGATTGTTGATGAAACGATCCCATTGGTCCTCTCAAAAGATACACAGGCATGTTATTTGTTAATTTCACTGCTCAGGACCAGCTTCCATAGGCAGACAGTGGCAGCAGGGATAAATAGTAGGCCACACTGTACCCAAGCTAGCTTACCTCATCTGTCAGGTAGGTGGGATCGATACACCCTGGGAAGAGGCTGGCTAGACAACATTTCTAAATTCCCTCTTTTCTATATTTGAGGCCCAGCATTTGAGTTGCCTGTCCCCCTAGGGGCTAGGGTGTATCCTATTGGCTTTGTGAAAGTCACAGCCTTAGTGTTGGGTGTGTGGAGTCCGCAGTACATCTTTAGAGGTTACTCCGCATTCCTTGACTTTGACCCAAGTGAGATATGCTGTTTGTGGAACTGTATCCACCAATAACCCAGTATGTGACGTGCCCAGTGGATAATACTTTGAGGTCTGAGAGTCAATTGGCCAAACATGTTGGAAACCCTATCGTTACCCTGTGACATCACATGAGGCTGCTGAAGCACTCTGTATGTAGCACATTACCTCAGCAGAGGTAATCAGAAGTAGGTTTCTTTCCCTCTACTTATATTGTCAGACTATTGTCCTAGATAGTGCACTATATCAATCAAGTGTGAATATGAGTTGTACTTGTGGGAAACAGGTTTCTCTCACCCGTTCTCATGCAAACACACAATCTCTCTCTTTCTCTCTCTCAGGCAATGACTTGCACTTGTTACCTCCTCCTTTCCCTCCCTCCCAACCTACATTCCTTCATCCTGACTATCCTCCTGGAGAGAGAACTTTGGAGGGGGAATGGAGAGAGTGGGTGGGGATCAGGCAGAAACACTACACCCACCACGTCAGTGTGTGGAGATACAACAGCAACAATGTGGTCGCTCTGGGTACTACTGAGTCTCCATGGCAGCAGGGATTTGACAATATTTTGGGAGTTCCCCAAACATCAGTGGGTGAGTCAGTGCGCTTCCTCTGAGTACTCATGGATATAATGGCCTAAATAGACAGAGTGACAAAGACATAGCTAGAACATGAAAAACAAATACTCCACCACAAAGTTGTTGAAATAGTGGCTTTTGGGTAATGCATGCATGTGAGACAGAGAGAGAGAGCGAGGGAGAGAGAGAGATAGAAAAAAGAATGAGAGATTTGGGTGGGGTGTGGACTTGAGGAAAAGAGGGAGGGAAGTGGGTGTGGTTGTGAGTGTTTGTGTGTTCCTTGGCGGCGAGGGCTGAGTCTGACATTTGGAACGTAGAGAGCAGAAGGAATTGGGCTTCAACAGAAAGGTTACCATCAAAAAGTAAGTTGAACATTTGTGTTCTCCTTCAGAACTCTCAACTCTTTGACATGCTCTTCATGTGTTTTTTAAATGATAATAGCCTATATGCATGCCTTCTATTTTATTACTCTCAAGACTAATAAAATTGCACACAGTCAGTAGGGGCGTGAATTAATTAGAATTGTAGCTAGCATGTCTTTTGTAATGCGAGTGATACTGGTAGTTTATTCCTTTGCCAGGTAAGTTCAGTGTGGGTAGGTGTTCAGGTAATTGATCAGGTAGCTGGTTCTGAAACAAACATGGTGAAAATCCAAATGCACTGAAAATCTGAAACTTTAAGTAAACATTTAGTTAAAATTCATAATGCACACGCTTTAGCCCATGAGACCTGACCTGTAATTTCTGGTAGGGAGCTGAGTGCGTGATGGAACTATGCTCCATCCTAGAAGGCAGGGAGTTTGTCACTAATTCAGTGTTTACTCTCTGTGACTCTGGCAAACTGCTGAGGTTGGATAGGGTGTACTTTGTATTTATTTCACATAACAGAACAGGGCTAAACTTCCCTCAGCGGCTGTCAGCTCAGACAGTCAGAGGTTTAATTGTCTAAGACTAGCTCGAGTTCCCTCTTTATTTGTCCCTTCAGCACTTAGATGAGAAGCTCTCATACGAGAAATTACACAGGCCATCTTTTGTGTACTCAAATATTTACACACAGTTGAGCTAACTAAGAAGTACTTGTTCCCAATTACAGTAATTTTGAAGTGTACGTGGGCAGGAAACAACTTGGGGTGGGTCAGTGTTGCTGTGGATCACATGTCTGGACCCAACCCAGACCAGCCCTTTATCCCAGAGAGGTTCTCTGCATTCCAGATGGGCTCTCGCCTCGCTCTCTCCACATCCACCATATCCCAAGCCGCCCTATTGCCAGTAGTAGGGGTGGGAAGGAACTCTAAAGTGTATCCGTGAGTTGTTCTCACGATATGATTGTATTTAGGAAAAACAAGCATCAAGCAATCTCACCTTCTCTCTACTGACAATGGCCATTCAAACAGTCATTCAGCTTATTTTGAATTGTTTATGGTCTTTACTGAATGAATAAATCAAATATGGCCATTGTAATTGGTGAATTGAGATCGTTCATCAATATTTTGAGTTGAGCTGCCTAGTTAATCTAAGGCAGGGGTTCTCAAAGTGAGGTCATTCAAACCCACTAACAATGGCTTGCAGTGGGTTCGCTGCCAGATCTCAAAAAATATATTAAAAAAATTATATATATATATGTAAAACATTCATTTTATTACATGAATATTACTAACAACAACAGATGTAAAAATAAAAAAAATGTCCAAGGGATCCGTGGAATAAGTTTAGGGGTTGTAATACAACACAATGTAATATTATTCATCTCCAATACGTTCTTAACCCTGGACAACATGGGCCTGAGAGACTCACAGGGATATTGGTATCCACAATACTTTTACATAAATGCAGTGTAATTTAATCTTTAAAACTGCAAAGTTTTCTCTCTGCCTCATAGAAAAATGTGTAGAATTGTAGGAAATTAGCTTGGAAACGGCAACATTTTCTCCCTGATGGCAAGAGGCGAGCCTTTAAAATGTTCCTTCATAGGGCCCAAAACTTGGTTTGTCTGACCATGCACTGCCGAAGTCACGGCAATACTCCTTGTATGCTGTTATTATCTAACTTGAGTTGTGTTCTGATTATGAGGGGGGGGGGTCCATGATGAATTTACTATCACAAAAGGGGTCCCCGGCCCCATAAAGTTTGAGAACCCCTGGGTTAAGGTGGGTGTATGTGTTTATTTGGGGGAGGTGGGGCAGGCAGGGGAGTAGGTATTTTGTGCAGTTATTTTAAGGAGTGGCGTTTTTTTTCAAGCTGCAAACAAGTTACAACTCATCTCCTACCAACACTTCCCCCTTTATCCCTCTGATTTTCTCGCTCTCTGTTTCCCTGGGCTTATCACTATCTCGCTTGACCAATCACTATGTCCTATCTCAAATCTATTCCTCTGAATCCTTGAGATTAATTTTTTATCACACCCCCCTCCATTTCTGAGGGGTGCAAAGACTCAGGCCTTCCATCATTAATGACTGCCTGTGTCAAAGTGCTGAAGCCAAGCCTCACAGCGCAGCCTTTGTCAACGTCCATATCTAATAATATTTAATAATAAAAAAATACATGAGATTTAAAGCAACTTTCATGAAACCTAAGGACACTGTACAGCAAGAGTACAAAACAATAGTATCTGATTCCTGTCACTCATGTTAAGCCCTGTGACAGTGTCTGTGTCCCCCAGTCTCCCTCTATTTGATATGGTATAGAACGAGGAAGTGTTTGACCAACTTTTAACATAAAATATATTTTCTCCCTTGTTCCGTCTTTCTCTCAGTCATCATGTTGGTTCTTCTAGCCGGAATCTTCCTCCTTCACCTCACCAGCATCATCCTCCTCCTAGTGGCAACTATCGACAATGTAAGTAATCCCCCACTGCTCCTCATCCACTTAGTTCTCTTCATGTTGACATAGCCCTGTGAAGCTACACATGAGTGCACATCTCTTTCACTATGTCTGTGGGGTGTTGAATTGAAAGATGAAAGCAAGCCCTCATATGCTCAGGCCTTTGGTGCTGTTCTGTCAGTGTTCCACTTTGGTATTCTGGACTACATTTCTGAGCTCACTCTCACCCCTGAAAGAAGATAGGTGACAAACAGGTTGGCCAGTGTTTCATCACCCTGAGTGTGTGTTTGTGTGTGTGGTGTATGCGTGTGTGTGTTTGCCTGTCCGTTATCGTCAACAATGTGGCTGCATATACATGCTCTTGTTCGTGTGTTAAAAGGCCTGTCGTAGTGAGTGGTGCATAACTGGCTGCTGTGGTGTCCTGCTACGTTCTACAGATGTACATTCCACCCATTGACTGTTATCCCTGTGCCTGGACATCCAAATGCATGCTACAACACAACACATGAACCCGTGGATGTCCATTGACTATCTCTCCTCTCCTCTCTGTCCTGTCCAGGCCTGGTGGATGACAAAAACCATGTCCACTGATGTGTGGGCCAGGTGGATACTGACCAATGGAACCTGGAGCTCCAACGATCTCCCCAGCTACTACCCTCAAGGTAAGCCTGGGCCATACTGAACCGCCATGCTAAAACGTAATGACACATTCTCTGTGGAAAAAAACAGCACTGCAGGAAATTAGCATTGCTCCTGGATATACAGTAAATGTAAATATCAACCTACATGTGAATTAAACAGGGGTTTTTCTGTCTCAAGTCACCACAAGATATACATTTTTGCAGCACAGAAACAGGAACAGTGTAGTTTCTCCAGGATGTGGGTTTACTGCACTGGAGGTTTGGTTGAATTCAGGGTAGAGCTCCATAACAACTGTCAGACTAAGCCTGCCATCTAACCTGTCTCTGTGTGTCTGTCAGTGTGTAGCATGATTGATCAGTAAGTACTCTATTGCCCAACGAGAACAATGCCATTTTTTGTCATAGAGGAAACTGAACAGAGGGTGTGGCAGGATCAGAGACAGGGTTGGGGCTGGTGGGGAGGTTCAGATTTGCTTGAGTACGTACAATGAAAGTGCATTACAAATACAGTGAGTCTGTGTGTAGACCTTTAGTAAATGTGTGGTCAAAAGTATGTATGTAGCAATGTATCTCTCATAAAGTGTTGTATTTGATTGCTCAGAAACCCTTTTACAACCTATGAAATGAACTAGTCTTAAATCCTCTCATAAATATTCCTTAGAACACAATTTTCCAGATTAAAATACTTTCATTGTGTTTCTAAAAAACAGAACTGCCCCTTTCACCTCTGCATTCCAGAGCGTGACACAACACTGTTTCGTTAATATGGTGTTGATTTCTGGGTGTGTCTGCTCTGTAAATAGTCCTTACTCAGTGTCTGTCTCTGTCTCCCTCTACAGAATACCTCCAGGCAGTGCAGGCTAGCTCCATTCTGGCCTGCATATTCTCTTCCCTTGGCCTGTTTGTGTTTGTGGGACAGCTCTTCACTCTGTCAAAGGGACAGAGATTCACCTTCTCTGGCATCTTCCAGCTCATAGCCTGTACGTATTGCCCTAAACACTTTCAATCTTCAACCTGTTAAACAACTAGTTCTGTCTTTGCTTGACATTTGTCCCTCCCTCCAGGCCTGTGCATCATGATCGCTGCCTCCATCTATACAGACATCTTTCACAAGAAGGAATTGGATGGTTGGTATGGCCACTCCTTCATTCTGGCCTGGATCTCCTTTGCGTTCACCTTCATCTCCAGTATAATCTACTTTGTCCTGCGAAAGAAGACTGCAAACTAGAAGTAGAAGACTAGCCCAAACCCAAGGGACAGGCTCAATATCTTACGATCTGATCGTTTTTTGTACAATTAGGTATGGATATGAGTGTGGGATACAAAAGGGGAGAGTTGTTATCCACAGATTTTCTGGCTTGAATTTTGATTCATGTATCTATTTTGGTTCCCACTGAAGTGTGTCTAAACATATGGATTTACATTGTAATAACTTACCTGTCCTGCCCACATAGTAATAACCTACCTGTCCTGTCCACATAGCAATAACTTACCTGTCCTGCCCACATAGTAATAACCAACCTGTCCTGCCCACATAGTAATAACCTACCTGTCCTGCCCACATAGTAATAACCTACCTGTCCTGCCCACATAGTAATAACCTACCTGTCCTGCCCACATAGTAATAACCTACCTGTCCTGCCCACATAGTAATAACCAACCTGTCCTGCCCACATAGTAATAACCAACCTGTCCTGCCCACATAGTTATAACTTACCTGTCCCGAATTGACTAGAGTGCCGCAAACAGAATCCAATTTCGGAAACTGTCAATGATCATTACCCCATTTGACTTACAGCCCTACTATAGTGTGCTGAATAGGACAAAGAATATAATGTATTTGCCATACATGGAATGGAACATTAGTACTAACCTCACTGCTAACTGGACCCCTCCCCTTTTTAGTTATGTCATTATTTTTGCCAATAATTGTATGCTTTGTACTATTAGTCTTATTGTGTAAGTTAACTTCCGATTGTCTGAATCAACCTATCCCCCAAACACACCCATGGACTGACAGACAAACCAACAGACGGATAGATCTTGAGTGCCTTGAAATCTGACCGAGCATATTTGCTCGCTGCACATTAAGACATATGTGTAAATATGAACATGTTTGGTTCCACATTATGCTTTGTATGTCTAATGCAATTTTATTTTTGTTACTATTTCTTATCAGTATGATAATGATAATTTGTATTAAAACCTGATTTAAAATCAAATTTCCCCTGTCATTGCTAAACAATTTAATGTGAATGATAATCGGTGAAGGAGGACAGATTGCAGGAAGATGAATGATACCTAGTCACTTGTAGAGGGACACTACAGTGAAACTGACAGAAGGCATACTAATCTCTGCATGAAATAATTTTGCACATTTTCACCAAGTTTTATTGACAGCATGCATACAAGTTTGGACAGAGAACTTCAGACTACTTCACACTGATTTGCTCTGTCAAAATCAAAATGCATGTTGGCTCATAGGTAAGTATCACACACATACAGTCAAAGTGGGCTGTACTCCTCATCTGAGTACTCCCTCCCGTCTTCCTCCATCTCTCTGCCCCTGTCCTCTGAGTAGTACTGAGGTGTGTAACTGTGGACGGAGAGGGGCAGAGAGATGGAGGGAGAGGGGAGGGAGTGGCGGTGATAGGGGGACAGGGGAGCAGGGTGGGACGGGGGAGGTGGGAAGTATTCAGGGTGGGGGAGTGTGTAGCAGTGGGGGAGGGAGAGGGAGTGGGTGAGTGGACGGGGTGATGAGGTTGGGGGTGGCGAAGGGGAGTCATAGTAGGGTGACAGGGGTGAGAGTTCTGGGGATGGTGGGGACATGCAGGTGTGTGGGGGCGGAGGGCAGTAGTAGGGGGCCGGGGGTAGCAGGGGCTCTATGTCAGGGAATCGAGGGGGGTACAGGCGGGCTTTGCGCCTCCGCTCCATTACAGCCTTCTTGGTGTAGTTGTTGAGGGTGGAGACTCCTGACAACATGCAGCAGGTAAAGGCCAGCCATGCCACACTAAGACAGAAAAATAGAGTAGAGAGACAGGAGCAGCAAGGAGGATTGTGTTAATCTGAACCCATGTGTGCAAGCCTACACAGTTGCTACAAGGCATATGCGATATTGCAATAATCTATTTGAGATGGACAGAGGTCTTTAACAGGAGCCCAGGCCTCATGAGAGTCCTTGAGATACATTATTGGGTGTCTCTTATTTATAGGGGAAAATGTAAACACTTAAGCACACTTGCTCTTGGAGACCAAAGAATCAGGGAGCAGAGCACTCTGAAGATCAGAGAATAAGTAGTGGTACTGTAGTAAACAGTGTGTGTGTGCAGACTCACTAAAAGCCCCAGGAGTAGCCATAGCTGTGTGGTTTGAAGTCCTCTGGACCCATAGAGGCAGTAGTCTGAAACACCTGCATGAACATCATGTGAGCCACCATTCCCAGTAACCCTAAGAGAATAAAACAGATTCAATGGCAGACATTGAAAGCTTTTATGTGGATTCCATCAGAGAGACATTTTTTGTTCTCATACAAGGACTGAGTTCGCTAATAGCTTTACTAAAGAAAGTTTTACTTGCAATGACTGTGATGTGTGGTTGTCTTACCTACCTTAGTTAGAACACACTGATTGTAAATTGCTCTGCCTAAGAGCTTCTGCTATATCAGGATTTCCCAAACTCATTTCTGGGTCCACGTTTTGGTTTTTGCCCTAGCACTACACTGCTGATTCATATAATCAAAGCTTGATGACTAGTTGGTTATTTGAATCAGCTGTAGTGACGACGACTCAGAACCGAGGTTGGGAGACCCTGTGCTAATTGATAAAAAAAGATATCATCTAAATTAAACGTGTACCTCCTAATATAGTGAAGACTGCAGAGTAGGCATTGAGGAGCTGTCCCCAGATCTGTGAGGGCCAAAAGGCATCCAGACACAACTGAAGAGACAGCAGCACACAGCTGATACACAGCAGCCCAACATACATGAGCTCCATCGACACCGACAACCACAACATTCCTGCAGGGAGAGAGAGGACGATTACAGAACAACTATGTCATGACTGTGCAATGTTACCAACATACAATCTTGACACTGCAGAATAATTTACCTTTTTCACCTCCTGGAGTTAAAGAAAGAAAACTGCGACACTTTTCCTCTAAAAAAGAAAAGACATGTAGCTATTTCATTAATAAAATCATGATCATCTATCAGATAAGGTACATTTCTGTGTGGGACAGATGACATACATAGTATCAGGAATAGTGGTCCTTGAGAAAACATTTGTACCCAATGGGCACAACACATTATTTCAACTTGGATAATTGGGTAATATTTGGTTGAGACAACCTATATTAACCGACTCAAAAAGGCAGCCAAAAGTTTTTCCAATGTGTTATCACTATGCTTTCAACCATCTAAAAGCACAACCAAATGTCTGATTTTTGGTTTATTTATACTACAGATTGTGTTATCACTGTGTTTCATCTAACAGCATAACCAAATGACCTGGATTGCAGTTAAGATTACATTAAAAAGGTAGGTTTAACAGAGAAAATGAAATGTAACCATGCTTTATAAGTCATATATCATCACTAATACTATTTAGGCCTGTATAACATCTGCAAAGTCATCAACAGCTTTTGTTTCAATTCAACCAAAAAATAGACAACACATACAGTAGAGGCCTAGGGTTTCAAGCTTTGGTTGATTTGAAATGTAATCTTCAAGTTAATCATTAACATGTTGGATTCACATCTCCATCCAAACCAAACATCTAAGTTAAAGAACAGGACTAAATAAGTGCATTTAAAGTTTGATTAAATTAGATTTAGTCCTATTCTTTCATTTAGATTTTTGGTTTAGATGGAGACTTGAATAAATGATTAATTTGGAGACAAATTAGCTCTATCAAGTCTTCTCCAGCCCCAGCTTTAGGGTGTTGAGTCCAGTCAAGGCAGGGGGTTTAATAGTATAAACCTTTCTCTCTATTTGGTCATAATCCATAATTGAGTCATGCTGTTAGAATCTAAATCCCCCTGAACAGAGCACCGATGATAATCCTCTTTATAGAGTGCAAGAGCTCACACACACACACACACACACACACGCGTACACACACACACACACACGCAACTCCCCCACTATATGCAACTCTTGTGCACAATCCTAGAGGTATTAAAGTTACAACCATCCATGTTCACCCCCCAAAGTCTCACCCCAGGCATCAGTGTAGATGTTCTCCTCACAGCTCATCCACATGCCTGCATGGAAGGCAGGGAAGACGAAGCGGTCGTCCCCCGTCTCCCAAGAGAACTGGATAGAGGTGGAGTTATGTGAGACCCCGGGCACAGGTATGCATTTGGTCAGTTTGTTGGCCGAGCAGAGGGGCTTGGGGACCTTCTGACTGCCCTCACACCAGTAGGACGACAAGAGGGCCATGGCCCCCAGGACCAGAGACACTAGCGTCTGGAAGAAGGTGAGCTTGGGGGACCGCACCCTGGACAGAAACGACATGATGAAGGGAGAGAGAGGGAACCTGGGGTGGGAGGAGGTGTTGGAGAGGGGGAGAAGAGAGGAAGAAAGAGAGAAGTTGTATTTTTAACAGCTGGTCAAACACTCCCTCAGTCTATACTATATAATGACAAAGGGAGATGGGGCCACTTCAGAAACAGAGACTCTGTCAGAGCGCTTAACATGTGACAGGAATCAGATATGGACGTTGACAAAGGCTGCACTGTGACGCTCGACTCCAGCACTCTTTTAAACATATTAAGATAGTTGAGAGAGAGTTGAGAGAGAGCATATGGAAAAGGAAAAGATAAAGTATTCAGAGGAATTGCCAACCCAACTGAAAGAAAACAATCTCTCAATGTCTTTCCTTTCTTGGACACCCCCCACCCCACTTTATTTTGACCTCCACACATAATTGGAAGAGGAAGTGTAAACTCTAACATAGCCTATTAGCTACAAAGGTAACTCCAAACACATTTTCAATAAGAGCAGCTGTTTAGCTGGTTAAACAAAGGTTAGCCATGTGTTGGCAAACATTTATGTCCAAGTCAAGAAAGCTTACCAGCAGCCAGCGGCACTTTCCGTACTGATAGCTTATTCGTAGGTGCTTTTTCAAAGCCTGTGAGAGACTCCAGTAAGTGTAATGCCAAATACAGTATAAACTCTGTTTACAGTGCATTCGGAAAGTATACAGACCCTTTGATTTTCCCACATTTTGTTACATTACAGCCTTACTCTAAAATGCAGGTAGCCTAGTGGTTAGAGCGTTGGGCCAGTAACGGAAAGGTTGCTGGATCGAATCCCCAAGCTGACAAGGTAAAAATCTGTCATTCTGCCCCATGAACAAGGCAGTTAACCCACTGTTCTCCGGTAGGCCGTCATTGTAAATAAGAATTTGTTTTTAACTGACTTGCCTAGTTAAATAAAGGCAAAAAAAATAAAAAATAAATAGACCAATGACAAAGCAAAAACAAATGTATAAAAACAGAAAAAACAGAAATACCTTATTTACATAAGTATTCAGACCCTTTGCTATGAGACTTGAAATTGAGCTCAGGTGCATCCTGTTTAAATTTATCACCCTTGAGATGTTTCTGCAACTTGATTGGAGTCTACCTGTGGTAAATTCAATTGATTGGACATGATTTGGAAAGGCACTCACCTGTCTATATAAGGTCCCACAGTTGACAGTGCATATAGGAGCAGAAACCAAGCCACGAGGTTGAAGGAATTGTCCCTGGTGAGCCGAGACAGGATTGTGTCGAGGCACAGATCTGGGGATGGGTAACAAAACATTTCTGCAGCATTGAAGGTCCCCAAGAACAAAGTGACCTCCCACATTCTTAAATGGAAGAAAGTTTGGAACCACCAAGACTCTTACTAGAGCTGGCCGCCTGGCCAAACTGCGCAATCGGGGGAGAAGGGCCTTGGTCAGGGAGGTGACCAAGAACCCGATGGTCCCTCAGAGAGCTCCAGAGTTCCTCTGTGGAGATGGGAGAACCTTCCAGAAGGACAACCATCTCTGCAGCACTCCACCAATCAGGCCTTTATGGTAGTGGCCAGACGGAAGCCACTCCTCAGTAAAAAGGCACATGACAGCGTGCTTGGAGTTTGCCAAAAGGCACCTAAAGGACTCTCAGACCCTGAGAAGCAAGATTCTCTGGTCTGATGAAACCAAGATTGAACTCTTTGGCCTGAATGCCAAGCGTCACGTCTGGAGGAAACCTGGCACCATCCCTTCGGTAAAATATGGTGGTGGCATGTCCTTGAGTGGCCCAGCCAGAGCCCGGACTTGAACCCGATCGAATATCTCTGGAGAGACTTGAATATAGCCGTGCAGAGACGCACTCCATCCAACCTGACAGTTTGAGAGGATCTGCAGAGAAGAATGGGAGAAACTCCCCAAATACAGGTGTGCCAAGCTTGAGGCGTCATACCCAAGAAGATTTGAGGCTGTAATCGCTGCCAAAGGTGCTTCAACAAAGTACTGAGTAAAGGGTCTGAATACTTATGTAAATGTATATTTGGGTTTTTACCCATGTGCAAGAGGGCAGGTATAGTTGGAGACAGATTACGTCCCTAATTATATAACTGAATGGCAAAGAATGGGAGAACACAAATCGAAATGGTAGGAAGACCAGCAGGAGTAGAAAATGTCAGCAATCACAGGAGAAAATAGCTTATCTGTGAATCCTATAGAACAAATAATGGCTAAAATGTTCAGAAGCATTGACGTCAGACAGTAAGGATCATTTGAAAGAGAAAAAGGACCCACCTTCTTCAACCAGTCTTATTTCCTCTTTATCTTCAGTTCTTCATGTAGTGAGTGTGGATTGTGGTAGTATTTAACAGACTCCTATTCCTCTACCCATCTCCTCTCTCTCTTCTCTTCCTCTCCATCAGATAGCATGTCAGTGATTCAGGGTGTTGACCCTCACAGTAACCTCTGTGGAGTGTGTGGCTGTCACTCTTTATGATACTGCTTGGTCAGTAAGTCAGTGTGCTCAACCAAGCCTTAAGCTCCCCTCTTCTTTAATCTATTGATACAACTAAATCCACAGGGTACAACTCCATTCAATCTGTTCTCATTTTCATCCATTTCATCTACTCTTTTACCCCTCCTGTCTTCCCGTTTTCTCTCGAACTGGCCACACTCTCATAATACCACCAGTTTGAATATAATGTACCAGATATGGTGTACTAGCACCACATCGACTTTCAATGTAAAATGTATGATGTCACATCACTTGAACATTAATTACACCATTCTCACAAATAAGAAACTCCTGGACAAGTTCTATTCCCACACCGACATGTTCGTGGTAGTAAGTCTCAGAGACTTTCCATAGAACTTTACTTTTCAGAACATCCTGAAAAATAGCATATTTTTACTACTTTATTTCTTGTAAGGTCTTGATTCAATGCACTGTCACGCAATTGAAATGTAAAGGCCCAGCGCAGTCAAAATTCTGTTTTGCCTGTGTCTTATATCATATTGTACAGCTGTAAAAGCATGATTTTTTTTAATCTGTGTTTTTTCCTGATTGTTCATTGTATAAAAAAATTAACACAACATGCAACAATTTCAAAGATTTTACATAGTTACAGTTCATATAAAGAAATCAGTCAATTTAAATAAATTCAAATCTATGGCTTTCACATGACTGGGGCGTGGATCAGAAAACCAGTCAGTAACTGGAACGCGACACATTTCCTTGAAATAGAGTTGATCAGGCAGTTGATTGTGACCTGTGGAATGTTGTCTCACTCCTCTTCAATGGTTGTGCGAAGTTGCTGGATATTGGCGGGAACTGGAACATGCTGTCGTACACGTTGATCCAGAGCATCCCAAACATGCTCAATGGGTGACATGTCTGGTGAGTACGCAGGCCATCGAAGAACTGGGACATTTTCAGCTTCCAGGAATTGTGTACAGATCCTTGTGACATGGGGCCGTGCATTATCATGCTGAAACATGAGGTGATGGTAGGGGATGAATAGCACAACAACGGGCGTCAGGATCTCGTCACGGTAACTCTGTGCATTCAAATTCCATAGATAAAATGCAATTGTGTTCGTTGTCCGTAGCTTATGCCTTCCCATACCATAACCCCACCTCCACCATGGATCACTCTGTTCACAACGTTGACATCAGCAAACCGCTCGCCCACACAACGCCATACACGCCGTCTGCCCGGTAGAGTTTAAACTGGGATTCATTTGTGAAGAGCACACTTTTCCAGCGTGGCAATGGCCATCGAAGGTGAGCATTTGCCCACTGAAGTCAGTTACAATGTAGAACTGCAGTCAAGACCCTGGTGAGGACGACAAGCATGCAGATGAGCTTCCCTGAGACGGTTTCTGACTATTTTCATCAGCTGTCTGGGTGGCTGGTCTCAGACGATCCCACAGGTGAAACCAGATGTGGAGGTCCTGGGCTGGCGTGGTTACATGTGGTCTGTGGTTGTAAGGCTGGTTGGACGTACTGCCAAATTCTCTAAAACGATGTTGGAGGCATCTTATGGTAGAGAAATGAACACAAAATTGTATGGCAACAGCTCTGGTGGACATTCCTGCAGTCAGCATTCCAATTGCATGCTCCCTTAAGACATCTATGGTAATGTGTTGTATGATAAATCTGCACATTTTAGAGTGGCCTTTTCCCCCAGCCCAAGGTGCACCTGTGTAATGATCATGCTGTTAAATATCTTGGCAAAGGAGAAATGCTAACAGCGATGTATTTAGAGTTGAAGTCGAAAGTTTACATACACTTAGGTTGGAGTCATTAAAACTCGTTTTTCAACCACTCCACAAATTTCTTGTTAACAAACTTTAGTTTTGGCAAGTCGGTTAGGACATCTACTTTGTGCATGACACAAGTAATTTTTACAACAATTGTTTACAGACAGACTATTTCACTGTATCACAATTCCAGTGGGTCAGAAGTTTACATACACTAAGTTGACTGTGCCTTTAAACAGCTTGGAAAATTCCAGAAAATGTCATGGCTTTAGAAGCTTCTGTTCGACTCAAATCATGTAAATTAGCCTATTGGAAGTGTACCTGTGGATGTATTTCAAGGCCTACCTTCAAACTCAGTGCCTCTTTGCTTGACATCATGGGAAAATCAAAAGAAATCAACCAAGACCTCAGAAAAAGAAATTGTAGACCTCCACAAGTCTGGTTCATCCTTGGGAGCAATTTCCAAACGCCTGAAGGTAACACATTCATCTGTACAAACAATAGTACGCAAGTATAAACACCATGGGACCACACAGCCGTCATACCGCTCAGGAAGGAGACGCTTTCTGTCTGCTAGATATGAACGTACTTTGGTGCATAAAGTGCAAATCAAGAACAACAGCAAAGGACCTTGTGAAGATGCTGGAGGAAACAGGTACAAAAGTATCTATATCCACAGTACAATGAGTCCTACAGTGGGGCAAAAAAGTATTTAGTCAGCCACCAATTGTGCAAGTTCTCTCACTTAAAAAGATGAGAGAGGCCTGTAATTTTCATCATAGGTACACTTCAACTATGACAGACAAAATGAGGAAAAACAATCCAGAAAATCACATTGTAGGATTTTTAATGAATTTATTTGCAAATTATGGTGGAAAATAAGTATTTGGTCA
>QNTS01001280.1:41156-80869 GCA_003317085.1 Hucho hucho | reverse complement strand
AGAGGCTTCCTTCTGGGACGACAGCCATGCAGACCAATTTGATGCAGTGTACGGCGTATGGTCTGAGCACTGACAGGCTGACCCCCCACCCCTTCAACCTCTGCAGCAATGCTGGCAGCACTCATATGTCTATTTCCCAAAGACAACCTCTGGATATGACGCTGAGCACGTGCACTCAACTTCTTCTGGACAGGTTCTGAGTGGAACCTGTCCAGTTAAACCGCTGTATGGTCTTGGCCACCGTGCTGCAGCTCAGTTTCAGGGTCTTGGCAATCTTCTTATAGCCCAGGCCATCTTTATGTACAGCAACAATTCTTTTTTTCAGATCCTCAGAGAGTTCTTTGCCATGAGGTGCCATGTTGAACTTCCAGTGACCAGTCAGTATGAGGAAGTGTGAGAGCGATGACACCAAATTTAACACACCTGCTCCCCATTCACACCTGAGACCTTGTAACACTAACGAGTCACATGACACCGGGAAGGGAAAATGGCTAATTGGGCCCAATTTGGACATTTTCACTTAGGGGTGTACTCACTTTTGTTGCCAGCGGTTTAAACATTATTGGCTGTGTGTTGAGTTATTTTGAGGGGACAGCAAATGTACACTGTTATACAAGCTGTACACTCACTACTTTACATTGTAGCAAAGTGTCCTTTCTTCAGTGTTGTCACATGAAAAGATATACTCAAATATTTACAAAAATGTGAGGGGTGTACTCACTTTTGTGATATATACAGTATATCTTTATTTAACTAGGCAATTCAGTTAAGAACAAATTCTTATTTACAATGACGGCCTATCCCGGCCAAACCCTAACCCGGACAACGCTGGGCCAATTGTGCGCCGCCCTATGGGACTCCCAATCACGGCCGGTTGTGATACAGCCTGAAATCGAACCAGGGTCTGTAGTGACACCTCTAGCACTGAGATGCAGTGCCTTAGACTGCTGCACCACCCGGGAGCCCCGTAAACACATTGTGCTAAACATTTTAGAGAAATAAGCTTTTGTGCTTATGTAAAATTTCTGGCTGCATCGGGCCTTTAAAAATGTGATTTTAGTTTGAGCTGACATATGCAGTGTTCACCGTGAATGCAGTCTCCGTGAACACAGGAACATTGCATTTAAATTTCAATCACGCTGTAGTGCGGATCTTCAGCGCAACAGATTGAATCGAGCCCTTGGGGTTTTCAGGAAAGTGGTGAGCTGGCTTCTACCACAAGAAGGAGCACTTCATCGACATTTAGTAAAAAAAACAATTACACAACACACATCCATGATGAAACATACAGTACAGTACTCAAAACACCATGATGATGTCAAAACACATACTAGCATCCCTACTGAACTTGCCTGAGACATGCAGAGGGACAGACACTCAACCCTCACAAATGGGTTACTGCTAAGACAATTTGGCGACCATGCTTCAACCAAAATGTAGCTACAGTGCACAGTTCTCAGCACATTTCTGACATTTGGTTTCTGAATGACATTTGTGACTGAACGCATCACTCACACTTGGGTCTGATATGTGGGGCCAGATTTAATCCTCACTTGAATATACAGTGAACCTGAGGCTCACTGTCAGCAGTACACAATTTAAGACACAGCAGGAGTGAGGAGTGTGTGCGTGTGAGAGAAAAAGAGACTGAGAAGAAAAGGAGTGACAGAATGAAAGGAGAGACTATTGGGCTGAGAGAACCCAGAAAGGATCTTCCTCTCCAATAAAAACAAATCAAGTTTGAATTAAAAAAATGAATGGCTTAAAAGGACAACAGTACAATGTGAAATATTCAAAAGGATAGCATTCTTTGAAGGATTTAGTAAGTGTATTCATAGTTCATATACATATTGACAGGTTTCTAATACAGCATGTTTTCAATATCATACTTGTTTTCTTTCAGTTCAACATTTTTTTTACAAGTACAATAATAAAAAATGATAGACAACACCACGTACGACTCACTTGTTTAGTTTATGGCAACGCTTCTTTTGAATGCATTTAGCATCTCTTGATCCATATCTTAAGTGTCATTGAGAAATGAACCTATTAAAGTACTCGGGATATACTGACTCCTCATTCCACAGTAAAGGTGGGGACTCCCAGTCCCAGTCATTCCAAAAACCCTCTAGATTCCAAAAGATTTTGGTAATGCTCGTTAGAATTCTGTCAGCCAAATGTGACTTTCTTTTCACATAAAACCCCGCCCATATACTGAACAAGGTCCACCACAACGTCAACACTTGGTTTACCTGTCAAGTGATGTCTTCTCCCAATCAAAATGGTCAAAGATGGCAGGCATGCATTAGTCAATATTGTGATCTCCTCCTGTCAGGGTTCAATTGTTCTCTCAGCACATTATGAATATTTTGTTTGAAAAATAAGATCATGTCCATTTGATTTTCATGAATACTATCTGTACCGTAAAAACCCCAAGGATGAAAAATAAGAACACTTTTCAAAGGACCAAAAATGGACACTCAAATCCACATTTTCACACACATTCACTCTTATACATACGCACTTTGAAAGGCAACAAATGTCCATTCTCCAAGGCAATAATGTCTTTGTGGCAACTCGGCCTTGACATTCCAAATGATGTCATTCTGGCACCTCCCTCTCCAGGAATGATAAAATATCCCATGTTTGATAAATGTTAACAAAATTTAAATGGAGATACATCTATTTCAGTAAATACTGATGCAGATACAAAATAATAATGATAACTAAAATAATGATTATGAAGGTTATGATAAAATACTACATGAAGTAGATACATTGCCTCTCCTTTCCTTCCAACTATAATGTCAACTTTTCACCCCAACGCTCTCTTACAGTCCTCTGGGTGGGTTGTTCCCAATACTCTGATTCATAACATTTGGAGAAAAAAAAACATGATAGATAAAATGACTAGAGCCATGATGGAAAGAAGAGTTTGAGGGTATTTCCAGAAATGCAAAGTTTGCCTAGAGAGACTGTTTCTTTTAAGAGGAAGTTCCTTTCTGTTCCGTCACTCGCAATGTCTCATTCTGTCCCGTCTTGGTCTTCCTTTTTAGTCTTCCTCAGAGTTGCTTTGATCTCTTTTTCTTTTTAAAGTAAAGAGTTTTTCTTTTTCTTAAATGTTTTAAAGTTAATTCCTGTTCAGAAATTTTACAATCCTCTTTTTTTCTCCGTCATCATAGTCCATCCGTCAAAAGATGCACGTCCCATCCTGTTTAGGGCTGTTCGTTTCACTGACAATCCTCATCGTCCAAGCATACCTAGGAAAGGATACAAAAAGCAAGTGTGTATTGACACCGGGGATTACACAACCCTGTGTGTGGTGGAAACAGTGGGCATTTCCAAATCTATGATGAGCAGAATACTTTAAAAAATAACTTTGTTACCTTGAAGCTTATGATATAAACAAAAATAATAAGCAGCCCTGGGCTAATAAATATTGGGCTTAATTTTTGACAGACACTTTTTTTGGTTTAACAATTTGCTAATTTGAGGATAATTTGGGGGGATATGAACACAAACAAATAGAACAGGGTGCTCAGTCTCAAACCAAACAAATATTAGTCTTTTCAAATCATTCAGAGTGTTGTAACATTCATTTCGGTGCACGGTCGCACCACTGCCGTTTAAAAACTTACCAATCCTATACTTCTGCGTCTCTTCCTCCTCAGTGTCTCTCTCAGCCTCTCTCAGACTGCTCAAGGTACACAGATTTAGCTGGCTGGCTGCTCTGGGGAAACTGCAGAATATAAGAGGGGGTGGTGCAAAGGAGAGAAGGTAATTGTGGTAATTAGTTTCTTAACTGAAGTGGCAAAATTTAGTTTCTTAATAACTATAGTGGCAAAATTTAGTTTCTTAATAACTATTGTGGCACATGAGATAAAAGGACTTTAAAATATATTAACACAATGAAGAGTTACAAATATTTGGTTTCCCTAGGAATTATATAATAACCAACCTCTCCCTTTTTACCTTGTGCTTCGGACATCGTAGTGAAAAGTTTTCTTCATTCAGAGAGCAGTCTGAGGAGAGGTGAAGGAAAAGTGATACAAATGACATAACCATCAACTTAGAAAATTATAACACTCAAAATAATTGGGTACTATTGTTATAGATACAGTAGGAGGTAAGGTTTAGGGCACAGCATATGAGTAATGAGATATAACATTCGTATTAAGGAAATGTTTTACTGCGCTTACCTGCATCCATGGCACACGGGTAGTGATATCTCAGTGCGCAGCCTTTGCTGTAACAGCCGAGGGTTGAGCCAACCATTTCACAATATGAGCAGACCTGACGACCGACAGACATAACATAGAGAACAACAGAAGAGAGTGCAAAAATCGATTAAACTTAAAACTGTGGACTTCTGAGAACTGCTTTAGGTATATTGAGCTGAAAAGAATATCTATATATAGTAACCAATATCATTACATTGTATACTGTACAGTCGTGGCCAAAAGTTTTGAGAATGACACAAACATTCATTTTCACAAAGTCTGCTGCCTCAGTATGATGGCAATTTGCATATACTCCAGAATGTCATGAAGAGTGATCAGGTGAATTGCAATTAATTGCAAAGTCCCTCTTTGCCATGCAAATGAACTGAGCCCCAAAAAACATTTCCACTGCATTTCAGCCCTGCCACAAAAGGACCAGCTGACATCATGTCAGTGATTCTCTCGTTAACACAGGTGTGAGTGTTGACGAGGACAAGGCTGGAGATCACTCTGTCATGCTGATTGAGTTCGAATAACAGACTGGAAGCTTCAAAAGGAGGGTGGTGCTTGGAATAATTGTTCTTCCTCTGTCGACAATGGTTACCTGCAAAGAAACATGTGCCGTCATTATTGCTTTGCACAAAAAGGGCTTCACAGGCAAGGATATTGCTGCCAGTAAGATTGCACCTCAATCAACCATTTATCGGATCATCAAGAACTTCAAGGAGAGCGGTTCAATTATTGTGAAGAAGGCTTCAGGGCGCCCAAGAAAGTCCAGCAAGCACCAGGACCCTCTCCTAAAGTTGATTCAGCTGCGGGATCGGGGCAGTACAGAGCTTGCTCAGTAATGTGTGTGAGTGCATCTGCACGCACAGTGAGGCGAAGACTTTTGGAGGATGGCCTGGTGTCAAGGCAGCAAAGAAGCCACTTCTCTCCAGGAAAAACATCAGGGACAGACTGATGTTCTGCAAAAGGTACAGGGATTGGACTGCTGAGGACTGGGGTAAAGTCATTTTCTCTGATGAATCCCCTTTCCTATTGTTTGGGGCATCCGGAAAAAAGCTTGTCCGGAGAAGACAAGGTGAGTGCTACCATCAGTCCTGTGTCATGCCAACAGTAAAGCATCCTGAGACCATTCATGTGTGGGGTTGCTTCTCAGCCAAGGGAGTGGGCTCACTTACAATTTTGCCTAAGAACACAGCCATGAATAAAGAATGGTACCAACACATCCTCCGAGAGCAACTTCTCCCAACCATCCAGGAACAGTTTGGTGATGAACAATGCCTTTTCCAGCATGATGGAGCACCTTGCCATAAGGCAAAAGTGATAACTAAGTGGCTCAGGGAACAAAACATAGATATTTTGGGTCCATGGCCAGGAAACTCCCCAGACCTTAATCCCATTGAGAACTTGTGGTCAATCCTCAAGAGGCGGGAGGACAAACAAAACCCCACAAATTCTGACAAACTCCAAGCATTGATTATGTAAGAATGGGCTGCCATTAGTCAGGATGTGGCCCAGAAGTTAATTGACAGCATGCCAGGGCGGATTGCAGAGGTCTTGAAAAAGAAGGGTCAACACTGCAAATATTGACTCTTTGCATCAACTTCATGTAATTGTCAATAAAAGCCTTTGACACTTATGAAATGCTTGTAATTATACTTCAGTATTCCATAGTAACATCTGACAAAAATATCTAAAGACCCTGAAGCAGCAAACTTTGTGGAAATTAATATTTGTGTCATTCTCAAAACTTTTGGCCACGACTGTATAGACATCAACAAAAAAAGATTACTCACTGTGTCTCTGGCACCATCTAGTGCCTCCTGTAGGCCATACAGTCTTCCATTGACCAGGTAAACCCCACTGGTCCAGACCATGCATGCTTCATGTACCCACAGCTCCTCTGGGTCTATAGGCATCTGAGGAAGTTGGGCCAGCTGTGCCAAAGGCCCAAGGGAGTCTAAGGTTGGGGGAGGAGGTTGGAATGGCAATGAGGCTTTGCTGTTGGATGGCACCATTCTTGGGGAATCCTCACTGGATTTCTGTCTCCTTTTAAATCTTGGGTGTGAGGTCAGCTTTCTGTGTTGTGGCCTATGTTGAGTGTCTTCTGTCTGCTGTTGCTGGCATGGTTGGTTTTGCTGACTGTAAGTGGGCTCATTCTGAAGTTCGGGTTGTTTCCTTAGCTCAGTAATTGGTTTTAACTCTGGAGGCATGTCCCAATTAAGAACTGTTGTCTTGTTGGTGGTGGTTTTAGCAAGTTTGCTGGCCAAATAAAGCATCTCCCCTCCACCTGCTGGAGAGGCAGTGCCAACAGCAGTGGCAGGGGAAGTTGTATTTGTCTCTTGACTGAACATGCAATCACTATAAGTTGAGGACTTGATAGTTGGCACATCTTGCAGTTCACAGCCCTGGGTGGTCAACACATTTGAAATGGTATCTAGATTTTGCACATTTCTACTCATCCCAGTAGTTACAAGACTCTGTCGAATCTGGGGTTGATTCTTGGGAAGCCTTGTAGCATATTCAGGAGGGTAGTAAGGTCCATAGAGATCCCCAAGGTTTTTGTAATTGGCCCATTTCTGGCACAGGCAGCAGAGAAGACGGCCAGAATGAATGGATTCAGTAATCACAGGGCCTGGTAGAAGGTACTCAGATGAAGGTAGAGCCTTTCCTGATTGGAGGGCAGAGTCTACATCCTCCAGTTCCCTCTTCTCTTTGACCCTCTCAATTTCTCGGTCTCTCCTAGGCAGTTGAGACAAAAGAGCTGAGGTCAAAAGAGCTTCAATACCACTACTGCTTGCTTTCGCTCCAACTGCTCCACGCTCTCCCTTCATCTTTTCCTCTTCACCATTCACAATTGTGCACACGGCTCCTATCTCAGCTACTTTCCTCTCCACATGTATGTACGGAGCAAAGGCACACTTGCTATTATCAGGAAAAACTCTGTTGTTATCAAAATGTTCCCCTGCTCTTGTAGCTGCTTCCAGGTCATCTTTGGCAGCCGCTGCTGCTACTCCTCTTCTCCTCCTCCGCCTGCCTCTTGATCCCACTACCTCACTCTCGTCTTTCACCCCCCCTTGTTTCTGGCAGACTGATTTCACCTCCGTTTCTGGCTGAGTGTCCTCACTTTCAGCATCCACTTTTACCGCTTGGGTCAAGACTGGTGGAATCTCAGGAGGAGTCATTTTCTGATCAGTCGGAGGAGTGACTGATGGGGCAGAGGCTGTAGTGCTAGGGCTTGGGGCTACCTGTGGGCTAACAGTTGCAGGAGATTGAATGGGTGGGCCAGACAGAGCACTTGGGCTCACATTCTGTGCCTGGGCCTGGGTGGCTTGAGCACGTTTTTGCTTATTCACACTTCCAACAGGCCTTCCCTTCTTCTTGCCTGATGGGAAATAGCCTTTGGGTACAGAATTGTCTGATTGTTTGGAATCTTGTGGTGACCCCGTCATTGCCAAAGATGACCTTGGAGAAGTTTGATGTGGCTGTCTTAGCAAGTGCCCTTGAGCCTGACTGTGGTGTGGTGGTGTGGTTCCATAATAGTCACTGCTACTGTAATCATCAAATCCAATCCCAGTTTCTTCAAGTTTTTGTCTCAGAAGGTTAGCAGCAGATTGTTCACCTCTTCGAGTCTCAAGTTGCTGGTAAGTATTAGTGAAATGTTGAATATCAGACAAGGCAGATGAAGAAGGTGGGGGGGAGCCCTGTACTGGACAAGGTAGTGGTGGAGGTGGGGGTAAGGGTCCTAACAAGGTGAAGTCCGCGGGTATCTCTTTATCTCTATCACCAGTACTAGATGCTGCAGTCCCTAACCCAAAGTCAAAGTCTGGCTGCAAAGGTCTTGTAACAGTTCCTGTGGTCCTACGTTTAAGAACTTGTGATGTCTGGTGAGGATCACAGGGGTATGCGGTGGGAGGTAACAGTCCCGTCTCATCAACCCCTCTGTAGGGCATAATGTCACTTAATGAGAGACTTTCATCTAGATAAGGTAAACATTCCTCTTCGTCCTGTGTGTCAGTAAACTGTGACATTTCAGTGTGAGAAAATCCAACAAAATCATTTGAGTCAACATCGGCTTGGCCGCTGTTAGCAGATTTCTTCACATTTGGTGTAATTTTCTGAACAATAGCCTCCAGTTTCAAACCTCTCCCTTTTCTTGGAGGCAGACTCTTTTTACCCTGAACAGGGGAGGAGGATTGTGAATAAGTGCTTTGTCCAGGTGTGGGACAAGGAGTATTAGGCGAACCAAGTGTAGTTATATCTGAACTGGATGAGTCATCGTCATTTTGGAGGCTGGATTCAGAGTAGGCCAGAGGTGAGTGATATGAACTAGGGGCACTCCTTTGCTGTGATACATCCTGATGCTGCCTCTTGGCAGGGATAGGAGAAATGAAAGAGCGAACTCTCCTCCTCAACATTAATGGATTAGTGTCCCCAGAACCCCCAGTTTTATTTGGTCGATGGCTCTGTGGCATCACGGAATTGACATTGCCACCAATACTGTGACCAACTGTTTTCATGGAATTAGGTGTAGGTGTTGGATGGAGTGATTTAAAGATTTCTTCTGTAACCACTCGGGAGACAGGTGATTCAAGAATGTTGGAGACTGGTGGAGCTGTTGGAACCAATTGGGGGGCAACAGGCCCAAGAGGAGCAGCAGGAGGTGGCTGTTGACTTCTCTGGTAAGGGTCCCCCTCCAACATCCCTACACTCTCTCTACCAGAGTGTGTTGACTCCCACATCTTCATGTCATAGTAAGTGTTCTGATGAGGAACTTGCTGTTTAGCGAACGATTGGCGATTGTGCAAAATGTCAGTTGGAGACTGCATCCTTTGTTTCTGCTCCGAATGACTGAGTTTATGTCTACCTGGAGAAGTACTGGACTGCATCATATCCTTGGTGGGTCTATTAATGGTAGCTGCCCAATCAAGTCTGTCATCCAAGTCATGAGCATGGAGGTGAGTATACATTTGTAATTTGTTTGCAGATTGTGGGTTTTGTAATTGAACTTGGGGTGAGTGGTAGGGATTGTGAAAATGGGGGTTACGTGACATCATATTGCCCTCTCTTGTATCACCAAACCTGGAACCAGGAAAGCCACTGGCATGCCCTGTAGATAAATCTACACCATGTGGGTACGACTGACGTCTTGATGGTGGAGACAGAGGGTTGGTGGTAGAGGGATAGTGAGAAGTTTGCTGCAGATGTCGAGAGGGCATGGTGGTGGTCAAATCAATCTTACCTCTTCTAAGAGTCTCTGAATTCATAACCACAGATGGATGTAAAGCCTTGTTATGATGCTCAACATCACTTTCCTTGGTTGTAAGACCACTATGATGGATAGCCTCTGCAGTCTCCTTTGATGCTACCATTCCAACCTCTTTTTTATCTCCCATCTCCTTACTGTTCCCTAGATCATTTGTTGATGGCAGTTGGATCACAGAGGCACCAATTGGACTTTTTTCCCGCTCTCTTTCACGTTCCCCATCCCTTTCTGGTGTACTGCGGCGATTGGGACAAACATCACATATAACAGAGCGGCGCTCTTTAGATGGAGGTAAAAGAGAGGACGTCAACATTTGAGACTCAACTTGATCTATGGTTCCAACACTGCCCACTAGCGGCTCTGTTTCCTGCAATAGGAGTTCTTGTACAGCTGATGATGAGCTGGGCAGACCTGGAGGGGGTTTTCTGTGAGGTAACGAGTAGTCGGCTAAATTGATGTGTTTAGTTGGAGGTCCAGACAAAAACTCTGTAGACTGTAGCATATGGGTGGGGTGACGCTGCGGTGCTGCCATTTTATTTTTCTCTGAAGAAGCACTGTGAGATCCCTTAGTACCTACTCCTTCAGATCTCAAGGAGGATTGAGGTGATTCTGGTACAAAATCAGATCTAGGCCCCTGGCGCTGATTTAGTTGAAGAGGCTTTCCAGGGCTGGTCATTCGGGAGGTCTGGGAAGGGACCTCTCCAACTCTAGTTTGGGTTCTCATACTTTCAGCCATGCCATAAGGATGCCTGGTTTGGTACTGTTGCCGAGTCATATTTTGAGCCTGGAGATGGGCAGTTAGTGCCTGCTCAGATCGCCCATAGCGCCGGTCTAAGTGATAACCCTGTAGAACCTCCTGCAAGAGGCTTGGAAATGGATGCTGGAGTTGAGAATTATCATCATGTCCTCTTGCTGCTGATCCTTCTCTTCTCCTCACTGATCCCTCAACTGATGTACCCGCGACATCCTTGGTGTGTTCAGGGCCATAATTGGGCTTTGGCTGATGGAAGCCTTGATACCTTGAATTTGATCCCGTTACACTCCCTGGACTAGGTCTCCCTCTGTTCTTCAAACCCATGGCAGCACCATGTAATGACTCTTGGTAACCATATTTTTGAGCACCTGAGGGGGGATGATTTTGAGGTACAGACCGCCCAAAGTTAGATTTCTGGGGAACTTCATGATGAGAGGAATATACACTCAAATCCATTCCCTCCTCCCCATTATGACGACTAGACTCTCTAAAGAAGCTGTCTGAATGTTTCTCCTCTATGCAGTTGTCTTGTGCATGTGTACCCTTTTCTGGATTATTTACCTCACAACGAGTTGACACAATAACACCCACTCCACCAACATTTGGCTGTTCCTCAATATTTTGATCTTGATTGGAGTTGTCCAAATCTCGTGTCTTACATCGTTTTCCGTCCTTCTCATCACCCTTTTTGTTGTTACGCAAAGATCGATCCAATTTATTTTCTTTGTCCTGCCCATCTTGTCGCATGTGTCCCTCTCGGGTCTGCTCTCCATGGGTGCCTTTTTCATTTTTTTCAATCATCCCTCCACTTTCATCTTTAATTCCTTCATATTTAATTTCTCTTGTTTTCCTAAACCCATTTTTAGTATTAACATCAGTGGCACCAGGCTCAGAAACACAGTTTGGGTGGAACTGAGGGGCAGGAGAGGGAATGGGGCATGAGGAAGTAGAGGAAACAGGAGGGCGAGAATGTACGCTTGGACCAGGCTCAGCAGATTGAGAAGCAGAGGAGGGAGATGACGATGAAGGTGTCCGGGTTTCAGCTGTCTTTCTTTCAGAAACATCTGATGGATTCAGAGATTGTTTTGTAGAACATTCCGTGAACATCATCTTCCCTTGTGAACCCTGATCACTCTTTCCAGTATGGGATTGGTTTTTACTTGAACCCATGGACATTTGACTCTGAGATGGAGGAGGATAGTAGCCAGTTGGTTCCGATCCACTGCTTGCGCCACTCATCTGCCGCATTCTAGATTTTCTCCCCTCAGAAATCTGCTCATCTCGTTCCTCTTTGGCCCTTGATGATACTCTTTCGGACACCAGAAAGGAATCTTCATCACCTCCAGCTTCAGAGCTAGCACCTTCACCACCACCTATCCCACTGCTTGAGGCAGCACTGACACTTCGACTCCTTGGTTGAGTAGAGGGAATGGCTTGTAATGCCTGCAGCATTTGACTTTGTCCATCTTTCCCCCTTCTATGTGACATTAATGTGTCAGTGAGAAGCATATGTTGCACTGTATTGGGTAAATTTGCTACCTGTGATGTCAACGCATTTAGACTGTTCAAGCCAGGATCTTGCATGAGTTTGTCAAGAGGAGAAGATGAATAGACAGACGAGGATGACCCTTCTTCATGTGATCCTTTTCCTGTACCTGCAGCCATTCTGCTTCGGTTTGAGACTGAGTGACCACCTCCAGCACTTGTATTCAGACCAATAGCTTTGTTACTGCCACTGCTGCCACAACTACTGATGCTGCTGTTGGAGTTGGGTGTGGGACTCAACTGAGGCATAGTCTGCAATAACCGACCACGGCAACTACGAGGATTTGGGGGAGGAGGATGTGAAGAAACATGTGGGGGACATGAAGGGTTTCCATGACCTTCTGAGACACCCATCAACGGGGAAGGTGAGGAGCTACAACTGGGAGACTGCACAGCAGAGGCAGCTGGAGAGGGGTTAGATATAGGGCTGAAGTTTTGGTTAATCTGGCCCTGTTGGGGTTGAGAGTGCATTGGCGATTTGGCTGTTTCTTGACACGGTTGTTGAGGCATTCCGGGATTGGTGGATTGGCGATGTTTAGAGTATACAGAACCTGGTGGAGGGGCATGATGCTGCATTTTGAGAGAGTTGTCGTAACCTATTCCTAAATTGTGCTGAGAATTGCGGTGCTGGAGGGTGGCTTGTTTGTGGAGTGAATGAGTTTGTGGGGAGTATGAGGGATAACTTGAAGAGTGGTAACTCTGTGTAACATTCTCTAGTGATCCAACATTGTTTGTTGTAGCTGAACTTAAAATTGAGTTTGAATTAGAGTTCATATTAGGAGAGTTGTTGACTTTAGGTTCAAATCCCCCACCACTGCTGGCCCCATCATGATATATCTGTGGTGGGGAACTGTACATTCCTGATGACCCTGTGGATGCACTACCCTGTGGGGAGTAGTGTGAGAACTGTGGAGGCATTCTGTGTCCAGAGATGGGATAAGTCCTATGCTGCTGTCCATGTTGCAGAGCTTGATGGGCGGGGTAATTCTGTCCATGTTGGCGGTGCTGCATCTGAGGCCCTGATGCTGGCTGCATTGCAGGGTTCTGACCCACTTTGTACTGATGGGAGGGGGAAAATGCTCCAGCACCACTGCTACTACCACCTGAGCCTGCCGTTGAACCATAGTCCAAAGGATAGGGAGACATCATCCCGGAGGACAATCCGGAGCTAGTTCCAGCTTGTCTGTACTGCTGAGGTATATGTCCATCCATATTGGAGTACCCAAAACCTGCCCCATATGCCATACCTCCTCTTCTAGGTCTGTCCTTTCCACCCATTGCAAAATAATAATCCATTGTTTCCTTTTGGTAAGGGTTGCTACTACTGCCACTGTGAATATTACCGTGTGATGATTCCCCAGCTCTGTTTCTTGCATCATAAGAAAGCATATGGCCAGCCTGACTAGGGTGGTGGTGCCCTCGATGGAGTAGGTGTCGACTGTGACTTTGAGGGTTTGGGGGTGTTTGCTGTTGCATCCCAGTGTAGTCATCTGTCATCCTTGGGGATATCTGGGGATCTGTTGACTGTGGTGGGTAAGAGGAGCCACCTCCACCCCTACTAGTAAATCCAGGAGGAAGAGCTGGAGGTGCTGGACTGTTGGGGAAATTCTGCATGTTTTTATGGATTTTTATGAATTGTTTGAGGGAATGTTTTTTGTTCCCTAATGGCAGTTACTGTGTCAGTTGACTTCGTAGGCTTGCAGTTAAATGATGGTGGAGAGTCCAGCAAAGTCCAGCAGAGTTGAAGCAACTGACTTTATCACAAATGTTTTATCACACTTGTAGCAGCAATTGAAGATGAAGCAAATACTGAGGCTTGAGCAGAAAATGACCAGTAATTTTCAATTCGATGCAACTCCAAAGAACTTCCGAAATCTGCTGATGATGTAGAGTAACTCCATTATAGTTGTAATAGTTGGCGAGCTGAGTTCAAATTACAACAAAATATCAGTTTCTTTTAGTAAATGTAGTAGCGATTTCAATGTTAAAAGGATATGATACAGTTTGTTGCAGTTTGGCACTAAATGTGAAAATATCAAGTGCAAGAGAGACAACAGCACTTGAAATAATAGGCCTCAAAGTCCTTTCCACTGTATAAGCGCACAGGCAAACTGAGTTAAGATAAAATTGCAGTGGGATTCAACAGTGTCCCATGTGCAAAAACTTTTCAAGAGTAACTGAGTCACTGCAGACTGCTAGAGTGCCATTGCAGAAATTATTCAGTTCTGGCAGGAGTAGCCTATGTGAAACAATAATGCTTCCCTCATGTAGGTTTGCATGTATTTGGCTAGTACCTGTGTAGAAACATCCTTAGAAATGCTAGCCAATACTTTCATCCAATAAATGTCTCAAACCAAAAGAAAAAAAAAATCCACTGACATTTGTTTTCTTGTTGAGATTAATAATTTTTGAAATTCTAATTTTTTGTCATTCCCTTAGATTTTTTGACATATGTAGTTGGATTGTAGAAGTCTTTGGTCCCCAGTTTCCCCCAACTTTAGTTCTTCTTCACCAGTGTCTATCTTGGTGCTCTTCTAGATCTCCAACATTTTTCTGTCTTACCTTATTTTCTTTTTCTTTCAATCATTATTCAAATTGACCATCTCCCATACCAATGTCCAAAAGTAAGGTTTCCATTTAATCAGCTTCCTCTTGTTTTTCTTTTGCAGTTTCTCTCCAGTATTTCCATCCATGTGAGTCCATCTCTCTTCAGTTGTTTACAGGAGCCCTGTGGAAATCTGAAAGAACAGAAAAAGAAACAAAAATAACTGTCTGTGTGCCACAACGACCACATAGCCTATACTGTACATAGGCTATAAACATCCAAAAATGCTGTGTGGGTTTTTGTAGACAAAGTACAGTGGGTTTGTTGTTAACCATTGCATAACCCATTACTCTTTCTCACTATGCCACATGGTCTATTTTAGTATTGTACTAACTGTAGGTCTTACAGTAGAAATAGTCACATATAATCTGCAATACAATGAATCAGGTGTCAACATGTCCAACTTTATAACATCATACTGTAATTACACTATAGGCCCACCTGCCCATGTAACTACTATGTAAATAAATGCACAGGTATTAGGGCACTTGTTGTAAAGTGGTATCAAACTAAAAAGTGCAAAACCACAACTATATGATTTTGATGGGCAACATTTGTCCAGACGTCAACGGCGACAATATACCGTATTTGTATTGTGTGTGTCAACTTCCACTGCTGTGTATGTTCAATTCCTGATAACGCATGTAACTCAAACATCCATGGAATTGCACAAAAACTAAAGGCACTAGAGTAGAGGGTAAATCCATATGAGTTCAATCACTTTTTGACTGAATCCCTTTTGATTTAAACAAAACTTTTAATACATGTTTGCCATGGAATAAGTGGTCATAAAGTGACTTTTTGGACCTGAATGCCAAAACATTCAGGAGACAGAGGTGCTCAAAGTTGACCCATTTTGCATACCCCACCACACCAAGAGACATTAGGTTAGGGACGATACCAGTATCGTGATACTAACAAGTTGTTAGTATCGCGGCAAGGGAAAAAACTCAAAGTGGATTTAACATATTTATGAAAACAGCCCTAATGTTGGAAACAAACATCATTATTTTGTCATCCACAGTCACATGTATTTATTTTCCAAGCTTTAGCACACAATATTTTACATACAACAGGTTTTTAAAGGACCAAAGAGTTTTGCAATATTGCGATACTGCTATCGTCCCGGCCCTATGAGACATCCATGTCTTTATCACTGGGTTGTCAAACTATTTTATCATGTCTTGGAGAAAAAACCCAGAAATAAATTATTATTTGTTGTTGCTTAGACCCTACTTTACATTATCTGAAGTTTGTGTGTTGTGCCCGCCATCGGTTGAGACACAACATGCTATTGAATACAGAGTGGGTGTCATTTAAATCATAGAAATTGAATTAATAGGATGACTTATCCCTTCAAACCACTGCAATTTAACTGGTCCCATTCAAGTCAACATTCTCTAATGTGTGGACCTCCAACCATGTTTGTGGTACCATTTGAAAGTCTACATTTCTATTTTTTTATACATTTATCAGCCAAAACATGACACCCACCCTGTATTCAAGAACATGTTGTGTCTCAACAGATGGTGGGCACAACACCAAAACCTCAGATGATAATTAGATAAATCAATCAATTATAAAACAGTTTGACAACCCTGTCTGTAAGCTTTTAAATATCAATCTCAAACGTTTATCGTTTCCAGTGAATGCAAAATAGGTCAACTTGGACCACATTTAATTACATTTTTTTAACCTTTATTTACTTTTGACCACATTTATCTCTTGAATGTTTTGGCATTCAGGTCTAAAAAGTCACTTTCTGAGCACTTCTACAATTTGCAAATATGTATGAAAGGTTTCGTTCAAATCAAAAGTGGTGCTTACAAAAAGTGATTGAATTCAAATGTATTTACCCAGACGCCTAGAAGCATGAAGTCAAAACATTGGCACAATAATGTCAAGATCACAATGAATCCATGTAGGCCTACATGGATTGTACATGATTACAAATAATCTTATAAAGCTGTGGTAAGCCAGCCATGTGGTTTCTTATCACCTCACTAAATTAATAAAACAGGTAGGTATAGCTCAACGTAAATGTATTTAACAGCCTTCTAAGGCATTAAATCAACAGGGACTCTAATTATGGGGTGACGCCACTTTGACGGGGTTATCATTCATGAGGGGCCCATGTGACAGGTCTATTGTCTGTTTTAAATACACTGTAAAGTGCTTAATTGACCAATTGCTTGCAGCCAACTTCTGCAGTCTTTTGTAAAAATGTAATTTGTATAGCCAAGGTCTTGAACTTTAGTCACTGTTCTAGGCATCTACCACCTGGTACTCTACCCTGCAACTTTGAGACTGCTGCCTTATGTACAGTCATTGAACACTGGTCACTTTAATAATGTTTACATACTGTTTTACCCACTTTATATGTACAGTGCCTTCAGAAAGTATTCACACCCTTTGACTTTTTCCACATTTTGTTGTGTTACAACCTGAATTAAAAATGTATTCAATTGAGATTGTGTGTCATTGGCCTACACACAATACCTCATAATGTCAAAGTGGAATTATGTTTTTAGAGATTTTTTACAAATGAATGTCTTGAGTCAATAACTATTCAACCCCTTTGTTATGGCAAGCCTAATTAAGTTCTGGACTAAACGTTTGCTTAACAAGTCACATTATGAGTTGCATGGACTCACTATGTGCAATAATAGTGTTTAAAATTATTTTTTTATGACTACCTCATCTCTGTACCCCACACATACAATTATCTGTAAGGTCCCTCAGTCTAGCAGCAAATTTCACAAAGACTGGGAGGTTTTCTAATGCCTTGCAAAGAATACAAATATTCCAAAACATGCATCCTATTTGCAGTAAGGCACTAAAGTAAAACTGCAAAAAATGTGGCAAAGAAATTAACTTCCTGAGTAAAAAACGTTATGTTCGGGGCAAATCTAAAACAACACATCATTGAGTACCACTCTTCATATTTTCAAGCATGGTGGTGGCTGCATCATGTTGTGGGTATGCTTGTCATTGGCAAGGACTAGGGAGTTTTTGGGGGGTATGAAAATAAACAGAATAGAGCTACGCACAGGTAAAATCCTAGAAGAAAACCTGGTTCAGTCTGCTTTCCAACAGAAACTGGGAGACAAATTCACCTTTCAGCAGGACAATAACCTAAAGAACAAGGCCAAATATACACTGGAGTTGCTTACCAAGACAACATTGAATGTTCATGAGTGGCCAAGTTGCAGTTGACTTAAATCGTCTTGAAAATCTATGGCAAGACTTGTAAATGTCTGTCTAGCAATGATCAACAACCAACTTGACAGAGCTTATATTGTACAAATATTGTACAATCCAGGTGTGCAAAGCTCTTAAGAGACGTAGGTAGAAAGAGTCACAGCTGTAATCGCTGCCAAAGGTGGTTCTAACAAGTAAACGTATTGATTCAGGGGTGTGAATACTTATTTAAATTAGATAATGTATTTAATTTTCAAATCATTAGAAATAAATTCTAAAAACATGTTCACAGGTTATTATGTGTAGATGGCTGTAACAACTAAATGTGGAATAAGTAACAACTAAATGTGAAATAAATCAAGGGGTATGAATAATTTCTGATGCCACTGTATATACTGTATTCTAGTCATGGCTCATCCTATATAACTACTGCTGTACACACCTTTTCTATTCATATACTGTCTTTACACACCGTTATATATACACACAGTTGAAGTCGGAAGTTCACAAACACTTAGGTTGGAGTCATTAAAACTCGTTTTTCAACCACTCCACAAATTTCTTGTTAACAAACTATAGTTTTGGCCAGTCAGTTAGGATATCTACTTTGTGCAATTTTACCAACAATTGTTTACAGACAGATTATTTCACTTATAATTCACTGTATCACAATTCCAGTGGGTCAGAAGTTTACATACACTAAGTTGACTGGAACTTAGAAAAAGCTTGGAAAATTCCAGAAAATGATGTCATGGCTTTAGAAGCTTCTGTTAGGCTAATTTACATGATTTGAGTCAATTGGAGGTGTACCTGTGGATGTATTTCAAGGCCTACCTTCAAACTCAGTGCCTCTTTGCTTGACATCATGGGAAAATTAAAAGAAATCAACCAAGACCTCAGAAAAAGAAATTGTAGACCTCCACAAGTCTGGTTCATCCTTGGGAGCAATTTCCAAACGCCTGAAGGTAACACATTCATCTGTACAAACAATAGTACGCAAGTATAAACCCCAAGGGACCACGCAGCCGTCATACCACTCAGGAAGGAGACGCGTTCTGTCTGCTAGTTAGGAACGTACTTTGGTGCATGAAGTGTAAATCAATCCCAGAACAACAGCAAAGGACCCTGTGAAGATTCTGGAGGAAACCGGTACAAAATTATCTATATCCACAGTAAAACGAGTCCTATATCGACATAACCTGAAATGCCACTCAGCAAGGAAGAAGCCACTGCTCCAAAACCACCATAAAAAAGCCAGACTACGGTTTGAAACTGCACACGGGGACAAAGATCGTACTTTTTGGAGAAATGTCCTCTGGTCTGATGAAACAAAAATAGAACTGTCTGGCCATAATGACCATCGTCATGTTAGGAGGAAAAAGGGGGAGGCTTGCAAGCCGAAGAACACCATCCCAACCGTGAAGCATGGGGGTGGCAGCATCATGTTGTGGGGGTGCTTTGTTGCAGGAGGGACTGGTGCACTTCACAAAATAGATGGCATCATGACGGAGGAAAATTATGTGGATATATTGAAGCAACAAGACATCAGTCAGGAAGTTAAAGTTTGGTTGCAAATGGGTCTTCCAAATGGACAATGACCCCAAGAATACTTCCAAAGTTGTGGCAAAATGGCTTAAGGACAACAAAGTCAAGGTATTGGAGTGGCCATCACAAAGCCCTGACCTCAATCCTATAGAAAATGTGTGGGCAGAACTGAAAAAGCATGTGTGAGCAAGGAGGCCTACAAACCTGACTCAGTTACACCAGCTCTGTCAGGAGGAATGGGCCAAAATTCTTGTGGAAGGCTACCCGAAACATTTGACCCAAGTTAAACAATTTAAAGGCAATGCTACCAAATACTAATTGAGTGTATGTAAACTTCTGACCCACTGGGAATGTGATGAAATAAAAGCTGAAATAAATCACTCTCTCTACTATTATTCTGACATTTCACATTCTTAAAATAAAGTGGTGATCCTAACTGACCCAAGACAGAGAATTTTTACTAGGATGAAATGTCAGGAATTGTGAAAAACTGAGTTTAAATGTACTTGGCTAAGGTGTATGTAAAGTTCCGACTTCAACTTATATATATATATATATATGCTGGAAACGGCTAATTTTTAATGGAATGTCTACATAAGCGTACCGAGGCCCATTATCAGCAACCATCACTCCTGTGTTCCAATGGCACGTTGTGTTAGCTAATCAAATTTTAAAGGGCTAATTAATCATTAGAAAACCCTTTACAATTATGTTAGCACAGCTGAAAACTGTGGTGCTGATTAAAGAAGCATTACAACTGGCCTTCTTTAGACTAGTTGAGTATCTGGAGCATCAGCATTTATGGGAAATATTACAGGCTCAAAATGGCCAGAAATAAAGAACTTTCTTCGCACACATGTCGGTCTATTCTTGTTCTGAGACATGAAGGCTATTCCATGCGATAAATTGTAAAGAAACTGAAGATCTCGTACAACGCTGTGTACTACTCCCTTCACAGAACAGCAAAAACAGGCTCTAACCAGAATAGAAAGATGAGTGGGAGGCCCCGGTGCACAACTGAACAAGAGGACAAGTACATTAGTGTCTCTAGTTTGAGAAACAGATGCCTCACAAGTCCTCAACTGGCAGCTTCATTAAATAGTACCCGCAAAACACCAGTCTCAATGTCAACAGTGAAGAGGCGAATCCGGGATGCTGTCCTTCTAGGCAGAGTTGCAAAGAAAAGGCCATATCTCAGACTGGCCAATAAAAATAAAAGATTAAGATGGGCAAAAGAACACAGACACTGGACAGAGGAAGATTGGAAAAAAGTGTTATGGACAGACGAATCTAAGTTTGACGTGTTCGGATCACAAAGACGAACATTCGTGAGACGGAGAAAAAATGAAAAGATGCTGGAGGAGTGCTTGACGCCATCTGTCAAGCATGGTGGAGGCAATGTGATGGTCTGGTGGTGCTTTGGTGGTGGTAAAGTGGGAGATTTGTACAGGGTAAAAGGGATCTTGAAGAAGGAAGGCTAGCACTCCATTTTGCAATGCCACGTCATACCCTGTGGGCAGCACTTAATTGGAGCCAAGCAATAACAGCAATAAGTTGCCACCGTCACTGGACCAGACAGGACTGGCAAAAAATGCTCTTCTCTGATGAGTCGCGGTTTTGTCTCACCAGGGGTGATGGTCAGATTCTCATTTATCGTCGAAGGAATGAGCGTTACACCGAGGCCTGTACTCTGGAGTGGGATCGATTTGGAGGTGGAGGGTCCGTCATGGTCTGGGGCGGTGTGTCACAGCATCATCAGACTGAGCTTGTTGTCATTGCAGGCAATCTCAACTCTATGCATTACAGGGAAGACATCCTCCTCCCTCATGTGGTACCCTTCCTGCAGGCTCATCCTGACATGACCCTCCAGCATGACAATGCCACCAGCCATACTGCTCGTTTTGTGAGTGATTTCCTGCACCACAAGAATGTCAGTGTTCTGCCATGGCCAGCGAAGAGCCCAGATCTCAATCCCATTGAGCACGTCTGGGACCTGTTGGATCGGAGGGTGAGGGCTAGGGCCATTCCCCCCAGAAATGTCTGGGAACTTGCAAGTGCCTTGGTGGAAGAGAGGGGTAACATTTCACAGCAAGAACTGGCAAATTTGGTGCAGTCCATGAGGAGGAGATGCACAGCAGTACTTAATGCAGCTGGTGGCCACACCAGATACTGACTGTTACTTTTGATTTTGACCCCCCCTTTGTTCATGGACACATTATTTAATTTCTGTTAGTCACATGTTTGTGGAACTTATTCAGTTTATGTCTCAGTTGTTGAATCTTGTTATGTTCATACAAATATTTACACGTTAAGTTTGCTGAAAATAAACGCAGTTGACAGTGAGAGGACGTTTCTTTTTTTGCCGAGTTTATGTACAGTACGAGTCAAAGGTTTGGACACACGTACTCATTCAAGGGTTTTTCTTTATTTTTACTATTTTCTACATTGTAGAATAATATTGAAGACATCAAAACTATGAAATAACACATATGGAATCATGAAGTAACCAAAAAAAGTGTTAAACAAGTCCAAATCTATTTTATATGAGATTCTTCAAAGTAGCCACTCTTTGCCTTGATGACGGCTTTGCACACTCTTGGCATTCTCTCAACCAGCTACATAGTCACCTGGAATGCATTTCAATTATCAGGTGTGCCTTCTTAAAAGTTAATTTGTGGAATTTCTTTCCTTCTTAATGCGTTTGAGCCAATCAGTTGTGTTGTGACAAGGTAGGGGTGGTATACAGAAGACAGCCCTATTTGGTAAAAGACCAAGTCCATATTATGGCAAGAACAGCTAAAATAAGCAAAGAGAAATGACAGTCCATCATGACTTTAAGACATGAAGGTCAGTCAATACGGAACATTTCAAGAACTTTGAAAGTTTCTTCAATTGCAGTCGCAAAAACCATCAAGCGCTATGATGAAACTGGCTCTCATGAGGACCGCCAAAGAAAAGGAAGACCCAGAGTTACCTCTGTTGCAGAGGACAAGTTCATTAGAGTTACCACCCTCAGAAAGTGCAGCCCAAATAAATGCTTCACAGAGTTCAAGTAACCATCCCATCTGGGTGGGCTTAGTGGGACTATCATTTGTTTTTCAACAGGACAATGACCCAGCACACCTCAGCACAATATAGAAAATAGTAAAAAATAAAGAAAAACCCTTGAATGAGTAGGTGTCCAAACTTTTGACTGTTACTGTATATGAATTTATATTCCATTCTCAGACATTGCTCCTTCTGATATTTCTTAAATTTCTTTATTTCTGTTTTTCTGGATTTTGTGAGCATTTTTATTACTGCTATGTATTACTACACTGCTGGATTTCTCTACACCTACAAATCTGTTTACATGACCAATAATCTTTGATTTGAATGATAATTGGCAGGTTTCAATCGTGACAGTGAAACAAGTGATATCGTTACACATTGTCAGTTTCGTTTCCCAAGTCAGTTTACTACTACATCCAGCACCCTAATAGTTTTGGGTTGAATACTTTTGTACCAATATTACTCCGTTTTACTGTTTGTAATTAAAATGTTGACGGTGGAGACGTGATAATAAATGCATTATGGTATAAAATGTTGTCATCAACTGAATGCTAGCTACAACATGACAGTTTATGAAGAAACAACCGCCTATTCGATTAGAGACAAATTAAGCTTTTATTGACACCACAGTACTGTCACACCAGGTGTTGAAACGGAACCACTGGCCTCACGCACTGTAAACAAGTTGTCTGTAGAGTTATAGGCCAGGACAGAAGTAGGTTGATGAACCACGTCCTCTACTAAACCAATGCCATGGCACATAGCTAGATATTATGATGTAGCTAGCTAGCTAGAAAAAAAACTGTGGATGGTGAATAACATTGAATAGGATGCTAAATGTTTAATATCAGCTAGCCATTTGAGCACACACTGTATTTTATTTATTTAGCTACGCCAGTTGCAGACCAAACTATGCGCGAGCAGCTTCTAGAATCTCGATAGTAGTTTCATGTTGACGTTAGTTGTAGCTCATTTTAGCTAGCTAGCACGTTTAACGGTAGCTTCATGCATCACAATTAGTGGGTGCTGCTGGACTAGCTAGGCTGTGCTACAGAAACCCATTTGCGTCATTGCAAATTGTGTTTGAGTTATTGTGCTGCAATTTAGCAACGTTAGCTATCCTGTTCAAATGTGTGCACAACGAACACAATTAGCTAGCTAACTAGCAATGTTAGCTAGCTGGTCTGTCCAATAATCATAATAGGACGGGGAGGCAAGCAGCTTACAAAGAGGGTGATTAGGTGCAGATGTTAGAAATACAGCAGTGGTAGGTGGGTAAGCATATATAACGCTGAAGAAAGCGGATGCTGCTGCAGACAATCTTCCCCCTAACATGTAATTGTCCCTTACTAAACGCAGAGAAAAACAAGACAGAGACACTCTTTCAATGCATACGCTACCTGGGAACGCTTAAGGGCCCTCGAATAGTAAAAGGTTGTTTTGTGACACTCCCGCTGCTCTGGCAGGAAACCCCGGTCTTGAGTCGACTGCTCCGCCGCTTTTCCCTCACCCTCTGTCGTCTTGACAACCCCGACCAGCGGCGGCGAGTCGGGGGCCCCGTCAAAATCAAATCCCGGGCCTTTCCTCCAATTTTCCCTTTCTTTTGTCCTCACCTCCACAAATTATGAGAGCACAATCAGGGTGCCTGTAGGTCCCGTAACCAGTGAGGTCCATACACCCCCTCCCCTCTTGTTCCCTCTCCTTTCCCTCTTTCACACACTGTTTAGGTGAAGCCACCTAGCTCGAGCTCAAATCAAACGCATTGCCAGTGTCACCGCACTAACTGTACAACTAAAATCTATAAATCTCAAGTGCCTATTTCCATGATACGTACATCGTATAAAAGCATGCATCTATCCGTAGACCTATTCGTTTTCCTGTTACTGATTTTTTGTTGCTACTGAAAGACCGCCTTGAAAATGCATACTCCTATTCCTGCACCCCCTCCCTCATCTCTTCCCATCACATCCCTCCATCTCCCCTCCCTTTCCCAATATTTTCTACTTAATGATTTTTGTATATATATATATATATTTAAACACTGAGCGCAAAAGATGACTGTTTTAAATCACTGCATTTTGCTATCTTTGCTCTGGGATTGAGTCCTTCAATCAGTCTCTTTGTTCTTATTTCATCCAAGTGCATGATTACTGAATTCACTACAAAGGAACCCATAAAGAGACGTGACAGTGGTTGAACGGTGTTAAGAAAATGGGTTTAATAAAGATACAGACAGCATATTGGTTGATGTGGTTATTTGCCTGGTCTTTAAAATCTATGATGTTTAAGGATACATCCTGGCATTCAGTAACTGTAGCCTACCTTAGCTACAGCACACTGACACCCAACACATAACACAGAGCCCTTCTCAACTGACTCTTGATTTATGAAATGTCTCATTAAATTACTCTACTGCAAGGAATACCATGCACTGAAATTAAAGCAATGAAAGGCTATCGAATAGCCTACCTGATTAGATTTATCACATTGTGATTAGGAAACCATGTTGTCATGTATAATAACAGAGGTTCTAAACAATATCATTTCCCTGTTTAATTTGTGTTGTCGCTGAGTGCTTATCTCCTCTCAAGCACAGACAGTGAATGCAGTGCAGACCCACTCACTCTCTCCTAGTCATAATGGCCTGGCCTATGGCCCCCATCCACGCTGCTGCACTTTTAATGTACTGCAGTGTGCACACACTCATTCACCAATCTTTTATTTTCTGCCTCTATTTCTAAACAACACAGTTCAATTATTTCGTTCCCATGCAGATACCCGTCTATTTCTATCATGGTTACCATAGCAACTCCATCACAGAACCCTAACTGTGGAAAATGTGTCTATGCCGGTTACACATGTGCACATGCACACACTTACCAGTAAATGTAGGCCTATACATACTTACATACACAGTATGAACATGCATACACTCACAAATACAGTAACAGTAGTCCTGACATGCATAGAAGCAGCGTAGTACTCAAACTTGTTCTATGCTTAGTCACACTGAAAGAATTTAGAGGTGAAAAGAGCGGCATCAACAAGGACAGATATCCATCAAATATAGATACAGGAAACATAGGCACTGATATAAGTGAATATTGTATATTTATTTATTTTATATAGCACTCCTTATACAGAAAATCTCAAAGACGCTTAAAAACAAAAAAGTACATGTCTTCAACAGTCAGAGGCTGGCACGTCCAGGTCACATCCAACTTCGGTGGGCTGCACATAGATCAAGTCTACAGTACACCCGTCTCCAAGTCAGTCAAGAGCCTTCACTCTCCCTTAGAACTCTACTCCACCATGCTGTTCTCAGCTCCTCTGATACCCTGAAGCAGACTTGAGTAGGGGGAAATCAGTGGTCACATCCAGCAAGGTGGATGTGACCACAACATATTTGTTTTATTCTTCTCTCTGTATTACCAGTAAAACAGACGTCTGCAACAATATATATATTTTTTTATTAACCTTTATTTAACTAGGCAAGTCAGTTAAGAACAAATTCTTATTTACAATGACGACCTAGGAACAGTGGGTTAACTGCCTTGTTCATAACGGCAGATTTTGACCTTGTCAGGTCGGGGATTTAATATAACAACCTTTTGGTTACTGGCCCAGCGCTCTAACCATTAGGCTACCTGACGCCCCTAGGATATGACACACCCAACTGTTATTATTGTCTGAATCCTTTCTCTATGTATGTGTTTCTGCATTTAGTGTGTGTGAGGCTCACTACACATCAATTATTGGGTTAGTCCACCTTGGAGTGAGAGATCCACTCAAAACTACAAGCCTCTGTGTGATGTCCAAGCTTATGCCATCTCCAGTTTAAAATACAATTAGCTAAACGTTGTCATAAGTCAGTTAGTTTTGTCAAGATAACCCAGAGGCTAGCAAGCTAGCTATCTAGCCTTTGGGTTATCTTGACAAAACGAACTGAAATGCCGGTCTTCTGACAGTGTTCAATTGATAAATTAACAAAATAAAAAGTTAATAGAAAACACATAAAAGCAATAAAATATTTACAAATTTACAGGAGTTCTCTGCCTAGGCCCTGGCAAAAACATTAATATATTGTTGTCAATAAAGTATTCCATTATCTATAAAGAAATATATTAATTCTATAGGGATGTTATACCAGGCGAAGTCATAAAATAATTATAATTAAAATTTAGAATCTACTCAAACTGTAGATGCTAATGATCTACCTCTTCAGTGAATTAACCCTCACCTGATATGTCATTTACCTTAGGGAGCACAAAGATGACAATGTTGCTTGGAGAAGGAACTCAATATCCACCTTAAAGGGGCAATCTGCAATTGAAACAACAACAAAATTAAACCCCCAACATTTTATCTGTAAAAATCTGAGGGATGGGCTGGAGAAATATAACCACTCTCAAATTCATAGGCAGAGCTATGGATGCAATGATTGACCATCCATGATATCAACATTATAGTTTTAACCATGTTTTGAGGCTATACAGTGTTTATTTATAATTACATTGTTAACAAACATTGGATTAAAACAAGCTTATATTGTGGGTTCTGATGGGGCACAACAGTTGAATTAAGGTCGTGAGGCATTTCTAAATTATATTCTTCAAGAATCAATGGGTACATATCATTGATTTATTAGTAAAAGCAATTCATGTAGCAACTGCAGATTGCCCCTTTCAACAGAACAGTGATCTAAACATAGTCTTTAGATTTAGCTAATCTTCAGATGATCAAGGTGAGGAGGGTCAACAATATGCATAATCTCAAGAAAAAACGAAGATAGCACTTTAATAAATTAAGTTGCATCGATACCTGTATAGGAACACTTGAATTGCTCCAGTAACAGAAAAGACTCAAGGCATGCACTCGACCGACCTGAGATGGTTTTATATGAAAAGCAAGTATTCAGGATGCCAATCAAATCACTGAATGAGCAATTAACAACCCAGTTGGAGCACAGTTCTAAACCCTGCACACATGCAGGGAGGAACACCGGCTAAGTACCTGTACTGGATGCCTTTCTTTTTACTGTAGCCCACACATTTCAATAGACGTCTTTTAACCATCACATTTCCCAATGTATTCAAATGTATAATATTACTAGAATCCCATCATCAACTATAAAGTGCTACTTACTTTTGATCAGAAAAACAGAAAACTCAAATCCAACAAAAGAGTGAAAGGTCCAGGCACTCAGGCAAATGTTAAAGTTACACAAGGCCTTAATATACTGGGCATATAGCATATAAAACAGCTATGTGTTTCAGCATAGAGTCTTCATTAAGGTACCACGCAAGGTACTTATTTATACCTGTAGGGCTTCCAAAACTATTCACCAATGACTTCTGCTTTTTGTACTTTATCTGTAAGGATATTGTAGTCTGGTCAAAGGTTGTCACTGTCCAGTAGAATGATCTCTCTTCATAGAAATGCTGTAGGCATGTGGATGTAGTTCACAGGAGTGGAGGCTGCTGATGGGAGGACGGCTCATAATAATGGAATGGAGCAAATGGAATGGCACCAAACACATGGAAACCATGGAAACCATGTGTTTGATGTTGTTGATGCCTTTCCACTTGTCCGCTCTGGCCATTACCACGTGCCCATCCTCCCCAATTAAGGCCCCAGATGTTTATCTTCACAAATGAAGTAGTTTAAAGGAATGCATCAGAAGACGCATGTAAGACACCACCTTACATCTTGTCTGATGACATTCAATTGATATGGTAACCAACTAGCAGTGCACTGCATGCAATGTGCAATTTCTATGATGACCACATGGAGTCAGAGTTATACCAGCAAAATGCAACATGCTAATCAAAAAACATTAGAGCGTCACAGCAGCATGCAAAATATGAGGAATTTGCAAGTGTTAACCCTTTTTAAAATTAATCCAACAAGGCCTTTGACGTGTGTGCTTGTATGCCATGCATCTACAGTTCTACATATATCTACAGTTTGCTCTTTACTGGTGTAGCGTCTGTGTCCTACAATATTACAATTGGTGCAATTATAATAGACATTGAATCAATAGAATGGGTTGATCTGATACCTTTCTATGGAAAACAAATGTCGAAATCTAACACAGCATCTTGAGTAGCTTTGGCTGCATTCATCCCTCCATCTTTCCTTTCCTCCTGTCCTTGACAAAAGAGAGGAGGCACTTAACAGTAATGGAGACAGCAAACAAGAGCGAGTCCGTTGCCAGTCTAAAAATGCATCCTAGACCGTCTAATTTCACTGCAAATATCTGTCATTTAATAGAGATAATTCTTAGCATCTTAAATGCTTTATGCTAAGGAGATGTCCTTTATCAGAGCAGAATAACAGAGATGTTGTAAGATAACTGCATTATGACTAATAGAGAGAGTGACTGTGTGTATCCAGCAGGGTGCATCCTCTCCTAAAGGCCCACACAACATCCCTATGGCAGGTTCTCTCTCTCTCACTGAGGCCGACTGCCACACTCTCCACATTTCCTAGCAACCGCAGAACCCTGCCTCAATCACTACAGATACCGGGAGGGAGGGGGGGGGGGGCTTGGCCAGGCATCGGCATCCCAGCAAGACCTCCATACTTAGATGGCCTTCTCCAGCAGCAGTGAAAGGCTGGGTGCTGGTTAATGTGTTTGGGTGAGGGTTTACACAGGCCAGGGAACAGGGGCTAAGAGGACCAGAGAAGTCTGAGGGACATATTGAGATCATATTTCAAAATCTGTGATATTACAGAATGAGAAGTGAGGAGAGAGATTACCCCAATTAAGCAGGTTTGTCTTATGGGTACTCTTCGGTTAATCATCAAGTTAAAGAGATTCTCCGGTACTTTCGTATACTTTGTATACTTTTGTATACCAGTAATTCTGAAAGTAGCACTCACGAGCCAAAAGTGGTCCTCGAAAATTGCGTACTACGTCACATACTGTATGTGCAGATATGTGCACCACGTCATTGCTCTCTCGCTAGCTTAAATTGCTAGGGCCCACGTGGAAGAAAATTTAGGGAAAAGGGTGCCAGTAAATAGTAAACAGGAAACAGTTAACAGTCGGTTTTCAGTAAACAGTTGCTTTCAAGCTAGGGATTTCGTGGCTAATTGAGGTAAGACAGTGATTCTGCTCTTAGATTATGCATGTATGAACTACACATTGACACATCCAGCGCAAAGCGGGAGGTTTAAAAAATACTTACCAGTCACCAATGTTCCGGAGCATCACTTGATTCCAAGATGGCATAGCAGTCGGACGTGTATTTTGTCTTGTCCCGTCCTGTCCCGTGTAAATATCGTTTTTATAATCTTTTTATATATTTTCTTCACATATCTTTTTATATATGCTTTCTAAAATTCAACTTCATTCAACACTCTCCTGCAACCTGCCTCACCCAATGTGGTGCGGATCTGTGTTTTTTGTTTTTTCCAAGTATTATCCACCTCGAATCCGGAGTCGCCCAACAAATGCTAGCTAACTTCACTAGCTAACGTTAGTATTTAGCTTACCATTGCTAGTGGGCATCAGCTAACCTTTAGCTCGGAATAGCTCTTGCAGTTTGTATAACGCGACTCAAACCAGAGCTTACCGGACCTATTTTTTTCTCTCCATATCCCCGGATTCCTACCGCAAGTTGGACATTTTTCACCTGGATCTTGCAGCTAGCTGCTACCCGAGTGCCTATTGGCTAACAACGGTCCCGGAGCAACGCTCCAATTAGCCCGGAGCTAGCCTATGCTAAGCCCACCTTCCGGCGAGCTGAAGAGTCCCATCAGCCACTCCTGGGCTACAACACCTATCTGGACCCATTTCTACTGCCGCTGCGGAGCCCCACCGGGCCTTCACGACTGGACTACCGACGTTATCCGCCTGAGGGGGGTATTCAACCGGCCCTCCGTCGCGACGTCACCTGAACGCCCATCAGCTAACTGCGGCCTGCTAACGTTTGCTGTCTAGAGCATATCGTCTGCTCGCTAAACAGGTCCATCGTACAATTACCTATTTTGCCAATTGGACTGGTCCCCTTCACCACACGGAACCCCACTAACCCATCACGACTGGTCTACCGACAGAAACGCACGAGGAGGCTATAAACAGACTTCCTCCGTCTTTGTTAGCCGGCCTGCTAGCCTTTGTTAGCTTGTTCACACCATATGTGAACTGATTGCCCCCCATCTATCTTCAGAGTTTGTGCTGCTAGGTGACCTAAACTGGGACATGCTTAACACCCCGGCAATCTAAGCTTGATGCCCTCAACCTCACACAAATCATCAATGAACCTACTAGGTATAACCCCAAAGCCGTACACACGGGCACCCTCATAGATGTCATCCTAACTAACTTGCCCTCCAAATACACCTCAGCTGTTTTCAACCAAGATCTCAGTGATCACTGCCTCATTGCCTGCATCCGTAATGGGTTTGCGGTCAAACGACCTCCCCTCATTACTGTCAAACATTCCCTAAAACACTTCAGCGAGCAGGCCTTTCTAATCGACCTGGCCCGGGTATCCTGGAAGGATATTGACCTCATCCCGTCAGTAGAGGATGCCAGGTTATTCTTTAAAAGTGCCTTCCTCACCATCTTAAATAAGCATGCCCCATTCAAGAAATTTAGAACCAGGAACAGATATAGCCCTTGGTTCTCTCCAAACCTGACTGCCCTTGAACAGCACAAAAACATCCTGTGGCGTTCTGCATTAGCATCGAAAAGCCCCCGTGATATGCAACTTTTCAGGGAAGTCAGGAACCAATATACACTGGCAGTTAGGAAAGCCAAGGCTAGCTTTTTCAAGCAGAAATTTGCTTCCTGTAATACAAACTCAAAAAAGTTCTAGGACACTGTAAAGTCCATGGAGAAAAAGAGCACCTCCTCCCAGCTGCCCACTGCACTGAGGATAGGAAACACTGTCACCACCGATAAATCCACAATAATTGAGAATTTCAATAAGCATTTTTCTACGGCTGGCCATGCTTTCCACCTGGCTACCCCTACCCCGGTCAACAGCCCTGCACCCCCCTCAGCAACTTGCCCAAGCCTCCCCATTTCTCCTTCTCCCAAATACAGTTAGCTAATGTTCTGAAAGAGCTACAAAATCGTGACCCCTACAAATCAGCCGGGCTAGACAATCTGGATCCTTTCTTTCTAAAATGATCTGCCGAAATTGTTGCAACCCCTATTTCTAGCCTGTTCAACCTCTCTTTTGTGTCGTCTGAGATTCCCAAAGACTGGAAAGCAGCTGCAGTCATCCCCCTCTTCAAAGGGGGAGACACTCTTGACCCAAACTGCTACAGACCAATATCTATCCTACCCTGCCTTTCTAAGGTCTTTGAAAGCCAAGTCAACAAGCAGATTACCGACCATTTCGAATCCCACCGTACCTTCTCCGCTATGCAATCTGGTTTCAGAGCTGGGCATGGGTGCACCTCAGCCACGCTCAAGGTCCTAAACGACATCATAACCGCCATCGATAAGAGACATTACTGTGCAGCCGTTTTCATTGATCTGGCCAAGGCTTTCGACTCTGTCAATCACCACATCCTTATCGGCAGACNACTGCTCTTAAACGCAAGTAAAACTAAATGCATGCTCTTCAACCGATCGCTGCCCGCACCCGCCCGCCCGTCCAGCATCACTACTCTGGACGGTTCTGTCTTAGATTATGTGGACAACTACAAATACCTAGGTGTCTGGTTAGACTGTAAACTCTCCTTCCAGACTCACATCAAACATCTCCAATCCAAAATTAAATCTAGAATTGGCTTCCTATTTCGCAACAAAGCATCCTTCACTCATGCTGCCAAACATACCCTCGTAAAACTGACCATCCTACCGATCCTTGACTTCGGTGATGTCATTTACAAAATAGCCTCCAATACTATACTCAACAAATTGGATGCAGTCTATCACAGTGCCATCCGTTTTGTCACCAAGGCCCCATATACCACCCACCACTGCGACCTGTACGCTCTCGTTGGCTGGCCCTCGCTTTACACTCGTCGCCATACCCACTGGCTCCAGGTCATCTACAAGTCCCTGCTAGGTAAAGCCCCGCCTTATCTCAGCTCGCTGGTCACCATAGCAGCACGCACCCGTAGCACGCGCTCCAGCAGGTATATCTCACTGGTCACCCCCAAAGCCAATTCCTCCTTTGGCCGACTTTCCTTCCAGTTCTCTGCTGCCAATGACTGGAATGAACTACAAAAATCTCTGAAACTGGAGACACTTATCTCCCTCACCAGCTTTAAGCACCAGCTGTCAGAGCAGCTCACAGACCCCTGCACCTGTATATAGCCCATCTGTAAATAGCCCAACCAACTACCTCATCCCCTACCATATTTATTTATTTATCTTGTTCCCTTGCACCCCAGTTTTTCTACATTGCACATTCATCTACTGCACATCTACCATTCCAGTGTTTATATGCTATATTGTAATTACTTTGCCACCATGGCCTATTTATTGCCTTACCTTCCTTATCTTATCTAATTTGCACTCTTTGTATATAGATTTGTTTTTCTACTGTATTATTGACTGTATGTTTGTTTTACTCCATGTGTAACTCTGTGTTGTTGTATGTGTCAAACTTCTTTGCTTTATCTTGGCCAGGTCGCAGTTGTAAATGAGAACTTGTTCTCAACTTGCCTACCGGGTTAAATAAAGGTGAAATAAAATAAAAAAATAAAAATGTCTTTAATTGAAACACTCCTGATTTATTTGAATAGTTAAGATACAGTATTATAGTGTGCTTCCCAAACCTGACGTAGAGCATGTACCTTTTAACCCCTTATGGCACACCATGGCACTCTGTCATCTCCACCATCAAAACTTTTACACTCAGCAATGGAAATGCTGGCTCTTGTTGCCGCGGCAACCATTTCATTCCCCTCTCCTCCTTAACCCTTTCTCCCTAGCGCTTCCTTTCACCTTCTGTCCTTCACCCTCCCAGTGTTCTATCACTTGTAAATGTCCTTTCACTCCATCTGTTACTCGCTCTCCACATCCCATCCCGCTCTCTCCCTCTTTCTCACCGCGATACTCAATCTTCAACCCTATTTACTCATGTTATTATAACCATAAAATGTTATGACATCCACACCTATACCTCATCTATCATGTCTACATGCGTCTACTGCTATCTACTGTATATCCCACCTTGACTCGCCCTCAGCTCTGAGCAAACAACTGTTTTGCAAATATCAACAAATATTTTGTAAAGGATTAACCGTCATAAGTTCTTAGGTGTGAATTTGTTTTATTCTTCTCTCTGTATTACCAGATAAACAGATGTCTGCAACAGTATTTCATTTTTTTTATTAACCTTTATTTAACTAGGCAAGTCAGTTATTAAGATCAAATTCTTATTTACAATGACAGCCTAGGAACAGTGGGTTAACTGCCTTGTTCATAACGACAGATGTTGACCTTGTCAGGTCAGGGATTTGATCTAATAACCTTTCGGTTACTGGCCCAATGCTCTAACCACTAGGCTACCTGCCGCCCCCAGGATGTTACACACCCAACTGTTATTATTGTCTGAATTCTTTCTCTATGTATGTGTTTCTGCATTTAGTGTGTGGGCATGTGTGTGATTTGATCCTCTCTCACTGCAGGAATGTTGTGGTTGTCGGTGGAGCCCATGTATGTTGGGCTGCTGTGTATCAGCTGTGTGGATGCCTTTTGGCCCTCACAGCTCTGGGGACAGCTCCTCAATGCCTACTCCACAGTCTTCACTATCTTAGGAGGTACACACTATGTATAGACACTGCATCACCCATCCTGGAGCATCATCCAGACAAATTCTCTTCCAGTTCCTATCCAGTGTTAAGTGCTTGTGTGGGTGTATATAGTATACAGTATGTGTGATGTAAGCAACCTCAAAACATCTGCCATTTTGCCCAATGCTCATGTACTAAATTGAGCAAATTCACATTCTCTTAATTCATATAATACATGTATGTTTGATATTTTATTGTATAAGAAAATGATTTTAACAGTACTATAAAGCATTACTTCTCTTCACTGCCTAAAAACCTTTCTCCCTATACCTCTTTCATTCACACTGTTGCTAGGTAACAGTTAATTGTTAAAAAGTAGGTACTTGTATTGTAGTGCATTCTGGGATTGTGGGGGTGAGATGTAGTGGAAGCGAGGACAGGCATTGAGGGAAAGAGAAAATAGGGCAACACGTATTGGGGGAGGAAGACAAAAATGCATATTCTATATTAATAAAGATAGTCCGACATGTGTTTAGAGTTGACATTGAAAAAGCAGCCTGCATTATGGACCTTACCTCTCGTCCCATTTATATTTTCTCTTACCCTTTCTTGCGCTCCTCTCATTCTCCATAATCCAGTGGACTCTCATCCATAACTCACAGGTCTCCCTCCATTTTATTACCCCCCCCATCCTAATAACTCAAGGTGACACACAATATATGGGGGCCTTGGAGAGAGAGAGAGGGAAAGAGCGATAAGGAGTGAGAAAGAGAGAGAAAAAAGAGAGAGTGAGAGAGGGTGAAAGAGGGCAAGAGAGAGGGCAAGAGAGAGGTTTGCCAGCTAGATGGGGTTAAATTAGAGTCCCTGGAAGCTTGGCCTTCAAACAAGCCCTGAATGGGGATTTGCTCTGACTGGATCATTGGCCTCTGCCCTGGCCTCCCAGCCGGTCTACCTCTGTGTTTCCACTCCTATATTAACCTCTCTAATCTCTCCCCCTCACCCTCCTCCCCTCTACCTCACGTCTGCCTCCCAGACGTCTGAGGGCTTCAAAGTCCTGCTATTCTCTTGCGCCTTTTTTTCTCATGCCTCGCCCCCGCTGTCAATCATTTAATAAGTCTTGATTTCCAACTTGACTGAACGATTTATAAGAGGGGGAGAGAGAGACATGCTAGAGGAAGCTGATACATGGGGAGATGAGTGTCATGGTCGTTGTAGGTCTGAACAAGAATGGAGGGATGTGTAAACTGACAGACAGAGGGACAGAGATACTGAGAATCATGAGTAAGGTGTACATTCACAGGTGTGTGCTTTTGCTCCAGAAGTGTTCTTCGGCTATCCTCATAGGATAACCTTTTTTGGTTCCAGGTAGAACTCTATGGGGTTCTATGTAGAACCCACTATGAAAAGGGTTCTACATGGAACTCAAAAAGGTTCTACCTGTAACTAGAATGGTTCTACCTGGAACATAAAGGGTTCTTCAAAGGGTTCTCATATGGGGACAGTTGAATAACCCTTTTAGGTTCTAGATAGCACCTTTTTTCTAAGAGTGTATGTCTCCCATGTTCATTCCCACAACTATTTCCTAACCATAGATTAATAGAATAATGTCTCTGACAGACTGTTTAGGTTGACTCCATTGGTCCTACCGCGTCCGGGCAAAATGACGTCTTGAGGTTAATGCATAGAAGACAATCTCTATATGAATAGAGCACAGTAACCTAGCTACAGATTCTCCGGGCTCACACCATGGAGGACTGCTTGTCTCTCACAGAAAGTAAGGGCACCATGTGGTATTTAAATGTATTAAAATGGAGGAGTGCAGGGTACCAGAGCCGGTCACAGACTACTAGATCTGGTTGAGCACAGGAGTGACCGGAGCCCTGGGCCTGGACTGTGGTGCTGTGGTCTGTAAGGTGCTGTGGTCTGTAAGGTGCTGTGGTCTGTAAGGTGCTGTGGAGCGGCAGCCGTGTGGGTCGCAGTGGAAACCCAGCCGTGCCACTCAAGGTACCATATGGCCCTGCTTCCTGGGCCGCCACCTCTCACCCACGGTCCTAGCTCCTTCCACATCTGCCGAGCTGAGCTCCCAGACAGATATAGCGAGGGAGAGGAAGAGGAGAGGGAGGAGGAGGAGACAGAGTGAGAGATGGGGTGTAAGGGAGACAGGGAGACTGCAGCCCTGTCCAGTAGACTGAGCAGACAGACTCAGTATGTCTTGCCAGTAAAAGCGATTGAACGTGAGAGACATACACAAGCAGGGAGCAAGGCGGAACTTTACTGGAACATAAATATATCAGGGAATTGGAAAACGAAAGATTGAGGGGGAACAGGGGAGATGACAAATCTTCAAAATGACAGGAGGGAGAGAAAGAAAGAGGGAGGGAGTACAGAGCACAAGGGCAGAGAAAGGAAGACTCATCCCCAAATTCGTGAGACTTGGCATTTTTTTAATTAATACTCAACACGTAATTTTTGTTCATCATGTACAAAGAGAAATAAGTCATATTTTAGCACTTATCATTGAAGATATCAGTATTATCCTTATTAGAGGTACCATGATGATTTTTTTGTGCAAATATCCAATGACTTTATTAATTTGTTATTGTGGTTAATTTAATCATTTCCATACAAAAAAAATGAAGGAATGAGTTTAAATGTTATCTCCAATATTCATATTTACACAATCTGTACAATTCTTATTTGAATATAATTTTCTGTTTGTATAATGGTGTAAAAATGGTGTAACATTTTCAAAGAAAGGGCCACAAAAGGAGAAAATAATGGCCTACAATAATATGTATACAGTTGATACTATTCATGTTACATTTCACCTACTCATGGTAAATTCAATCAGGATATTCAGTTTCGGTAAAGAAAGATCACAAACCTTGCCCTAAAACGCAGGCTATCTGTACACACTCTCAGCAATGAATATTTTTTATAAAATACATTTTGCAACAACCCCTTAACCAATGTTACCCACATTACTATAACATTTGTCATGTTATGTATGTTATATGCTCAAATAAACACGCGCCCACAACCGATCAACCATTCAAGCATACACACAAAAACACACACAGTGCACCACTTTCATTCAATCTACAAGAAATGAGAGCACAACAAAAAATGCATAAAGTTGCAATGTTAATCCTTGCAAAACCCATCAATATTCATAAGATTAACCTTTTCTTTAATTTGTCCAAAACACTCAAGTGAGAATAGGCCTGTAACCAATCACTGTGTTCTCAATGTAATCATTGTAATACTATAACAATCAAAGTTTATATTGTTATACAAATTAAATAGTTCAAAAACTGTAAGTCCTTTTCATCAATAGGCAAAATATTATAATAAAAACAATAAAACCAGTGTTGTTTATTCAACTTTGAAATGCAGGAATAAACCATGGTTGCAGATGTAGTGATGTTTGTTATCATATTAGATAAATGTGTTCCAGCTGGAGTCTCCACCCAATAGCATCGGCCTGTTCTACAGTCCACTACCATGGCAGAGCATTTCCTTGCATTGGCTGATGTGACATTGCATTCTGCATCATACCCCATTTAAACAAATGTGTATGTGTACTGACATGCTTGTGCACAGATTGTGACTGGGACCAAAAGGCCTTGGGGAAATAAACACTGCTTGCTGTTTCTCACTTGCTGCAGTTGCTGGCCGTAGAGTAGTTGTGGTAAAGGGTATGACAGCCTGTATAAAGCAGTATCAATTTATTCCACCCTGTCCAATCAGTGAAAAAAAATGGTTAAGTCCAGTGTGCCACTTTCAAGAAGAGTTCCTGACCATCCTTATCACAATGTAGGCCTGTACATTTAAAGGGATTCTTCCATTCAAGACTAATCAACACACCAGTAGATTCCAACACAAACTCCAAGGGATCATGCAGTTTATTGCGATGAGTAAAATCAATATGAGGAGTTGCATAAAAAATATGCAGACCCAGAGTGCAGTGAAAACACATCTTTCAATTTCAATTTTCAGAAAAAAACCTCTAGACATGAATGCATTTGAATGAGAAATGTCAAGCTAAAATTATTTCTCCCAAAAAGTTGAAAAATGAACTAATTGAAAGTTATTGAAAGCAATAATGCTCAGACAAAAACTAGCAGATACATAAAAAATGGCTTAGACAAGATATATATCTCCTCACACATGCATACAAAACAGTTTGACACACAGTGGAGATTTTGATCAAGGATAAATACATCACAAAGGATATCATTTTTTCTCTGACAAGAACCCAAATGAACATACTGATGTCAACTCATTGCCTTGAATTACTTGATTCACCCTTCATTTCTAACCATCTGCACATTATGTTTAGGTGACATGGATGAGAAACATTTCATCATTCTATAAAGGGTTGCAAAACTGCATTTCCATTTCAGATGGATTCTTCAATGTGATGAAGCTAACCACTCCCTTTTGACCCCATCTGTACCACCATCCTCTGTTATTATGAGAGCAACACTGGGAAATGTCCAATGTGTTGTGCCCAGTGCTACTGACACGTATCACTGAAGATATCAGTACTATCCTTATTAAAGATACACAGAATGAGGAGGAAGAGCCAGTCCTGTGTAGTGTAGGCTCTATCAACACCAGTGCAATCGGCATCAGATCCCAGTTGAATAAAGGGCAACATAACACAAATTATCTTGCAGTCAATTACTTAATTAATGAGGATTGCTTAAATGAAGGATCACAATATACAGTCTCTATATGCAAAAGCCATCTACTGGTATGTTTACATGTAATACTGTATTACATAAATGTATATATAATTGTGTGTATCCCGTAAAGCATGAAGAGTAGCCTATCTTAAAAGAGAATCTAACACAATTCAAGGGAAACTTAGCAAATACTCGTAAACTAAACTTTCCCCCTTATTACCAAACGTCTACACTTAATTATCCTCAATTTCCAACACTTTACTGAAAATAAGAAAAAGCATATTCTTAAAATAATAATGATATTTATTTGTTAAATTTTTATAATTAAGTAAACATGAGATTTAAAGCAAATAAAAGGTTCAATCATATCACTTATTAATCATATTTGTCTTAACTATATTTTGCATTTTTTTTGTTGTATTTTTATGTTTTTATTACCATTTTGTTTATTTCTTAAATTGTTGTAAAACATATTGAAAGTTACATCCTGACTGTCTGCCTACTGTACAAAGGGAAAATAGTTTTAAAATATATTTACAGGGAAAAAAGAGAACATACTAATGCTGACATTGATTGATAATAACTAAATTTTCTTTCTCACTCTCTCTCTTATTTCTTCCTCTTCTTTTCCATTGTTTCTTCAAACTTTCTGATATTGGACAACCATCCAAAATATGTGCATATAAAAAGTCCAAAGATACCCATCCATTTGTGAAGTAATTCATGGGGGGTGTTGAATCAGTTTGATTTAAGGCTAACTTGATGGGTTTCATCTTAATAGTACGGAGAGAGAAGTGGGTACTGAATAAATGAATAGATTATCAGCAGGTCTAGGAAAACAGCTGTTATCACTCAATCATTTCCCCTCCATCTTCCACCTCCATATTACAGAGGTGTAGTTTGATCATATTGGAAGTAGGAATGACTCGGCGCAATCTACTCCCTCAGCATCTTCAATCTCCATTCAGCACTGAAACACAATTTCCTGCAGCCCTTGAACTCATGACACCTCATATTAATTGAAGACAAACCTTTCAATAACTGATAGGCTCGTATGCTGTACAATATCTTGTGTCATCAGTCAGTTTCATGATAAGGCATGTATTTCTGAAAGTCTGAACCC
>QNTS01001280.1:24783-41059 GCA_003317085.1 Hucho hucho | reverse complement strand
TTTTAAGAGGATTTGAGTTAAATTTAGAATTACAGAGCATACGCCTATAATACACATTAAACACTCTGACTGACGTGAAGTAAAACTGCATTCACAATGCTTCTTCAATGTGTCTCATAAGCCTGTATGGACATTCCTAACTTCAGAGAGTGAACGCAACGGGTTTTACGAGATAAGTGGTGTGTTACAAAGTGAGCCTAGGAGGCTGCTGGCTGTTTTCTAAGAACCTGAATCCAAAAGGGTTGATCAAATGCTTGTTAGATGAGGCACAGCAGTCTGACAGTATATGTGGTGTTCTTTAGTGTGGATGTGTGATAGGTTTATGAAGCACTTCCGATGGTATTGTAATGTCTGTGTAATAATGTCCACATCAAGTTAAGTGTTAGTTATCAAACATGTTATTGTCTTGAAACACACCACAGTCTCTCAGTCTCACATCTGTAAATAATGACTTGGTTTCAGAGTAGCAGGTTTTCCCTTCAAGACAAGTGGATATTATACACATCTTAACACCTTGTTCATTACGTATCATGCCGTTACACCACGCCCTGCTGAGCTCTCTGGGGTACACATCGTTTGGAGTCCTTTAAGGCACGTCCTTCAGTCAGTATCTTCAGCCATCTGCTTTATGACAAGACATGTCTTTCACAGTTGTTTACCAACAAAAGTTCAGAAACAGAGTGTGAAATCTCTTGAAACTTCAAACAAGAAGAACCTTTCAGTACTGTGCAAATTATGTCTTCCAGATCTTTCCGTAACAATTTTAAAAACAGCAAATTAATGAATGAGCATGGACTGTATATCATTAAAACAAAAACAAGAGACCTAATGACTTTTCACTCAGTCCTTCAGGCTTGTTAGTTGAATTAGATAACAAGCTTCCTGACACCATCGGGCAGACAAAGAAATAACAACAAATATTAAACAGTATTGAAATATCAAAGGAACATAAAACAAACTTAATGTCATAAGCACTTCATAATATCACTTTTGTTAATCACAATGTTAATAACATTATTGTTGTTTTACCCTGTTATTTCAGTAAGAATATCTTATTTTCATTTATGATTGAATTATCATAGCAAACAAGAGTCAAAGACGGTTGTTTAGGTGTAAGGGAGCAGAACAACTCACTTAGAAAAAAAGGTGCTATCTAGAACCTTAAAGGGTTCTTCGGCTGTCCCCATTAAATAACCCTTTGAAGAATCGTTTTTGGTTACAGGTACAACCCTTTAGGTTCCAGGTAGAACCCTTTTGGCTTCCATGTAGAACCTGTTCTACAGAGGGTTCTTCATAGAACCCAAAAGGGTTCTACCTGGAACCATAAAGGATTCTACCTGGAAACAAAAAGGGTTATCCTATGGGGACAGCCAAATAACCCTTTTGGAACCCTTTTCTCTAAGAGTGTACAGGCAAAAAGAGGGAGAGTTAGTGCAGGGGGTAAACACGGGCATCGTCTTCCACCAAACTCATTTTCGGTCTCAGAGCTGTCATAAACATGAGTCATGATAACATCTCCTTTCTCTAATAACACTTGACCAGATGGACACTTCACTACTCACTCACATTCCCTTTTCATAATCACTCTGTAGGTGTGACTCTGTAAGCCATTTGTCTCAAACTTGCAATATCACATTGAGGTGTCACTTTTGTGTTCTTTTTGAGTGTGTTGATGGCAACGGCCAAATAAATAATAGAGTTAACATAACCCTACCCACATGTCACCTCTTGAATTCATTGTTTTGTAACAAAATAGCATGAATGTCCCCATCTTTCCTTCTAACTCACCCTGTTCTTTTCTGTCTTACCTTTTCACCATTCTGTCATTCATCTTCTCTTCCCTGACTGTTCTCCTTCCTTGTTAAAAGTGTTGCGGTTGCAATGTGGACAGTGGTGCCTCATCATCCCTGACTTCCCAGCACTAATGGCATGCCTCCCTCCCTCCATGCCTCCTCACCCAGTCTCCTCTCTCACACGTCTGACTCTATGCTGGAGAGTTTCTCGTACACGTGCCCGTTGCTGCCATTGAACGGGCGCTGTATTGGCCCCACACCCAGCGTGGAGCCGTGGAGGTTCCCTCCCAGACACAGCTCCATAGGGAACCTGGGTGCCACGGTGGACATGACCCCAGCAGTGGCAGTCGCTGGCAAGAAAGACATCACACCAACGGAGCCCCGGAAGTCACTTCGGCTGTTTTTGGGGGGCATCTGCTGCTGCTGCTGTTGCTTTTTCATGTAGTATTGTTTGGCGCCATGCAAGAGACACTGGTCATCACCAAAGGTTGGAATAAAGGGGTTTTGGTTGACCCTATCTGGGTAGAGAGATTTGGATAAGGAGTAGGTTCCTCCTCCACCACCCTCCATCATGGCTCTTTCTCTGTCCCTCATGTCCCTTTCCCCCACTGAGCGGCGGTGAAGGCCCTCGCCACCTCGGAACAAGCCGAACGGCGACCCTGTTTCTTTGGCCATCTCACCACTGTAGAACAGGGGGTCTCTGTCTCGCTCCTTCTCCCTCTCTGAGCCTCCATGCCTCTCAAATATGTGGGCGAAGGGGCTAACACCCTCCATGTAGCGCTCCTTCTCTTTTAAGCTAACACTTCTGGGAGGAGGCAACATCCCACCCGTTCCTGCACCCCCCATGCCCCCACCGCCTCCTCCTAGATCCCCCATGACCCCCCTGACTCCGACTGCCTCCTCTTTCTGAAGGTCTACGAAGGTGTCGCACGAGTGTTGCCGTCGGAGGGGCTTTCCAAAGCCGGCAGACTTCCTACGCTGGGCTTGAGATTGAGGCTGGGCGCCTCCACTTAACCCCACAGCCCCCATGCCTCCGCCTTTCCCACCCCCCATCTGTTCCAAGAGGTGGTTGTTGTCCTCACTGATGTCGTACAGGTTGCCTGTCTTTTTGCAGCCCTCGCAGCGCATGCAGGTGGCAGAGCTGGGACGGCTGTTCCCTCCACCCCCAGAGGATCCACAACTAACCCCTCCACCGTAACCGCCTCCCCTCTCTCCCGCCCCGCTGCCATGCATCGACATCTGCTTGCCCCCTCCTCCGCTGGCACGGCAGTTTCGACACTCCCAGTCTCCTCCTGCCAACCCCGCCCCTGATATGCCTCCCCCACTCTTAGACTCTGATTTCTTGGGTTTATTTTGTTTCAGGAAGTCGTCCACTGACACCAAACTGGTGCAGTTCCCCCCGCCCCCTCCACCCCCACCTCCAGGACCGTCTGTCAGATCCACATGTTCCCATTGGGGGACACCATCTTTGGGGCGGAACTGGTCCAAATAGAAATCCCTCACACTCTCTTTATCACGGAACAGGTAGGATGTGCTCCCTGCATTGCCCCCTCCTCCTCTCTTACGTTCAGAGGCCAGTAGGGGCGGGGAGGAGGAGGAGCGGTGGCCGTGGTAGTGGTGGTAGCCTGTGTGGTAGGGCTTTCTCCGGTAGCCCAGCTCAATCTCATCCAGCTCTCGTCTCGACTTGGCCGAGGCGGGCCTCTTTTTCAGGCTGTCGCGATATTGCTTACGCTTTTTAGCGTTGCCCTCCAGGTTCCCGTAGGTGACCGTGTGAGTGGAGATGTCTGAAACGTCTGAACGGATGTTTCCGTCATCCTCTCTGCCCCCTCCCCCACAGTACCTGTCGTGCCCGGGGATGTAACCTGAGCTGGAGGCCCCTCCCTTGAAGGAGAACTTTCCGTACAGGTCTGACAGTCCCGATTTGAAGCCCGGCCCGGAAGGTGGGTTCTGACCGGCAATCAGGTCAAACTTACTCATGTTCCTGTGGGTCAGGGCAGAGCGTGGCTGGGTGGTGAAGATGGGTGCCACTCCTCCCCCTAAACTGTCACAGTCAAACATGCCCCCTTCCAGAGAGCTGTTGCTGCCCAGGCTGTGGGGTCTGTTAAGTGGCGGGCCGCTGAGCCCCAGGGCAGAGCCTCCGTGGTGGTGCAGGTAGTGGTCCTGGTACAGGTTGCTGTCCTTCAGGTGGAGGTTCCCGAACGTCCTCTCCACCTCGTTGATGTAGTCGCTGAACATGTTATCCTCCGGCATGTACGGAGGCTTGCAGTCCGAGTGACCTGCCAGGCTGCGGCGGTGCTCGGAGATGTCGTAGACGGATGACTCACGACGGATAAAGTCCAGGGCGCTGTGAGGCGAGCCGTTAACCCCGGACAGGGAGGCCATGTTCTTAGCGGTCCGGAGCAGACGTAGGATGTTGGATTGGGTGTTGTTCATGGTGACCGATGGAGAGTCGAGAGCTGAGCTGCTCTTCTCCTCGATCTGAACCCCGTGGATGCAGCTGTAGATGCCCTGTGAGTGAAGAGGGTCATTAAGCAGCATTAGAGAGGGTAAGGGAGAATCAGAGGCAGAATAAAGGAGAACTAAAAATAGGGCTTCTAAGAGTAGACTGAGGAGAATGAAAGGGAAACAGAGACTGATAAATAACACAGACATGTACATAGCCTACTCAACTGTTGAACATTAGACCGTGGAACATGCACTACACATTATATATACACTACTGGTCAAAAGTTTTTCTTGGCCCAAGCAAGTCTCTTCTTCTTATTGGTGTCCTTTTCTACATTGTAGAATAATAGCGAAGACATCCAAACTATGAAATAGCACATATGGAATCATGTAGTAACCAAAAAAAGTGTTAAACAAATAAAAAAATATTTTATATTTAAGGTTCTTCAAATAGCCACCCTTTGCCTTGATGACAGCTTGGCACATTCTTGGCATTCTCTCAACCAGTTTCACCTGGAATGCTTTTCCAACAGTCTTGAAGGAGTTCCCAAATATGCTGAGCAGTTGTTGGCTGCTTTTTCTTCACTCTGCGGCCCAACTCATCCCAAACCATCTCAATTTCCTTGAGGTCGGGTGATTGTGGAGTCCAGGTCATCTGATGCAGCACTCCATCACTCTTCTACTTGGTAAAATAGCCCTTACACATCCTGGAGGTGTGTTGGATCATTGTCCTGTTGAAAACCAAATGATAGTCCCACTAAGCCCAAACCAGATGGGATGGTGTATCGCTGCAGAATGCTGTGGTAGCCATGCTGGTTAAGTGTGCCTTGATTTCTAAATAAATCACTGACAGTGTCACCAGCAAAGCACCCCCACACCATAACACCTCCTCCTCCATGCTTTACTGTGGGAAATACACATGCGGAGATCATCATTTCACCCACACCGCGTCTCACAAAGACACGGCGGTTGGAACCAAAAATCTAAAATTTGTGCTCCAGACCAAAGGACAAATTTCTGCCGGTCTAATGTCCATTGCATGTGTTTCTTGGCCCAAGCAAGTCTCTTCTTCTTATTGGTGTCCTTTACTAGTGGCTTCTTTGCAGCAATTCAACCATGAAGGGATGATTCACACAGTCTCCTCTGAACAGTTGATGTTGAGATGTGTCTGTTACTTGAACTCTGTGAAGCATTTATTTGGGCTGGAATTTCTGAGGCTGGTAACTTTAAAGGACTTATCCTCTGCAGCAGAGGTAATTCTGGGTATTCCATTCCTGTGGCGGTCCTCATCAGAGCCAGTTTCATCATAGTGCTTGATGGTTTTTGCGACCACACTTTCAAAGTTCTTGAAATGTTCCATATTGACAGACCTTCATGTCTTAAAGTAATGATGGACTGTCATTTCTCTTTGCTTATTTGAGCTGTTCTTGCCATAATATGGACTTGGTCTTTTACCAAATAGGGCTATCTTCTGTATACCACCCCTGCCTTGTCACAACACAACTGATTGGCTCAAACACATTAAGAAGGAAAGAAATTCCACAAATTAACTTTTAAGAAGGCACACCTGATAATTGAAATGCCTTCCAGGTGACTACCTCATGAAGCTGGGTGAGAGAATGCCAAGCATGTGCAAAGCTGTCATCAAGGCAAAGGGTGGCTATTTGAAGAATCTCAAATATAAAATATATTTTGATTTGTTTAACACTTTTTTGGTTACTACATGATGTGTGTTATTTCATAGTCTTGATGTCTTCACTATTATTCTACAATGTAGAAAATAGTAAAAAATTAAGAAAAACCCTTGAATGAGTGTTCTAAAACCTTTGACCGGTAGTGTAAACAGAGATAAGTAAAGAAGTGTCCACTTCTAGTACTTCTGGATTTGACTCCTTGTTTATTGTTTCTCCATTAAGTGATAAAATACAGATTCACATGGACTGAATGTAATACATCTAATGTATTTCTACTGTATATGAGACAGGAGAGCATGAGAAAGTAGGAGAGAGGAGAGAATGGGGAGATGATTGATAATGACAGAGATGCAGTAAAGCCCAGTGGGTCTCAGCGGTCAATACCTTCAATCAATGTGATTAGAATTCAGCTGAACAATACCCCGTGGCAGTTAATAAATACCCCCGGCATCGACTGTAGACCGCCATGCAATAACATAAAACTCCAGAGAGAGGATGAGGCCATGAAACACTGACATAATGATGACAGAAAGACAAACCATGCTATTTGCATCCCGTGATGTATAATACGATATTCAAATATAAATGGATGGAGAGTGGGGTGTGACAGATGGATAAGTGGGGTCAAATCAATCTGACCCAATGATTTTTTTAAACTTTTGTCTGGGAAATGACAGCAGAGGTAATAGGAGCCTTTGGCAACCATTAAAGGTCAAAGGTGTACTGGTCAATGGCAATGATTCCTTGACAGGGTCATTTTCATGTCATCTGTCCTCTCTCTCAGCCTTGATGCCTAGACAACCATGATGCCAACCTGGTTCCTTGTCAACTCTTTCATTACGTTTGACATCACCCCCTTTTCACTGTTAGTCATTGGTTGTCTCCGTGGTACTGTATCTCTCTTACTCCTTCTGCCTCTTTGTTTCATCAATGTGCCCTCCATTGCTCCATTTTGATGTGGCCATGAGCCTGCCATACCACTATTCTCCCCAGTGGCATGTAAAATAAAAAATTGACCAAGAATAAATATAAAAGAATGTATTTTTTGTCTCCCTGTGTTTTCATATTTTTCCTTCAATTCGCAAGAGGCTGAATGTATCTCATCGGAGAAAGCATCCGAGCGAGCGAAACAGCGCCCCTCTGTCTCTGTATGTGTAGTTCATCTACAGTATTTGATGCTGTCTGGTCATGAAGAGTATGACATTGTTGCCGCCCTTAGCATTGAATGCAAGGGAAGCCAGCGAGCATTTTCCTCCCTTGATAAAAAAAAAACATAAAATAATAGGTAAACTGAGTGAGCTCAACTGTGAATGGTCCTGGGGCACCAAAACAAAGTGTCAAGGGAAGCCAGTTTGGATTTGGCTTCACTCCTGTCACATCGCATCAAGAGAAATACGTCATTGACAGAAACAACTTGAATTGTTGCATCTCATTGTGTTGTTATCCTCCGGTGGCTAGCTAGCAAGCTAAAATTGTCCCTTTTCTAAACTAGCCATGGATGGAGATAATCTCCGTACTGGCCAATGAATATACATTGATTCTTATCCAACCATAAATTCATACATTGTTGTGCCCCTGATCTGAGAGGATGGAAGTTCAATATGTAGCTAGATGTAGAAGGCTAATGTTAACTAGCTAACGTTGCCCATGAAAGGAAGTTGGGCTAGCGAGCAAGCATTTTAGCCAGATAGCCTAGGACAACAAAAACTAAAAGCGTGTACTGTAAGTCATAGACTGTTTCGTCAACATGAAAGAGAGGAGGATGGCATTGGCGTTTCTCTCCACACACACACACACACAAATCGGAATTGTGGACAGCCACATCATATTTAGCTTATGTTGATTGGACTAAATTGTTTTGGGTATATTTTAGTTGTCACTGTATTAGACTAAGCATAGGTGATTTGATGGTGTTCAAATGTTGAAGTTGAAATGGTGCTGGAATAGTGGAGGCAGCTCCTGTTTTCTTTGCGACTTGCGGTAACTCCGTGGTTCTAAATCAACAGTTGTTTAGTAGTCCGAAAACGTCGTAAACATTAACTTGCTTCACCATGCTGTAGGTCATGTAACTTTTTGTTACATTCAATATGTTTTGTGGACTCCACCGGACAGATGTTGCTCTCTGGTTTTGTGATGAAACAAAGGTGCAGTTGAAATTATTCTGCCACTGTGTCTTCTTATTGTCTCGGTTTTAGGCCTATATATCACGGTGGCAAGGCATATGAACTAACAGGTTATAGAGCAAACAACGCAATTATCACAACACATAGGTTGTAATGTGGCTTTTTTTTCAGGCTTGGCTTCCCCAGTGATTTTACCCACGCACTGCTACTGACTCTCCCATATTCTCTGTGACATGCTGTCCTTGTGTTTACTCAACCCTCGGCAATGTTAGATGACATGTCATGTGTGCTCCGTTTGAGCTGTTTGCAGAGATAAATAAACAAAACAACAGAATGCCTTAGCATCATCAATGGTGCTTCATACTCAACTGAGATACTCCACATGCCCACATAAAGTAAACATTCACAGACTGTCTCTGGGATTATTTGGGCAGGGACGTATGAATGGTAATAGCTCTGGCCTGAGCGTCAGAAATGTGAAGTCATGGAGGCACCTACAATCTATAACTGATTACAGTGTACATGTGGTTTCAAATTCAAGACTCGCTAGCTGCCCTGTCCTTGAGTAGCCTATATGTGGCTTCATGCAAATAATACTACAATGTGACCATTTGAAGATTACAGTACTTATCTAAACTCTAAGCTAAAGTCATTAGATGGTTTCTTAAAACAATGTAATGAATTAGTTAGTGAATTAGTTACAGTGTTGCAGGTGTAAGAGGAATACCTTTGCTAACGAAGCCCTGCTTACTGTTTTTCACCGGCGCAGAGGGGGGAAACTGTAACCAACAAGGGCTTGGACACTAGACTCCGATCAGCTGTGACAGATTTCTCATTCTTACAGTGCTGAGCTTAAATGTTAATTGCGGTAATAATAATGTTTATTGGATTACGCTGTGAAATTAAAAAACAGAATCAATCCAGTGGCACAGGGAAAGGGGGGTCAATGGAAAATATCTAACTAAATGAGAATGAACCAATGTGAAGCCTTACCCCAGGATTGTGAAAAGATAATAAACCATAATTACCCTCATTGTTCTCATGTTGGTAACAATGATTTGGGAGACAGGCGCAGGAATGCGAAATAGTGTTTTCTTTACGCCCCAAATTACGGACCAAACAAACACGTACACAAAACACAGGGTTGAAAGGAGTACCTGGAATAAAGGAGTACCTGGAATAAATAACACACGCGCACAGCACAGGTACTCACACGCACCAACGGACATTGGAACAATAATGGACAGCCCAATGGAAACCAAAGGGTACATATATACAAATACTAATCAGTGGGAATAGAGGACAGGGTTGAGTGATGAAAGTTCCGGAGGGATCCGTGACAGTACGCGATGCTGGGGGGCCAGTTGCAGCTGCCGAAGTAGCGGCGGCGCCGGACGGGCCGCTGTCTCCCTTAATGGTCCATTATTCTGTCACGTTGGTAACAAAGATTCGGGAGACAGGCGCAGGAATGCGTCATATTTTTTTTTATTAAGCCCCAAATTACGGCGTGCCGTGTAAAGGCACGGGGACGAAGACCAAACAAACACTATACAAAAACACAGGGTTGAAACCCAAACAAAAGAGCGAGGAGTACCTTGAATAAATAACACACGCGCACAATGATTAACACACGGGACAAGACCTGTAATCATCTGCGCAATCCACAAGGGCACGAAAGCCCACAGCACAGGTACTCACACGCACCAACGGACATAGTAACAATAATCGACCCCACTATTGTGAACAAAGGGCACATATATACAAATACAATCAGTGGGAATTGGGGCCAGGTGTAAGCAATGAAAGTTCCAGGGGGATCCGTGTGCAATTGTTGTTTAATTATCCCTTGACAATCTGGTATGTGGCGATGGATTCTAATAAATAAACATATTATAGGTTGTTTCCTCTGAATATTTTGGAGGTGCTATAAAGAACCTAAAAGGGATCTACGGCTGTCCCCATAGGATAACCCTTTGAAGAACCCCTTTGGTTCCAGGTAGAACCTTTTTGAGTTCCATAGAACCCAAAAGAGTTCTACCTGGAGCCAAAAAGGGTTCTGACTGGAACTAAAACGGGTGCTCCTACAGGCACAGCCAAAGAAGCCTTCTGGAACAGTTTTTTCTAAGATTTAACTGTATTCAAGGGTCACATCCAGATAGTTACCGTCACAACAACTAGGAAATAATATCATGAATACATGTCATAATGGAACCTCACACAAATGTAAACAGTCATTTTCCTCATTCTCGTCCTCATACAAATGCTAATGGTATAATCATCAACGCTTACTGACCAATCTGTCTTTGGACTGAGAAGCCAACTGTCATGGATACACACCCAAACAACACACTGACAAACACACACTAAAATTGACACTATAACACTAGACACAAAATAATCAACTGTTTTCCTCTGCCCTGGTTTTCAAATGAAAAGAGCAATGGATTGTGTGGCACTGTCGTAAATGAGCCACGTGGTTAGCCCCAAGCGTTTCACCTTGGTGAATTACACTGGAGCCATGTCAAAACAATTGGAATGCAAATCAAATACATCGGGGTGACTTTGCTCCCAGGAGAACCAGTAATCTACCCTCATTTCTCCGGCCGAGTGAACAATTGATTTTGGCTCAACATTTTGTAAATATTTACCCCGGATGTGAAACGGGTATTAGCATCAAAACAAAAGAAGAAAGCTGTCTGTGTTCAAACTAAACTCAGAGTTTGGCATTGGTTGACCACTGGGGACATAAACTACATACTGAGTTCTGCTATCAGCGCCTATAAGCCTTCTACTTGACCAGGTTTCCTTATGGACTACCTTTTCCAAGAATAAAGCGCTCTCATTTACTGGGTATTAGAGACAGTAAAGTTGATGATGTGAGGTTGATGATGAAGGTCATAACTCTAAAAAGATGCCAAAGGGCACTGATGCAGATCACAGGACCACAGGAAGAAAACCTAAGTGAAGAACAGCCATGTATGAGTGTGTGCAGACAGTTACTATGGGTGTCTGAGGTGGCCTGGCTCACCCTGCTGATGGAGAAGACGAAGCCTGGCTTGCCCGTGCAGTAGCCCATGAAGCAGAAGCGCAGTTGCCAGTAGAAGGCATGCTCGGCGATGAAGGTGATGAGCGACAGAGCCATGGCCGCCCCCAGCATGTAGAAGACGCCGGCCATGTTGTCCACGTCCAGCTGGCTGCTCATCACCTCGTTCTTCTCATGGTGGCAGATCCCCGTCAGCCACATGGCCTCTAGCTCCTCCATGTCACCTGGAGAGAGGGACAGAATGGAGGGAGGAGTCAAGGAAGAGTGGGGACGGGAAGAGGAGGGAGAGTGGGGACAGGCGGATGGAGGGAGGAGTGGAGGGAGAGAAAGGAGGGAGTAGGAGAAGGGTGTGGAGAAGGGAATACATGATGTAGCAAGAGGATAAATATTGGAACGGGAGATTGATGCAAAGTGAGCAGAGAAAAGGTATAGGGATGAGGGGTAGGGAAAGACAATTGAAAATATAGGTCTGAAAATGATACCTAAAACTGTAGAGGACAAACACTTAAAGGCTAATGCATGCAAGCCTTTGGTGGCAATTAATGAATACAGTTTTACAATACATCTCAGTTTTCTTATTCATGACAGCACACTTAAGATTCAGCAAATAGACCCATGTGTGCGCATGAGTATATGGAAATATCAGTGTGCGTGCATGATGTGTGTGTGTCCACGTGTCCAGCCATGTCCCAGAGTCTCTATCTGTCTCTTTGTGGGTCACCTTGTGCAACATCAGCAGCAGTTAGTTCTGGCGGACCGTCCATGGCAGGACTGGCGTTACTTAACTAAGCATACACTCAGATGGCTGTGCACGTCAGCAGAGCTCTCGCATGGGACCACTGGCCCCTGAGCATCAACACACACACACACAGATGATCGAACTCAGGGCCCACTGCCTGCTGCGCCTGCATGGCTCCTGGTCGACTAGGGCGACTGGTGTGGGAGATGGGGCTCAGTGGCGTCTGTGAGACCAGAGCTCCCTGGGGCCCTAGGCATCCTCCTATGCTCTAAGTGACTGTCTGCGAGCCTCATCATCAAACCAGCCAGGCCCCCGTCTGCACCCGTCAAAGGCCCCTGGTCTCTCAGCGCGTGAGGATCACTTTCTCAATCTAGGTCACACTGAGAGGAGTGCATGTTGGGGCGTGTCAATGTGACATTGAGGGCCACTTGCTAAGTTTTGGCTGGCTGTACACAGGGGACGGCACCCGATGATAACCCATATTTACACATTCACATATTCACACATTCACACACGAGAAAATCTACAAGAAACTGTATACTATACACACACACAATAACGTATAGTCACCGATCCCTAAATACTGGAAACACACTCCTTATCCAAAGCTTATAAACAGGTCTTAAAACACACCTGTACATTCAGTAGACAGACACAGAGACCTACACACACAGTCTTCGTAGGGCTGACCCACATTCACACACACCCCTTGTCCACAGAGAAACAGAGACCTACACACACAGTCTTCGTAGGGCTGACCCACATTCACACACACCCCTTGTCCACAGAGAAACAGAGACCTACACACACACAGTCTTCGTAGGGCTGACCCACATTCACACACACCCCTTGTCCACAGAGAAACAGAGACCTACACACACAGTCTTCGTAGGGCTGACCCACATTCACACACACCCCTTGTCCACAGAGAAACAGAGACCTACACACACAGTCTTCGTAGGGCTGACCCACATTCACATACACCCCTTGTCCACAGAGAAACAGAGACCTACACACACAGTCTTCATAGGGCTGACCCACATTCACACACACCCCTTGTCCACAGAGTGTAGAAATACACCAGCAGCTTTACTGGCACCTCTAACTAGGACACTATAGTGGGGCCTGGAGGGGCCTTGGTCCAGGATCCTCAAGACAGGCTGGAACACACCCAGATAAAGTGGCTCCAGCACAGACAAGCTGAAGAAAGAAAAAGTAATTCTATATGGCTTCGAATGCAGCTCTGACTGGTGCTCAATCAAGGTGGGACACAGCCTTATTATACACAATATAACTTACAGTACATAGACAATACCTATATTTTATCCAGTTGGCAAGTATCCCAAAAGTATACAGTCAGCTACAATTCCATGGGGAAACATTACGACAGATAATTTCCCAATCTTTTTGTTGTATTGCATTTCTCTTCAGATGAAGGCAAGTAATCTGACCGGGAAAATGTGGCTGTTTTCCATCAAAGATCACCGTTAAAACCCTCAGTAAAATGGCATGACTCCCTGGCTTAAATACATGAAGTCAAACTGTATGTAATTCTAACTGAGCGCCGATCTCACCGTCTCCAAAGAGCTGAAGGATGGCCAGGTCGACGTGTCTCTTCCAGCCAGACTCCTTCTGGATGGCGATACCGTAGCCCGTGGAGGCAAACACCTTCCCACTGCCGATGGTCACCAGCTTACAGCCCTCGTCCCTCCCAGCCATGTAGTTCAGCACTGCTGCGTCGTAGATGAAGGCGTCCAGTTTACTGATGACAGAATTTACAGTAATTACTTCTGGCCTAGCTTTACACTGTAACTACTCATCCCAATTAACCTGCTAAGTAGCCCTAATGTTGTGATAAGGATAATAGACTTCTGCCTGCTTTGCCAAGGGCTACAGTTGTCACATACTGTATAATGGTAGACACTGTTGTGCTGGGAAATGAATAAAACCAGAGATTTTAATGAGAAACAAGGAGAATAATTCAACTAAGCCATAAAAAAAGACATAAAAGAAAATAGAATACATGTTCCCCTATTCCCCCATTCTGAGGCCCCATTCCCACTCCTCACTCAGTCTAACGCCCCATTCCCCCTGCTCACCCAGTCTAATGCCCCATTCCCCCTGCTCATCCAGTCTAAGGCTCTGTTCCCCCTCCTCACCCAGTCTAAGGCCCTGCTCCCCCTCCCCACCCAGTCTAAGGCCCTGTTCTCCCTCCTCACCCATTCTAAGACCCCATTCCCCCTGCTCACCCAGTCTTCAGACCATAGAGGGCCTCGTCCACATTCTTCTGGTGGAACTTGATCATGTAGCCATGCATCTCCTTGTAGTTGTTCTTGATGTTCCTTTCCGTGCTGCCATTAGGGACCGTCCCAAACCGGAACGGAGGGGAGAAGTCATTGGGTCTCTGGAACTGAGAGGAGGAGATAGGGAGAGAGAGAGAGAGACGGAGTGAGAGAGATGAGATAAGAGGTGTAGAAATAATGATGGCGTGAGGAAAGTGGTTGCAGGCAGAGGACAGAACGATAGAAATCAAGGGAATCAAGGAAAGATGGACAGTGAGACAGAATGGAGGTGAGATAAGGAGAGGAGAGAGATAGTAAGAAAGAGCAAGTAAAGGACTAATGAAGTTTAATGACAGGCCTTACCTTCTTGTCGCTGAGTCCAGACACCTGGTCCACATACTCCTCCTGGATCATGAAGGCTGCCAGGTTGGCAGTGTAGGAGGCCAGGAAGATGACAGCAAAGAAGGCCCACACCGACACCATGATCTTACTGGTCCAACCCTTGGGGTTCTGCACTGGGACAGAGTTGTTGAAGACCAGACCCCACAGCAGCCAGATGGCCTTGCCGATGGTGAAGGAGGGCCCTCCAGGCTCTGATGGAGAGACAGGTAGTGATCACAATGAGCAATGGTCTCAGGGAGGCGTCTCAGTGTTGTAGTTATGTTGTGGTTAGCAGTAGGATCATGAAGCACAATGTGGCTAGGGAAGCTAAAGTCCTGTGTCATTCTGATAAACACCTGGGTAAGTGTGTAGTAGTGCAGATGAGGCTTTAGTCCACTACTAAGTATGCCTATTGTTGCTGAATATGTGTGTGCTGTGGTTATGTCACTACCACACAAGATTGAATCCATCATGATAATACTTTTTGGCACATCAGTTGTATTTACTGTTCTGGAAGTAGCCACCTTGAGTATCACTAGTTGGGATCCAACATTTGATCCAATTCGCACAAGCACTGAATTCCCAAGACTACTGTATGACCAGCTAACAATAGCACTCCTACAACGCTTTAGAAAAGAGGGTCTTATTCTCCAGAACATGAAGGATGAGAGAGATTAAAAAAAGATATGGTCTCTAAATATAGTCCTGTCATGAATAGGATGGAGAGACATTGATTATTTCTTTTAAGCTGGGAGATGTAATAAAAACTGGCCCATCCCTGTCAGGCCCGACATGTGATTCCTGAGAATATGGAAATGCATGCAAAACACAGGGCCCGCATTAAAATACATGAAGATCCAGGGGAGGCGTGTTGAAATCAATGGGAAGAGACTTCACCTGCACTGGGCTCTGAGAGGTGAAGGAGGACAGGAGGAGGGGCTGGGGAGGAGGGTGGTCGGGGTTTACTGGCTGCCATGTGGGAGTTGGGGAAGGTCACCGCGCAGAGCAGTGTGTGTGTGTGTGTGTGTGTGTGTGTGAGAGAGAGATGCTCATGCCGGTGTGGAGCCAGACCCTCTCACCTCTACCGTCGGCCAGACAGCGGTTGTAGCCCACAGGGCTGAGGTACTCAAACACAAACACAGCAATCGCCGACACCAGCAGCAGCATCACAAACATCATCACCCACACATCAGCACTGAAGGGCTCTGAGAGAGAGGCAGAGAGGGAGAAAGGCCAACGGAGGGAGGGCGAGAGAGAGAAAAATATGCAAATGAAGAGAACACAGAGAAACAAAAAGTGAGTGAGATAGAGGCGAGGGAGAGGAAGTCAGAGAGGGAGAGTGGGAGTACGAAGGAAAATATCGGAGGGGAATGAGACAGACAGAAAGAGAGAGAGTTAAGCACATTATAATTCAGTCTCAGTACACACTGGACGGAACATTTGGGTGATACTGTAAAGTTGGCAGCGTTGGCAGTCTGTTTGTGGGTCACACTCACCGAGGAAGGCAGAGGGCGAGACAGTGCCGTTGCTACGGGATACCATGACGCTGATGCCCGTCTCGATGAAGGGCACCGAGAAGTCAATGACCTCTGACCTCTCCTTGTTGATGGTGAGGGAGCCCACCGCCATGTGGGCCTTCTTCGTCTCCACCTGAGAGAGAGAGAGGTGGAGAGAGAGACGGTAGGGAGAGAGAGAGAGGTGGAGAGAGAGACGGTAGGGAGAGAGAGAGAGGTGGAGAGAGAGAGACGGTAGGGAGAGAGACGGTAGGGAGAGAGA
>QNTS01001279.1:340248-376166 GCA_003317085.1 Hucho hucho | reverse complement strand
TCGAAGATGGGTATTCATTCTGTTCGGACTGTTGAAAAATTATTAGTTGAGATACAGGAGTCTTTTACTATAATACCATTGCAAGCAGAAAGGGTGGAGAATGTATTCCCCAGCATCAGGGTGGGTGTAAATGTAGGAGATTGGCAGGAGGTTGATGGAAGATTACTTTCTTTTACAACACCTGAAATTGGTCTCTTTGACACTATATCTAAGAAGTCACTTTATCTTGTTTGTGTAAAATATTTTAATATAAGAAAACTGCAAGATCTTCCAGAGACCAAATGGACTAATTTTGTTGAATCAGGGGCCTCTCCAAAAGGATGTTGGAGGACATTGTATAAAAAACCAATTGAGAAAAGAAGCGGAGATTTGCAATGGAGGATTTCTCATTGGATTTTAGCAACAAACCGTTATAAAGTTCATCTAAATTCTTTGCAAGGAGAAGAGTGTTTGTTTTGTGGTCTACCAGAAACAGTTTTTCATATATTTATTGGCTGTACCAGGCTATTGGGAATTCTTGATGTGTTAAAAGACTTGAGCCATAATTTTGGTTTTATTTTTACAAATAGTTTTTTTATTTTTGGACCCAAATATAGCGCCTCGAATAAAAGCAAAATTGTTTTGATTAATGTTTTATTCGGTAAGGCAAAAATGGCAATTTGGCTGACAAGAAAGAGAAAAATGAAGTTTAATAGTGATACTGATCCTTTGAACATGTTCAGAGCTCTGGTTAAAAGTAGACTGGTTATGGAGTATAAGTATTATGAATTGGTGAATGATACTGATTCTTTCTTCTATGTATTGGGTGTTGGAAATATTTTATGTAAACCCAATGAAGAGGGAGGATGTAATGTATTGTTGTAAAATAAGCTGATTTTTTAAATATTTGTTTAAAATATATTTTATTAGGATTATGTATGCATGAAGTAAGGTGCTAAAGGTGTATGTTTTTATTGTGTTAATGGATTGTAATTAAAGAGAGGTTAAAAAGTCTCTCTCTCTCTCTCTCTCTCTCGATGGTGGATATCTTCTCTACATATAAATACGCACATTACCACATAAGGAAGTAACAGACTCATCAGCGAGAGACCCTGACTGCCAGACCCTTCACAAAAATAGATGGTGTGTGTGTGTGTGTGTGTGTGTGTGTGTGTGTGTGTGTGTGTGTGTGTGTGTGTGTGTGTGTGTGTGTGTGTGTGTGTGTGTGTGTGTGTGTGTGTGTGCGTGCTCAGCAGAATGACATCACCCCTGTATTAGACTCCTCCGCCCCAGGATCTCTCAGGTAACAGATCACAGGAAGTACTCTACTTTTCAGTGTGTGTATGTGTGTGTCTTGTGCTACAGAGATACTACATACCATTGTCATCTAATTTTAACTGTTTATCACAATCTCTACCGATGACTCAAAACTGTGTCAGTATCAATGGCATAGTGTACCACACAACAGGCAGCTAATATTATGTAAAAGGTGACTAGTTAGTAGTGTCAAAAACATCATCACAGGTCATTCTGTAGATCAGTGTTTCCCAAACCTCCCCTGGAGTACCCCCACGTTCCACGTATTTGATGTGTTCCAGTGCTAGAATACCGGATTTCAACTAATGAAGGGCTTGGTGTTTAGATGATTTTAATGAGGTGTGCTAGAACTGGAATACATTGAAATAAGTGGAATGGCTGGGTGTACTCAAGGAGAGGTTTGGGAATCACTGCCTTAGATTGAGAAGGCTGTGATGCCTGGTTCATGTCAGGGAACGCAATGGCAAATGTTTTAAAACAGAAAATTAAAATTATTTTTTTATTGGACAAATCCAGGAAGTCCCTCCCTGTTTCAGCTTTTTTTTCTTTCTTTTCGTGGAAAAAAAGCCCTGCCGTAACATGATCCAGCACTGACACCAAACTGCTGAGAGAGGTAGACTACACATCACCTTCTCAAATCTTTATCACATAATAACAGTGACCTGCCGTCCGCAGGGTCAACCTGTTTACCCGAGGGAAGGGGGACTTTTCATGTCTATAAATGAACAACATCAAGCAGTAAATGGCCGAAAAGAGCCTCTATAACTTCTCATCATCGACAAGGGCTTTTCAAAAATAACAGATTGCCTCCCTAAGGTCCTCGTCAGACAGATGGAGAATCATCAGTGTCCCCCTCCCCACTGCCACCCACCACCCAACCCCCCCTACAGACAAACACCTTCCCCCTCAGCCTGTTTCCTATTCCTATCACACTTATACTCCCCCTTCCACCCCTTCTGACCACCACGACAAATTGCCTGAAGGAAGGCCCTGACTGGTTTTCAATATCGGCAGAGGTATGGCGGAGTTCGGTGGCTTAGGGGGTGGGGGTGATATGACCTTTGAATCCTGGGTCTGCACACGTGGGGGGGATCACCTGCCCATCATTAGTCTCTCTCTGCTGATCAACACAGGGACAGCACACTGAGAGGGAGGGGGAGAGGAGGTTCCCGCTTTGTCTGCAGCATATGCCTCCAGCTCTGTGAAAACAATGACCAGAGAGAGGGTTGGTGTGTAGGTCACAAATACAGGGAGTGGTGAAACCTTATCCAACTCAATTACCTGAAAACACATTGATTGATAAATCTAAATCTTAAAAAAATGTACAAATAATAGATCATATTTGTCTGTGTTTGATCCAACTGGCACTAATTGCCAATAACCTTTAGTATTAACCTCACTGTTAATGGTCCAAAGATGTGTTTCTGAGTGGTTGTTCTAGATCACACGTGGCTGACTGACAGGTGAAAATATTAAGCTAATTAGGTGTCTAGCATTAAAACCTGTCCATATAAGGTAATAATGCAGATATACCAATAGTCTATAAGTTTTACTTGCTACCAACAATTATATATTAGTTTCCTCATTGTTTTTTTAACATTACATTTTCAATTCATTGAATAATAGACAAATCTTTAATGATCTTTGGTGAAAAGAGAGAGAGAGACAGACAGAGATAAAGAGAGAGACAGAGAGAGAGAGAGAGACGAAAAAAGAACGAGAGACAGAGCCATAAAGGCACATGAGCATTCTCCCAGCTATAGAGGATGACATAGCCTTGTGTGCAGCCTTCTGTGAGACTGTGAGTGAATATCAGTTCTCTTGTAACTCTCAGGGGCATTGGCCTGCATTCAACCTTGCTTCGATCAATGTAAGCCTCCCACTGCAACAGACTGCATGCGTGCGTGCATGCGTGTGTGTGTTGGAGTACCTCAGATGTATAGAGAATATACAGATTGCATAAATGTGCACACACTTATGTATGTATATTCTCTATACATCTGAGGTAGCCTACTCCAACAAACACACACTGAAACAAACATACATTACAGTAGCTGGAGAAGGTATCCTCTCTCCCAGAGCTCAAATATATTTATTTCCCCCCCATAATTATTCGTGTTAATTATCAGTTGCCGCACAGTATGCCGGAGCTATGGGCTATAATTAAATTTTTCTTTATCGTGGAGAAAGTCATTATGAATGAAACTCCAGTACTGCAATAAGAGTCCAAATGGAAATGGCTGCGACTTTGTCATGTTCTTCACTGTGGGTGAGCTATGTACAATGTGCAGGGAAACATGGAGATGGTGATTGAGACTGAATGGTTAGTGCAGGTAGAGAGGGGTGATCTGGATTCCTGTTAAAACTGATCCAAGATCAGTGATTCTCCCTGTTTAGGAAGCCTACTGTTGTTAAAGGGCGACTGCGCTTCCTGATTTGGACTCGTTTTAGATTTGGTTCATTAAGAAACGCTAGCGGCCATGACTGAATTCAAACATAGGTAGTGTGATCTGGATACAAACTCTTGCTCTCTATCTTGGTTAAGTATCTTATCTTCATCTGTGATGTGGTGTGTGTGTGTGTGTGTGTGTGTGTGTGTGTGTGCATGTGTGTAATGGGCCTTTACTCATTAATCTGCTGGTGCAGGGTATTTGGATCGATAACTTGGCAGGCTATATGGGTAGCGGGATTGTTCAATTCGCCAAAAACAGATGAGGGATCTCTCTCTCTCCCTCTCTTTCTCAATTCAAAGGGGCTTTATTGGCATGGGAAACATGTTTACATTGCCAAAGCAAGTGAGAGAAAAAACAAGAAAACAAAACAATAACAAAACAAATAAAACAAAAACAATTAAAAGGGAGATTTCACCCTGGCTCTGCCACGGCATATATTCATGACTATATTAACATTACATTTCTGTCATAAACATCAGAATTATCCAAATCACAAGCTAGAACGAGCACATTTTCATTTCACTGGTAAAAATCGGGAAGTTTCAACTTCCTGTGTAATAGTCTGCTCACAGTCAACCACAAAGTCCAGAATTCACAGCGAATGCAAAAACCGCCTCATTAGGTGGATGGGGCGTGCCCACAAACTGGATAACATTGTTTACTTGGAACAACCAACACAGAGTAATCTCAGAACTTCTATAGGCAAGATTTATTTGAGAATGTTTGTTTTCATTAACGTTCATCATCATGCCCATGTGGTGTTCTGTGTCTGGCTGTGCTAATTACAAACAAGCACGAAAATGTGTTATCTTTCACCATTCTACCTACCATTCCCCCCGATGCTGCCATTGGCTTGTGGCTATCAAGAATTATGCGGTGACCAAAGATTACCAGAGGGATTTTCAGACTGATGGGGTATCCATTTCGATGACAGCTGAGAAGTGATGCAATACCATCGGTTTTAACTTCACAACAAAAAACTTTACAGTTGGCACTATGCATTCGGGCAGGTAGTGTTGCAACCGAGGACAGATGATTTTTACACGCAGCGCGCTTCAGCACTCGTGGTTCCGTTCTGTGTGCTTGTGAGGCCTACCACTTCGCGGCTGAGCCGTTGTTGCTCCTAGACGTTTCCACTTCACAATAACAGCACTTACAGTTGAAATTTTACGAACTGACTTGTTTGAAAGGTGACATCCTATGACAGTGCCACGTTGAAAGTCACTGAGCTCTTCAGTAAGGCCGTTACACTGACAATGTTTGTCTATGGAGATTGCATGGCTGTGTGGTGTGCTCGATTTCATACACCTGTCAGCAACAGGTGTGGCTGAAATAGCCGAATCCACATACTTTATATACACTGTGCATTCAGAAAGTATTGAGCCCCCTTGACTTTTTCCACTTTTTGTTACGTTACAGCCTTATTCTAAAATGTATTACATTATTTTACACACAATACCTCACAATGACAAATCCAAAACAGGTTTTTAGACATTTTTGCAAATTTACTAAAAATGAAAAACAGATACCTTATTTACAAAAGTATTCAGACCCTTTGCTATGAAACTCGAAATTGAGCTCAGGTGCATCCTGTTTCCATTGATCATCCTTTCTACAACTTGATTGGAGTCCACCTGTGGTAAATTCAATTGATTGGACATGATTTGGAAAGGCACACACCTGTCTATATAAGGTACCAGAGTTGACAGTGCATGCTAAAGCAAAAACCAAGACATGAGGTCGAAGAAATTGTCCGTAGAGCTCAGAGACAGGATTGTGTCGAAGCACAGATCTGGGGAAGGGTACCAAAACATTTATGCAGCATTGAAGGTCTCCAAGAACACAGTGGCCATCATTCTTAAATGGAAGAAATTTGGAACCACCAAGACTCTTCCTAGAGCTGGCCGCCTGGCCAAACTGAGCAATCGAGGAAAAAGGGCATTGGTCAGGCAGGTGACCAAGAACCCAATAGCCAATCTGACAGAGCTGGGAGATGGGAGAACCTTCCAGAAGGACAACCATCTCTGCAACACTCTACTAATCAGGCATTTATGGTAGAGTGGCCAGACGGAAGCCACTCCTCAGTAAAAGGGACATGACAGTCCGCTTGGAGTTAGTCAAAAGACACCTAAAGGACTCTGACCATGAAAATCTGAGGAAACCAAGATTAGGCCTGAATACCAAGCGTCATGTCTGGCGGAAACCTGGCACCATCCCTACGGTGAAGCATGGTGGTGGCAGCATCATGCTGGGGGATGTTTTTCAGCGGCAGGGACTGGGAGACTAGTCAGGATCAAGGAAAAGATGAATGGAGCAAAGCACAGAGAGATTCTTGATGAATCTGAGGACCTCAGACTGGGGCAAGGGTTCACCTTCCAACAGGACACCACGCCTAAGCACACAGCCAAGACAACGCAGGAGTGGCTTCGGGACAAGTCTCTGAATGTCCTTGAGTGGCTGAGCCAGAGCCCGGACAGAACCCGATCAAACATCTCTGGAGAGACCTGAAAATAGCTGTGCAGCGACACTCCCCATCCAACCTGACAGAGCTTGAGAGGATCTGCAGAGAAGAATTGGAGAAACTCCCCAATATGGGTGTGCCAAGCTTGTAGCATCATATCCAAGAAGACTCAATGCTGTAATCGCTGCCAAAGGTGCTTCAACAAAGTACTGAGTAAAGGGTCTGAATTCTTATGTAAATGTGATTTCATTTTATAAAAAAATATATATATATATCTAAACCTGTTTTTGCTTTGTCATTATGGGGTATTGTGTGTAAATTCATGAGAAAAAACAAACAATTTAATAAACTTTAGAATAAGACTGTAACATAATAAAATGTGGAAAAAGTGTAGGGGTCTGAATACCTTCTGAAGGAACTGTATAACCACAGTTTTGTCGGTACAAAACGGAACCACTCAAAAAATAATCAAGGACAACAACCACTGCCTGTTCACCCCGCTATCATCCAGAAGGCGAGGTCAGGTGCATCAAAGCTGGTACCGAGAGACTGAAAAACAGCTTCTATCTCAAGGCCATCAGACTGTTAAACAGCCATCACTAACATAGAGAGGCTGCTGCCAACATACAGAATCAAATCTATGGCCACTTAAATAAATGGACTTAAGGTATCACTAGTTACTTTAAATAACGGTACTTTAATAATGTTTACATATCCTACATTACTCATCTCATATGTATATACTGTATTCTACACCATCTACTGCATCTTGCCTATGCCGCACGGCCATCGCTCATCCATATATTTATATGTACATATTCTTATTCATCCCTTTACATTTGTGTGTATAAGGTAGTTGTTGTGAATTTGTTCGATTACTTACCGGTTTTAGACTATGGCAATATCATCTACATACATGAATGCATCTGCCACTGGTACTGAAGCCTCTGGACTCAGTTTATTATAGTGCATTGCACTTTATTTCAGGTGATAGTTTCAGCACACATCACTGCACTCTGTTTCAGAAAGTAGGCTGGTCCTCTTTGACATCTTGTAGATCAATGCATTCCATGCTTTTTGTTTATAAAGCCCTCTTACATAAACTACCACTGACTCACTTCTCTGTTAACCTACAGAAATACAAGCTATCAGACACGATCTCAGGAATGGCTAATTCTAAAGATCCCTTTGATCTTGACAAATTTAGGTAAATCTGCCTTTAGCTATTTGCACCTTGCTTGTGGAATGGTCTACAGAATTCTTTATATTTTTTATTTAACCTTTATTTAACTAGGCAAGTCAGAATGAGCTGAAGCTGAATGGATTGGTGCCTCTAAAGCAGTTCAGACAGCTATGTTATGACCTTTTTAGGGAATATTGTTTTTGTTTTTAGGATTCTATGATTGATCTGTTTTTGTAATTTTCTGTGTGTGTTTTTTGATTGCTAATATTTTTGTTTGTTAACTATATTTTGTAATTTTCCCCAGGTCGTTGCTGTAAATGAGAATGTATTCTCAGTCAGTTCACATGGTTAAAGAAGTAATGAATAAAAATAAATAACTAAATACATATTTGTGCTTGTACTTTGGAGCAGGCATGTGCATATTGAATACACACTTATACATATTGAAAGCATGGCCAGAAAGCCCATTCAAATACTCTACGTCCGGCCACAATCAACACATACTGTAGGCTACCAGAATGATTGTAAATATGCATGATGCAATGAAAAACCAAGAACATGAAAGCGATCATGTATGTCTCACACACACACACACAATAAAAGAACAGCTGGAGTTACATCTGAACAATTGATTTCATGCCTGTGAATAAAAAAAACACAACCATTCTTGTTGCTAAAAAGACATTAACAAAACATTGTTAATTAATCAGTATCAATGTGACCATGGTGCCATAAAAGACGTCATAAGGATGTTGCATGCAGTTTTGTCCGATGGGCAGTAACTGTGTATGAGCGGCAGTATGCTAGCTTGAGAGAGCGAGATATCTTTCCACCACCAGAATCATTGTGGCCACTATGTAAAGAAGAGCAATTACGCTGAAACAGGACCTATTTACCCCAGGCAGAATATCACTGTGCAGTATTTAAATACCTTAGTCTGGGTCAATATGGAGAGAGCAAGAGCTAGAGAAACTCAACCACGCAACCACAAGTAACAAAATCTCGACCCAAAATACATACCATAATTATTTCAAAAATGTATTTCAATTTAATCAAACTTCAATGTTACCAAATTCTAAATAGAGATTAGCAAAACACCTTGTCAAAATCACAGAATTCAAACAAAGGAAGACATTAACAATGCACAGACTCAGTCACCATAGCCTGGCAATAGAGACAGGACGCCATAGAAAAACATGAAAGGTCAGAGAAGAAAGACTATGTCAGCACTGTGGGTCGGTTGGTAGAAAATGAGCATCCCTTCCTACTCCCCTGCTCCAAATACGACTCAATAAGTAAACTTGGAGTCAGCGATGATATGATGTGTGGTCCTCCCACTACGACTTGAGAAACAAATAAAATCTCTCTTATCCACTGTATCTGCGAGCTGTTGGCTAGAGCACATGTGCCTAGACCAGAGTGGGCAAATTTGCAATATAGCGCACCAGTTTTTGTGACAAAACCATCAGTAGAGTTGAAAACGCAATGGAAACCCATTTAACCCATTCATTCGTTACATGGGATTTTAACGGCAAAAGTTATTTGTATGTGTACTACGTGATCACGCACAGCCTTTTATTTGCAAAAAGTCTGTTTGATGGAGACATCTCTGCTGGGAAAATGTGTATATTGTTTTAGGCAGATTTGCGAATATTCGCATGAAAATCTGTTGTAAATTGGATGGAAACCTAGCTAATCAGAGGTATTTAAGATTTGTAGGAGTTCGTGTTGTGGAGAAAATTTGTATTTTGTTAGGAAAAAACATAGAGACTGTAGATCTTGCTGCAGATTATGTGCTGGCTTGTCATAAAATAAGAGAGACAATAGCTTATTATTGTTGCTCAAACATTTCATTTAAGTAATACTTAATATATACTGAGTGTACTGAGTGTACAAAACAATACTTCATATATACTGAGTGTACAAAACATTTTCTTTCCATGACATAGACTGACCAGGTGAAAGCTACGATTTGTTATTGAGGTCACCTGTTATATCCACTTAAATCAATGTAGATGAACGGGAGGAGACAGGTTAAAAATGATTTTTAAGCCTTGAGACAATTGAGACATGGATTTTTTAAGTGTGCTATTCAGAGGGTGAATGGGTAAGACAAAATATTTAAGTGCCTTTGAACTGGGATATTGTAGTATGTGCCAGGCACACCGGTTTGATTCGAGAACTGCAGTGCTGCACAGTTTCCTGTGTGTACCAAGAATGGTCCACCACCCAAAGGACATCCAGCCGACTTGACACAACTGTGGGAAGCATTGGCGCCAGCATCCCTGTGGAATGCTTTCGACACCTTGTATAGTCCATATCCCAACGAATTGAGGCTATTCTGAGGGCAAAACAGGGTGCAACTCAGTATTAGGAAGGTGTTCCTAATGTTTTGTACACTCATTGTACATTGCTTTGGCAACAGTGGCAACCACTCATTCATGCTAATAAAGCATTTATTTTATTTTATTTATTGAGAGAGTGAAGCGGGGGAGAGGTAGCGAGAGACAGAGAGAGGGTAGGCGAAAAGAGAGCTGTAGGGAAAGAGCAAAAGATGTAGGGAGAGGATGTGGGTGGCTTGGGGATGGGCAGGGTTTTATGTGGTTGTAGCAGATGCCTGAACTGTCATGATGACCACATTTTCTCCTCTCTCTTTTTCAAGGCAAACCAAGAAGGAAATGAGACAGGAAATGAGCCAATAAACATTCATCCTTATTAAAGATTTACGACTTATTGGAGATGTACAGTAGCTGTATGAGATATGTTGGGAAAAGCTTTTGCGTATGTGCATGTGTTCTATAGTAGAAAGAACCAAACACAGATTGAAGCCAGTGAGCTTAACCTCAATGATTAATAAGGAATCAAGGACCGACATCAGTACTCTCGCTCTGTCTCTTTCTCTCTCTCAGATGCTATGGTTTTGCCTTGCTATTTTATCTGCTAAGTCCACAATAATATAAGTAGATACCTAGAGACAAGACAAGTCTAGAGAGATAAACCTTAAAGAACAGAAGCAGCACCAGATCATTGAGTGATAGTTTGTTAGTGTTGTTTAGTGGTTGGTTTGCGCTGGGAGAATATGCCAAGGCTTTCCTATTCACTCAGCTGCAAAACATGGCTGCCTTGTGCTTCAACTGAAAGTGATGGTGGAGTACACCCTCTATGGGCCATGAAAGGAATTGCAAGAGGTGTACTATAATGTGCCCACAAATAGGAATATGGATGTTGATTGACTAAAGATTCCTTTGTGAAATGTCCAAACTATAATGACTTTAAAAGGTATGTTGATTATTTAAAAATTACAGATAAGATGGGCTCTCGATCTCTGTGGCCAACTTGAGTAAGATTTACAAGCGTGTTAAAGGGGAATAACGGCAAATTTGGAATGTGTCTGTTCCCCTCTGACTCGTTGTTGGACTGTCTGTCAAAGTGCGCACGTCTCTCAGTGAGAGCTATGTCACAGAGTTATACAGCCCCCAACTCACTGCAACGCTAGATAGAACTTTGTGGAATAACACAAACCTACGAAAAATGTAAACTTCTGTAACAGTGAAAATAATACAATCGGGAAGTCCAATCTTGATCTGATTAGATTTATTGGGATCCCCATTAGCCGACACCAATGGCAACAGCCAGTCTTACTTGGGTCCGACACATAGCGAAAAATACATTACAGACAAAATACTTACATAGGGTACCAGTCAAAAGTTTGGACACACCTACTCATTTAAGGGTTTTTCTTTTTTTTTACTATTTTCTACATTGTAGAAAAATAGTGAAGACATCAAGACATTGGAAGATGGCGTCGACAGAGATAGTCGCCTCGCTTCGCGTTCTTAGGAAACTATGCAGTATTTTTTTTTTATGTATTATTTCTTACAGTTACCCCAGGAAATCTTAAGTCTTATTACATAGCCGACCCAAGACAAAGGCGCCGCAGAAGGGGCAGATGGAGCGGCCTCCTGGTCAGGCTCTGTAGACGTGCACATCGCCCACTGCTCCCGAGTATACTACTCGCCAATGTCTAGTCTCTTGACAACAAGGTAGACGAAATTCGAGTAAGGGTTGCCTTCCAGAGAGACATCAGAGATTGTAACATCTCTGTTTCACGGAATCATGGCTCTCTCTCGAGAATATGTTGTAGGAATCGGTTCAGCCACCGGGCTTCTCCATGCATCGCGCCGACAGAGATAAACACCTCTCTGGGAAGAGGAAGGGCGGGGGTGTATGCTTCATGATTAACGACTCATGGTGTATGTTGTTATGATTACAGGAACTCAAGTCCTTCTGCTCGCCCGACCTAGAATTCCTCACAATCAAATGCCGGCCATTTGGAATCAAGGACCGACATCAGTACTCTATTACCTTCCAAGATAATTCTCGTCAGTTATCGTCACAGCTGTGTACATTCCCCCTCAAGCAGACACCAAGATGGCCCTAAAGGAACTTCACTGGACTCTATGTAAACTGGAAACCATATATCCTGAGGCAGCATTTATTGTGGCTGGGGATTTTAACAAAGCAAATTTGATAACAAGGCTACCTAAATTCTATCAGCATATTGATTGCACAACGCACGGGGGTATTACAAATCGACCAATGCTAGTCTAACTTCCGCGATGCATACAAAGCCCTCCCCCGCCCTCCCTTAGGCAAATCCGACCACAACGCCATCTTGCTCCTACCGTCTTATAGGCAGAAACTCAAACATTATGTACCAGTGACTAGAACCATTCAACGTTGGTCTGACCAATCAGAATCCACGCTTCAAGATTGTTTTGATCACGCGGACTGGGATATGTTCCGGTCAGCCTCAGAGAATAACATCGACCTATACCCTGACTCGGTGAGTGAATTTATAAGGAAGTGCATTGGAGATGTTGTACCCGCTGTGACTATTAAAACCTACCCTAAACAGAAATCGTGGATGGATGGCGGCATTCGCGCAAAACTGAAAGCGTGAAACAGTATAGTTATTCCCTCCGTAAGGCAATCAAACAAGCAAAATGCCGGTACAGGGACAAGGTGGAGTAACAATTCAACAGCTCGGACACGAGACGTATGTGGCAGGGTCTACAGGAAACCACGGACTACAAAAAAAGAAAACCAGCCACGTCACGGGCACCGACGTCACGCTTCCAGACAAACTAAACACCTTCTTAGCCCGCTTTGAGGATAATACAGTGCCACCGTCGCGGCCCATCAAGAACTGCGCCCCCCCCCCTCTCCTTCTCCGTGGCCGACGTGAGTAAAACATTTAAACGCGTTAACCCTCGCAAGGCTGCTGGCCCAGACGGCATCCCTAGCCGCGTCCTCAGAGCATGCGCAGACCAGCTGGCTAGTGTGTTTACGGACATATTCAATCGCCCCCTATCCCAGTCTGCTGTCCCCACATGCTTCAAGATGGCCACCATTGTTCCTGTACCCAAGAAGGCAAAGATAACTGAACTAAATGACTACCGCCCCGTAGCACTCACTTCTGTCATCATGAAGTGCTTTGAGAGGCTAGTCAAGGATCATATCACCTCTACCTTAGCGACCACACTAGACCCACTTCAGTTTGCGTACCGCCCTAACAGGTCCACAGATGACGCAATCACCATCACACTGCACACTGCCTTATCCCATCTGGACAAGAGGAATACCTATGTAAGAATGTTGTTCATTGACTACAGCTCAGCATTCAACACCATAGTATCCTCCAAGCTCATCATTAAGCTGGAGGCCCTGAGCCTCAACCCCGCCTTGTGCAATTGGGTCCTGGACTTTCTGACGGGCCGCCCCCAGGTGGTGAAGGTAGGAAACAACATCTCCCCACAAGGGTGCGTGCTCAGCTCCCCCTGTACTCCCTGTTCACTCACGACTGCGTGGCATGCACGCTTCCAACTCAATCATCAAGTTTTCAGACGGCACAACAGTTGTGGGCTTGATTACCAACAACGAGACAGCCTACAGGGAGTAGGTGAGGGCACTCAGAGTGTGGTGTCAGGAAAACAACCTCTCACTCAACGTCAACAAAACAAAGGAGATGAAAGTGGACTTCAGGAAACAGCAGAGGGAGCACCCGCCTATCCACATCAAAGGGACAGCAGCGGAGAAAGTGGAACGTTTTAAGTTCCTCGCCGTACACATCAACGACAAACTGAAATGGTCCACCCACACAGACAGTGTGGTGAAGAAGGTGCAGCAGGCTGAAGAAATTTGGCTTGTCTCCCAAAACCCTGACTAACTTTTACAGATCCACAATCGAGAGCATCCTGTCAGGCTGTATCACAGCCTGGTGTGGCAACTGCTCCACCCTAAACCGCAAGGCAAAAACACAGCGAAACATAGTCGACATCTGTCAAAATCTGACTAAAATATATGAACCAGTTTCCATCTAAGCATGAGCCAAAACTAATTTACAGTTTCACTTCTGCTGTTTTGTGAGAAAACACACACACACACATACACATACACACACTTAACTGCGAGGTGTCTGAAGTAGGAGAATTATTTGTCCTGAGACTTCCTCAGACAGCTGCCTGCTGAGAGATTTTCCATTGCCTGTCAGCTGGGATCTACTGTAAACACATACATTGCTGTGAGGGTGTTGCAAGCTCATGATAATTTGTCAAAAGCGATTACAGAAAACAGTCCTTCAGCATCACCTTCAGCTGAAATATTTATTACCGTTATACATAGTTAAGTTAATCTCAAATGTGACTGAGGGAACACACTTTCGATGGTACCTTCATGCACACTGTCAAGTCATTGTCAGATGACCACAACATTACAATTGGAGGAATGTGTGCGTTTACATTGCGTTCACACGATACAGCTACATCGCGTGGTGAAACATCGGGTGGGAAGACCGTTGAGCAGTGGTGTAAAATACTTGAAAGTACTACTCAAGTAGTTATTTGGTGTATCTGGTAGCAGGTAGCCTAGTGGTTAGAGCATTGGGCCACTAACCGAAAGGTTGCTAGATCGAATCCCTGAGCTGACAAAGTAAAAACCTCTCGTTCTGCCCCTGAACAAGGCAATTAACCTTGTTGCTAGGTCGTCATTGTAAATAAGAATTTGTCATTTAAAAAATCTGAACTTTAATATTTATATTTTTGACAACTTTTAGTTTTACTTCACTACATTCCTAAAGAAAATTATGTACTTTTTACTCCATACATTTTCCCTGACACCCAAAAGTACTCGTTACATTTTGAATGCTTAGCAGGACAGGACAACTGTCTAATTTACACACTTATCAAGAGAACGTTCTTGGTCATCCCTACTGCCTCTAATCTGGCGGACTCACTAAACACATGCTTCATTTGTAAATTATGTCTGAGCGTTGGTGTGCCCCTGGCTATCCGGGAAATAAAACATTAAATGGTGCCTTCTGGTTCGCTTAATATAAGGAATTTGAAACAATTTATACTTTTACATTTAATACTTAAATATATTTTAGCAATTACATTTACTTTTGATACTTAAGAATATTTAAAACCAAATACTTTTAGACTTTTACTCAAGTAGTATCTTATTGGGTGACTTAACTTTTAATTGAGTCATTTTCTATGAAGGTATTCTTCTGCAGTAAATCTCATACACCCAAGTACTTCTCTGCAGATGCCACCACAACATCTATTTTAAGTTTAATTTCTGCGGTACTGTTGATAGCCACCTTACTGAAGCATGTTATTCCTATCACGCTATTGGCCTCGGCCTACTCACAGGGATCCTCTTGGATCCTGGAACCATCGTCCTCTACTACTTTCTTCAATGCCTCAGCATACGAAACCTTCTGTACTACTCTGACCCTGGCAAACTCAACCTGCCTCTCTCTCACTGGACACTTTTGATCTCCAGCCACATGGGTACCTCTACAGTTAAAGGCCCAGTGCAGTCCAAATTCAGTATTTCCTATGTTTTGTATCATATTGTACAACAGTTGCTGAAACTAACACTGTCAACGTGTTGGTAAAAAAATATTATCTACTCAGGATCTTCTAATCAGCTGGTTTGCATGGGCGGGAGTTTGGCTTTCCATGCTGACATCACCATTCAGCAAATTGGTTAATAGACCAATAACAAAGAGAGTTCCAAACCTCCAAGTTCTCCTCTCCACTTAGAACAGACAATACTAGCACAATTCTTGCTTAACTTCTTTGGGAGCAGCGCACAAAGTGACCGTTTTGGAGACCCTGGCGTGCCCAAAGTAAAATGCCTCCCATTCAGGCCCAGAAAATAGGATATGCACATATTTAGTATCATTGGATAGGAAACACTCTGAATTTTCTAAAAGTGTTAACATTTTGTCTGTGAGTAAAACAGAACGGATATGGCAGGCGAAACCCAGAGACATTTCTGTCCTGGAAAAAGTGGTTTTGACACATTGCCTCATTTAGAGCCCCTCCCTTATGAAAGTGCCCATATAAGGGCATATGAATGTAGTACCTATCGCTTCCTCTGGATGTCAACAGTCTCGAGAAAGTGTTCTGATTCTTTTTAGATGCTTTTAGAGCAGAGAAGAAGAGGAATAAGGAAGTGTCCCCATAGATGTCCTTACAAGAAAATGTGCACTCCCGGCAGGCACGCTCTGACCAAAAAAGGAAAGAATAGCGGGTCAAATATAAGGCCAACTTTATAATATGATAAATATGTATTTTCACAAGGATTCCTATGTAAATGTTACTACAAACTAACAAGAACCTGTTCAAATATCCATATTCAACTTGCTCAAGAGAAGTGCAAAGTTACCTCCTCAGCTGCGACAAAAAAGACTAATATTACGCGGTTGGTTTGCCTCATTTATGGATATAATACATTACTTTTTCTAACAAAAGAACCATGGATTGTCTTCGTTGGACACTTGGGAAGCCCTCAGCAGAAGTTCTTCAAAAGGTAATTGATCTGTTTTCGCTGTGAAATGTGTGAACCGTGATAGCTTATGAATTCATGGTAATGGTAAAAATATGTTAGATGCTACCCTCAAACAATCAAATGTGGTGCTTTCGCCGTAAAGCCTTTTTGAAATCTGACAACGCTAGCGCCCCACCGCTCCCTAAGAAGTTAATAAATTGCTATTTATGCCAATTTTAATAAATCTATTAAAGAAAGACTCTTCTTTATTACCCAGAAATTATACTGATATAAAAACGGCTGCATTGGGCCTATACTACACATTCTTTTGTCTCATGCCCTCCTGCACACTTCTCAAATCTAGGAATCTCCCTCCTTCAAATTGCTGCAATATGACCATAAGCTTGACAACAAAAACACCGTAATGGGTTCGAGACAAGCTCTCACGGAATAACTGACCATCCTAACTTGAAAACAACAACTGTAATATATTATGTTTCACGAAATCGTGAATGAATGATGACATGGATATTCAGCTAGCGGGATATAGCTGCACCGGAAAGACAGAACAGCACACTACGGTAAGATGAGGGGGGGGGGCTGGGGTCTGTGCATATTTGTAAACAACAGCTGGATCTTGTGATGAAATGCAAACCACACTACTTGCCTAGAGAGTTTTCAGCTATACTTTTCGTGGCTGTTTATTTACCACCACAGATTGATGCTGGCACTAAGACCACACTCAGTCAGCTGTATAAGGAAATAACAGGAAACCGCTCACCCAGAGGCGGCGCTCCTAGTTGCCGGAGACTTTAATTCGGGGAAACTTAAATCAGTTCTACCTAATTTCTATCAACATGTTAAATGTGCAACCTCGTCCTCCATTTGGTAAATCCGACCACAATTCTATCCTCCTGATTCCTGCTTACAAGCAAAAATTAAAGCAGGAAGCACCAGTGACTCGGTCAAAAAAAAAGTGGTCAGATGAAACAGATGCTAAGCTACAGGACTGTTTTGCTATCACAGACTGGAACAATGCCATCGGATTCTTCCGATGGCATTGAGGAGTACACCACATCTGTCACTGGGTTTATCAATAAGTGCATCGAGGACGTCGTCCCCACAGTGACTGTACAAACATACCCCAACCAGAAGCCATGGATTACAGGCAACATTCGCACTGAGCTAAAGGGTAGAGCCGCCGCTTTCAAGGTGCGGGACTCTATACCGGAAGCTTATAAGAAATCATGCTATGCCCTCCGACGAACCATCAAACAGGCAAAGCGTCAATACAGGGCTAAGATTGAATCATACTACACCAGCTCCAATGCTCGTCTTATCTGGCAGGGCTTGCAAACTATTACAGACTACAAAGGGAAGCACAGCCGCGAGCTTCCCAGTGACAAGAGCCTACCAGACGAGCTAAATCACTTCTTTGCTCACTTTGAGGCAAGCATGAGAGCATCAGCTGTTCCGGACAACTGCGTGATCACGCTCTCCGTAGCCAACGTGAGTAAACCTTTAAACTGGTCAACATTCACAAGGCAACTGGATCCTGGACTTCCTGACGGGCCACCCCCAGGTGGTGAGGGTAGGTAGCAACACATCTGCCACACTGATCCTCAGCACTGGAGCCCCTCAGGGGTGCGTGCTCAGTCCCCTCCTGTACTCCCTGTTCACCCACGACTGTATGGCCAGGCACGACTCCAACACCATCATTAAGTATGCAGACGACACAACAGTGGTAGGCCTGATCACTGACAACGACATGACAGCCTATAGGGAGGAGGTCAGAGACCTGGCCGGGTGGTGCCAGAATAACAACCTATCCCTCAACGTAACCAAGACTAAGGAGATGATTGTAGACTACAGGAAAAGGAGGACCGAGCACGCCCTCATTCTCATATACGGGGCTGTAGTGGAGCAGGTTGAGAGCTACAAGTTCCTTGGTGTCCACATCACCAACAAACTATCATGCTCCAAACACACCAAGACAGTCGTGAAGAGGGCACGACAAAGCCTATTCGCCCTCAGGAAATTTGGGCATGGGCCCTCAGATCCTCAAAAGGTTCTACAGCTGCAACATCAAGAGCATCCTGACTGGTTACATCACTGGCTGGTATGGCAACTGCTCGGCCTCCGACCGCAAGGCACTACAGAGGGTAGTGCGTATGGCCCAGTACATCACTGGGTCTAATCTGCCTGCCATCCAGGACCTCTACATCAGGCGGTATCAGAGAAAGGCCTTAAAAATTGTCAAAGACCCCAGCCACCCCAGTCATAGATTTTTCTCTCTACTACCACATGGCAAGTGGTACCGGAGCGCCAAGTCTAGGACCAAAAGGCTTCTCAACAGCTTTTACCCCCAAGCCATAAGACTCCTGAACAGGTAATCAAATGGCTACCCGGACTATTTGCATTGTGCCCCCCCCCCCCCCCCCCCAACCCCTCTTTTACGCTGCTGCTACTCTCTGTTTATCATATATGCATAGTCACTTTAACTATACATCCATGTACATACTACCTCAATTAGCCTGAACAACCAGTGCCCCCGCACATTGGCTAATCGGGCTATCTGCATTGTGTCCCGCCACCCACCACCCACCAACCCCTCTGTTACGTTCTTACGCTACTGCTACTCTCTGTTCATCATATATGCAGTCATTTTAACCATATCTACATGTACATACTACCTCAATCAGCCCGACTAACCGGTGCCTGTATATAGCCTCGTTACTGGTATAGCCTCGCTACTGTATATAGGCTCACTACTGTTACTTTTCACTGTCTTTTTACTGTTGTTTTTATTTCCTTACTTACCTATTGTTCACCTAATACTTTTTTTTTTAATTGCACTGTTGGTTAGAGCCTGTAAGTAAGCATTTCACTGTTTCACCTGTTGTATTCGGTGCACGTGACAAATAAACTTTGATTTGATTTGTCTTTGTCAGGTAAAGACTGATTCAACACTCAGCAGGACAGACAGTGTCTTCTCTGTTTCACCATGCTCTCCACTGGATCTGTGTTGCATCAAACGGTGGGCGTCACAGATACCGGGAATATTCAATATCAGTTGATCCTCCTCAACACTTAATGCCACCCCATTTCTCACTTCTTTCAACTTCACCCCGCTCTGGAGAGCAAAGCAAGACACAGGTCTTGTCCAGAGGAGCGTGGTGCGGAACGCCCGCTCCCTCTGGGCGGAAGAAACAACAAAAATCACCACTTTTAGTTACAATCACAGTCCCCAGACACTTCTCCACCCAACCTGACACCCCATATGGACCAGCCAGAAGGCAAGGATCCATTATCTCCAAAAATCTCACTCCCACAGGGTCAAAATCATCTTTGTCATCAACGGGGTGAGGCTCGAAGTTGGCGGTCTTCACTGCACCTGCCACTGCAGGTAATTCATCCTCACTCTCGTTAGGTTCAATTTCTGAGCTACTGGAGTACAGTTTTTGCTTTTTGTACTTGATGACAATCAGAGAATGATGCAACGAAGCCACCTGCCCAGCTGTGGGTTTTGGTTCGAATGCACCCATAACAAAACGGTTTCAAACAAACGCAGATGACCCTACCGGGAAGAGAGACTACCGGGTTCACCTCTAACTTTTCAATAACCTGCCAATCACTCACACCTTCTTCTTCTTCTATGGTATATTGGCGATCACACAGTTTAATGTAAATTACGCAACCTACTATGTGGGATGGAAACACGATTCCCCCCAATAAGCGAACAACCAAAACATTTATAAAATAAACTAAATCAAAAATGTTACTGTTAAAAATGAATTAATAAAACAGATCTGATCCCTACACAGGCGCCAGTACCCACTTGTATCTTCCACTCCAATTTTAGACATTTACTTTTTGTTCCAGTTTTCGATACTAGTGTTGTCCATTCAGAACATTCGTCTTCACCAAATTTGCTTGACATTTTGCTTAATTCAAACTACTCAGCATCCACTTCCACCATCTTCCCTTCACCCCACACATAAGTCATTGGATTTACTAAAACACTATCACGTGACGCTATATCACTCACACCTGTCAGAAATTACTCACTTCTTCTTCTTCTTCTTTGAGGTTTATAGGCAGACTACACTCATTAGGTGTATTGCCGCCACCTACGGTACGGGGTAGTAAAAAATACACCAAAAACATAATGTGTTTTGGATTAACAAATTCACGCTACTACCCTGAATAAAAAAATTATACATACTCCTTCAGTCAGGTTTTAAATCTCTATTCAGATCCCTACACAGGCTCAGAAGCCAGGGTGGGTGAACCTCTTCATTCAGTACTCTCTGTAACATTTCGGCTGTAAAGTCCTGGAGATCCAAATATCTATTTGCCACCTTCACAATGATGTCTAACTTATTTGATTTGTTATTAGTTTGACTAGTGAAATGTATCACTTGCGCTACAAACGAAACAAAGTCCACCTTCTTCGCTGTTAGTGTGTCGGGATCCTTCTCCTGCATGGCATTCACTGCAGACTGTGGGAAATTCACTTCTATCTCATCTTTACTCACTCCTTCAGCTATTTTCACTGCCTCCACATAGGAGACCTGCTGTATAGCCCTGATCCTGCGACCTCCTTCATCCTTACAGGGTACTCCAGGAACTCGGGAACGTGATTCCCATCATCACAACATGCTTCATCTGACTCTTCAACTGCTAAATATTTATTCATTCGACAAACACATGCCACTTGTCCAAACTTTTTACAATTGTAACACTGCAGGGCTTCTGTACAAATGGTTATTACTCACTTCTTCTCAAGCCTTGCGGATGGTCTCCAAGCACCTGCTGGCGCCGGCTGCTGCCACCTAGGGGTGGGATGTATATAGTGGAAGTTTAATGTCTGACTTTGGCCTACAACACTTACCTATTCCTAAAACTGTACATAAACAACCTAATAACACTAAAAATACCATGACAGGACCTCTGCATATGATGAGGCTGTGTTGGTTGATGGGACTTCTATACTAGTCTCATCATACAGTATAACTGTACAGCTTTCATATTAATGCAATATGTGTACAAATGGTAGCACAGCGATTTGTAGCTATAAAAATATATTAATGGATTAAGATCTGGTTCGAAAAAGAATAATGATTTGGGAAAATGTGCTCAAGCAATCTAGATTGGGAATTACTGTCACCGTTAGGCATTTTGTGGTACATCTGTTTTTTAAACAAAATATAGGATCCATAGTCATGTGGATGTGTCAAGTGTTAAGTTCTCTAACTGAGGTTTTTGATTATTTAGACTCCAGTTTGTAAAACATGTAAATGTTCAATCATTTAGCAGACGCCCTTATCCAGAGCGACTTGCAGTAGTGAGTGCATACATGTTCATTCTTTTTTTCGTAAACAGACATTGATGTTAGTGGCAGCCTTTGCCTTCAGGGCCTGTGTTTGGAGTAGAGCAGCTCTTTATTGAAGCCACTGGGGAGTAAGTCAGTACACTAATAATTCATTGACATCCAATCTGCCCGCATTAGAAACAGTAGCATTAGTGAGGGAGATACAGGTGAGTCACGGCGCCATGGTAACTGCCTTAGGCCGAGTGAGCCTTAGCCGGACCTCCTGTTTGGAGAGTGGGGCGTGTGTGTGTGTGGGGGGGAGGGGCGGTGGGGGGTTTATTGGCAGGTGCCCTGTAGTGCCAGAAAGCCCAGAGCTGCACAATTGAAACATGCACAAGTCATACCAACCACTGAAACCTGCAACAAACAAGTACCTGCAGAAGAAGTGGGACCAGACCAGATATGAGGAGCATAGGAATAAGGTATGAGATAAGTGTGTTTCTGTTTGTCTGTGTGTTTATACGTGCATGTGCATATTTATTAAGGTGTTAATTCATTAAAGCATATTATCACATGCCTGATCATCAGGCATTTTATTTTCCTCCTGGATGTTCTTCATAAGCATTACTTTAAACACACCAAATTAATGAAGCAAATCAACAATGGATTACATAAATTTACTTCCATAACAACCTAACACTAACTTAACATCACCTCCAGGTGAGCATGGCCAGGCCCATTGTGGACACTAAAGGCATTAGAACACCTGCACATGTTCAGCTGAAACTCAAGAAACTCCAGGTCAGTGGACACCCACACTGGTTACAATGGTGTAATGATGGGGCAGTGAGTCAGAAGCAGGTGCAGGTGAAACATTTTAATAAAACAACAAAACCAAGAACACAACACTAACATAAGGCAGTACATCGAGACACAATAACGAGACCAACTGGTTAGTGAACCTGGGAGAGTGACAAATAAAGGGGAGGAAATGATGAAGGTAATGGAGTCCAGGTGTGAATCATAATGATTCACAGGTGCGCATAATGATGAGGGCCAGGTGTGCGTAATGATGAATCCCAGGACCGGTGGTTAGTACTCTGACGATGTCGTATGCCGGAGGGGAGGAGCAGGAGCAGACGTGACAAATGGCCTGATGATGTTACCTTACAGTGGTGGTTGAACATATATATATTTGTTGATAAAGGAAAGTACCCTTGGGATCTGGAAAAAAGGAAATACACATACACTGAGTATACCAAACATTAGGAAAATCTTCATAATATTGAGTTGCAAACCCCGCCTTTTGCCCTCAGAACAGACTCGATTCATCGGAGCATGGACTCTGCAAGGTGTCGAAAGCGTTCCACAGGGATGCTGGCCCATGTTGACTCCAATGCTTCCCACAGTTGTTTCAAGTTGGCTGGATGTCCTGTAGGTGGTGGACCATTCTTGATACACAAGGGAAACTGTGCAGCGTTGCAGTTCTTGAAACAAACCAGTGCGCCTGGAACTTACTACTATACCCCGTTCAAAGGCAGTTACATCTTTTGTCTTGCCCATTCACCCTCTGAATCCTTCTTTAACCTGTCTCCTCCCCTTCCTCTAAAGTACACTGATTGAAGTGGATATAACAAGTGACATCAATAAGAGATCATAGCTTTCACATGGATTCATCTGCAGTCTATGTCGTGGAAAGAGCAATGTTTTGTATACTCAGTGTGCTATCACACCATTATTGTTAATATAGGTTAAAAAGTATTGCAGTAGGACATTTAGTTTTATTGCAGATTGTATATGAAAGAAGTACAGTAGATAAAGTGAAACCATGTATACAGACAAACCAATATTTTTCATCTAGCAGAGCCACACAAATGGCCATAGACAAGGGTATAAAATAATTGTAAAACTGCCACTGTATCCTTACAACTACATATGTATGTGTCTCACATAGGCATTCAATATCTGAAACATTAGAATGTATGATTATAACAGTCATAAATGTCTACTGATAGCACAGTCATTACCAAAAAGGATTGAATGTCAAAATAAATGTCAACGTCTATTTTTATCGATCAGTTACAAGATGAGAGGCTGGTCACCATCGAGAGAGACAACCGTCTCCTGTCCTCCAAGCTGTCTGACATCGTGCGGTCCAAAGGTCTGGTCGACCACAGGAACCATTATCCTGAGAGAAGGTAAGGGCTACTCACGTTTCACGGTTAAGTCACCGTTAAAAACCTCTCAGCACTGTGTCACGGCAATACTCTCCATAGGAAATGTAATACTCTTGTGTTTTACAGTGATATTATATAACATTGAGTCCATTATTCATAGGATCAATAAGTATTTGACGGCTAACTGTGGACATTCTTTGTCAAAAGAAAACATGGTGGAATATTAAATGATTTTTAAGGCTTGTCCGTCCATCAAATCCTCTTTGTAGATAATGCCTCACAGAATAGTATACTGATACTCAGTTCTGCATTTATTATTCAATTGTTTATTGGATTGGGAGAGTTGTAATTACAATACTGACGTATATAAGAAACTGTCAAATCAAATCAAGTGTTATTTCTCACATGCGCCGAATACAACAGGTGTAGACCTTACAGTGAAATGCTTACTTACAAGCCCTAATCAACATTGATTTAAGAAGTTAAGAAAAAATGTAAAAATAAGTGTTAGGTAAAAAATGTAAAATAAAAAGTAACAAATAATTAAACAGCAGCAGTAAAATAACAATAGGGAGGGTATATACAGGGGGTACCGGTACAGAGTCAATGTGCGGGGGCACCGGATAGTCAAGGTAATATGTAGGTAGAGTTAAAGTGACTATGCATAGATAATAAACAGAGAGTAGCAGCAGTGTAAAAGAGGGGTCTGTGTAGCCCTTTGATTAGCTGTTCAGGAGTCTTATGGCTTGGGGGTAGAAGCTGTTAAGAAGCTTTTTGGAGCTCGACTTGGCGCTCCAGTTCTGCTTCCCATTCGGTAGCAGAAAGAACAGTCCATGACTAGAGTGGCTATAGTCTTTGACAATTTTTAGGGCTTTCCTCTGACACTGCCTGGTATAGAGGTCCTGGATGTCAGGAAGCTTTTAAGATTTAAGAGAGAAGTTAAAAGAGCAAAAAGAGATTTGTTTAAGTACATTGGTTACGGTAGCTTCATTCACCTCAGTCGCCCTAAAAACACATTTAGCTATACAATTAGTCGCTACACATTAACTCCCATTAACTCAGCACCGGGACTAAGGGGCAAAATTTGAGGCAACATTTTTGTGTGTCTTTTCTGGATCCTGGAGTTTTTCCTGCTGGACTAGTCTTGTAGGATTATGGCACCCACACTTTCAAAGTTATTGAAATTTTCCGCATTGACTGACCTTCATGTCTTAAAGTAATGATTTACTGTCGTTTCTCTTTGCTTATTTGAGCTGTTCTGCCAAAATATGGACTTTTACCAAATAGGGATATCTTCCGTATACCACACCTTCCTTTCACAACTGATTGGCTCAAACGCATTAAGAAGGAAAGGAATTTCACAAATTAACAAGGCACACCTGTTAATTGCAATGCATTCCAGGTGAATACCTCATGAAGCTGGTTGAGAGAATGCCAAGAGTGTGCAAAGCTGTCATCAAATCAAAGCATGGCTATTTTTCAAAATATTTTGTTGTGTTTAACACTTTTTTAGTTACTACATGATTAGAATATGTGTTAATTCATAGTTTTAATGTCTTCACTATTATTCTACATTGTAGAAAATAGTAAAAATAAAGAAAAACCCTTGAATGAGTAGGTGTGTCCAAACCTTTGACTGGTACTGTACACGGAACCTAAACCGGCTGCGCTCGTGCGCCATCGTGCATACATTTATTTTGTCCCCCCACACCAAACGCGATCACAACACGCAGGTTAAAATATCAAAACAAACTCTGAACCAATTACGTTAATTTGGGGACAGGTCGAAAAGCATTAAACATTTATGGCAATTTAGCTAGCTAGCTTGCACTTGCTAGCTAATTTGTCCTATTTAGCTAGCTTGCTGTTGCTAGCTAATTTGTCCTGGGATATAAACATTGAGTTGTTATTATACCTGAAATGCACAAGGTCCTCTACTCTGACAATTAATCCACACATAAAACGGTCAAACGAATCGTTTCTAGTCATCTCTCCTCCTTCCAGGATTTTTCTTCTCTGGACTTTATATTGCGATTGGCAACTTTCATAAATTAGGTGTATTACCGCCACTGACCTCGTTCGTCTTTCAGTCACCACGTGGATATAACCAATGAGGAGATGGCACGTGGGTACCTGCTTCTATAAACCAATGAGTAGATGGGTGGGGCAGGACTTGCAGCGCGATCTGCGTCACAAATAGAACTGACTTCTATTTTAGCCCTTGGCAACGCAAATGCTTGTTGGTGCGTGTGAGCAGTGTCTGTGCAATAATTGAATAATATAGATTTCAAAATTTATTTTGCAACACTCGCGCACGCGACTCGAGCAGTGTAGTCAGCTTGTTACTGCGATTAGCCCATACAAACGCATTGAATAACAGATTCACTACATGGAACAGATAGTCCCCCACAAATAATCAAAAGGAAGTTTGTTCTGAAGTTTCTGTCCTATAGCTGAGAGTTAACCTCTTTTTGCTGGCACGAAATAGTCTCCATATATACTTCTGTTCATTTTTTCAACCGGTACCAGGGGACCTTCAGACGAGTCCTGTGAGGCCTGTGGCGTCCTAGAGCAAAACAACCAACATGTATGTCTTTGTAAGAGTCTCACCTTTCCGCGGAGGGGTGTGTAGCCCAAACTGTTTGGATGCTACAGACAGAAGTTTGCTTGTGGGGGTCGTAGAGCAAAACCGTTCGTACGCTTCAGACGATTTTGTGAGAAGACCATGGTCTCATGGTCTGACACACTGCTCTAGCTCTGTCACCTTTCACCACAGATGCGGAAGTGCGACATCGGTGGATTGAGACGCATCCAATGCAAAAAAAAACTGATATCTGTAGCTTAAACTGACCAATTTGTATGGAGATTGTTGTATTAGATTTCCGCGGGGGAGTGGACAACGAATCACGACCCGCCATAGGATATCAACAGTGACAAGGGTTGGCTGTTATTTGAGTGACAGTTGACTTTCAAATCCATGTATAGGTGTGAGGCCAACAACGTTTATACAGAGAGTGCCACGAATTTCCCCTGCCATTTGAGTTTGAGAATCACGGTATAAGTCCTAAGACCGCCAGTGCGACAAAAGTAATACATACAGTCCACGTACAGGAAATTTGCGCAAATAATATAATATGTACAAATAAATCAATATTTCAAATTTGGCTGATAGTGTACACGTATTTCTCACTAGTTTAACCATTTACAGAGTAAAAAAACAACCTCAAATGCACTATTTAACCGGGTGCTCTAGAAAGAGCTCCCATAGTGTCTGTGCAGCAACCCGTTTATTCGCACTACCTACTTATTATAACCTGTCAAGCCATAGTATTGATATTAGTCTATTAATTGTTATTTCAGACCACAGTATGGACACTACAATTGGATAAATACTACTTCATTGGATACAGCTAAATATGACACAGAAACCTGAACATTTATGTTGAACTGCAATCAAGATTAAAGACCAGTAAACTGAGCAACAGCCTCTCTCCCGTGTCTCCAGAGGACAATCTCTTTGCCTACTCACACTAGTGAGAATTTCCTGAGGTTTTCAACCTCTTCAACACATCACCACAATAAATCAAATCAAACTTTATTTGTCTCATGAGCCGAATATAACAAGTGTAGACCTTACCGTAAAATGCTTACTTACAAGCCCTTAACCAACAGTGCAGTTCAAGAAGAGTTAAGAAAATATTGATCAAATAAACTAAAGTGAAAGAATATATAAAAAGTAACACAATAACGCGGCTATATACAAGGAGTACCGGTACCGAGTCATTGTGAAACGGTACAGGTTAGTCGAGGTCATTTGTACATGTAGGTAGGGGTGAAGTGACTCACAATATGGGAGTGATTCGAGGCTGTAAATTAATTTGCAGTATGACCAATAGAAAAATCCTATCAAATTTTAGAACCAGTCCTATTGGACTCTTATGGGATTATATCCTATAGGATTGAATCTTATAGGATTTTATAGAATTTCAATACAAGAATCGAATATAAATATCCTATCAGGGCCCCACCGAGTGTTGCAGCGGTCTAAGGCACTGCATCGCAGTGTTGCGGCATCACTACAGCCTGGGGTTCGATCCAATTGGCCCAGCGTAGTCCGGATTAGGGGAGGGTTTGGCTGGGGGGGGGCTTTACTTGGATCATCGCACTCTAGCGACTCCTTGTGGCGGGCCGGGTGCCTGAAGGCTGACCTCGGTCGTCAGTTAAACAGTGTTTCCTCCGACACATTGGTGCAGCTGGCTTCTGGGTTAAGCGAGCGGGTGTTAAGAAGCGCAGCTTGCCGGGTCATGTTTCGGAGGACGCATGATGACTCAACCTTCGCCTCTCCCGAGCCCGTTGGTGAGTTAGAGCAATGAGACAAGATCGTAATCACAAAATTGGGGAGAAAAGGGGGGTAAAAATAAAAAAAAATCCAGTCAGATGGACCCATGGACTCCTATGGGATTCTATTCTATAGGATTTTAACCTATAAGATCCTATCAGATTTTGGAACAAGTCTTATTGGACTCCTATAGGATTCTTTCCTAAAGGATACGTTCCAAAATGTAATAGGGTTTTCTTTTCGATTTTTTTTCTTTGAAGTCCTATAGGATTTGTTTGACTAGGCCAGTTTAAACACAATCCCTGGTATTTACAACAAGTAGCTATCTAGCTAGCTAACTAGGCTAATGTTAAATATTAAATTGTGGCTCAACAGCAAGCAAGTAAACCTGTAGCTAACGTTACTGTTCGAACAGTAACTTTTAGTTCTACTAAAGCACGTAGCTAGCTAAAGGCATGGTAGGCAGTTGCAGATTTGTTTTCAAATATGTAACGTTACAAGTAAATAGGCGCGATCATTGTAAGGAGAAATTCACAAAAAGTGTGCAGCGAAGTCTACTAGATGACAAACCGAAATGAATATAAAATCATGGCATTTATAGCATTCTTGATTTTCAAAAAATGTTTTTGTCACCGCACTCTTCTGTTGCCTCATCAAATCATTAATGTAACCAATATTGATATGGCCCATTGTTGAATTATTGAGCTGCAGATATGGCTGTCTGCTGACAGTACTGGACTCCCTTGGACAGACATGCTTCCTGCTAGACACTTCCTCTGAATACCCTTTTCATAATGCATTATAAGCACATTCATAATGCCTTATGATCTATGCATAATGCTCTATAATGAACACCATAAGTACTAATCGCTGCCCATAAACATCTATAACTATAAAAGCCTTAATGCTGTGTGAAGCGAAGTGTTATAACAAGTAAGCCTTGTCCGAGACAGGCTTCTGCCCCTATGGGCCGTTCTATCTCCTGTTTCTGTAGGGTGAGGCAGCTTGATGTACAAATACACCCCCAGGACGCTGCGATCCTGCTCATGGTCACGCTATTCTGCTGAGTCTACCTTTAAAAGTGTTCTAATGCCATATACAAAATGCTATATGGGAAATACTGTCAAGGACGAGTGCACTACTACCTGTGCCATAAAGGCCCAGACCCTTTGGCTAAAGTCATAGTACCTTGGATGATGGTACAGTAGGTTACACTGAGCATACATAGTGATGTGTGGAAGACAGCAGTAAACATTCTGGGTCTCTCTCTCTCTCGGTCCTGTAGTCTGAACGCTGAGAAGAGGAGGCATGAGCTGCTGCAGGTGACTAATCAGAACCAGGCCATCTACCAGCGAATCACGGCTCGTGAATCTGACTACCGTCGCCAGCTCTGGTTGGACGACTGGGAAAGGGTTGAGCGCAGACGTGATGACATCGCTCGTTACCCTCGTGCTGTCGCCAACAAACAGGTGCGATCAATGTGATACAAGTCCATTATAGGAACATTGTTTTCCTCTCTGAGATAGGCGAGAAACCAGAGGCAGAATTTTCATGCATTAATTGATTCAGGCAAAACTGATTTGACCTGAATTCCTGTTTGTAAAACTGAGGTGCGTTCAGTTCGCTTGAACGTTTGCTACGTTGCAGATTGGTTTGTACTGAACGAAATGTTTCCCCAAAACTTACTTGAACAGACTTTGAGCTACTTTTGATCCTGTTTGGTGAGTGTGGCGAGGTGTGGCTTGAAGCAATGAGTAATGTTTTAAAGGGCAGTGGCCATGCTGACAGCGTTCCCCAACCCACAACCCAACCCCTCCCCGTTTTTCAACTGGTAGTTCAGTACAGATCAAATAAAATAAAAATAACAAAAATGTATTATTCGAACAGGGGCAGGCAAAAGGACAGGTCAAGGGCAGGCAGAGGTCAGTAATCCAGATAGGTGGGGCAAATGTCCAGGATGGCAGGCATGCTCAGGGTCAGGGCAGGAAGGAATGGTCAAAACCGGGAAACAAGAAAACAGGAACTATAGCAAAGACAGGACCAAGGAAAAAAACGAACTGGCAACAGACAAACAGAGAACACAGGTATAAATACACAGGGGATAATGGGGAAGATGGGCGACACCTGGAGGGGGGTGGAGACAATCACAAAGACAGGTGAAACAGATCAGGGTGTGACAGATGTAGAAGCACAGTGGCTAGGAAAAACTAACTAGAAAGGCAGGAACCTAGGAAAAAACCTAGAGAGGAACCAGGAGGGGTGGCCAGTCCTCTTCTGGCTGTGCAGGGTGAACATTATAAGAGTACATGGCCGTTAAGGCCAGATGTTTAAATGTTCATACATGACCAGCAGGGTAAAATAATAATCACAGTGGTTGTAGAGGGTGCAACAGGTCAGTACCTCAGGAATAAATGTCAGTTGGCTTTTCATAGCCAAGCATTTAGAGGTCGAGACAGCAGGTGCGGTAGAGAGAGAGAGTGAGGGAGAGAGACAGTTGAATAAGGTAGCACGTAAGGTAGCACGTCCGGTGAACAGGTCAGGGTTCCGTAGGGGCAGGCAGAACAATTGAAACTGGAGCAGCATCACAACCAGGTGGACTGGGGACAGCCAGGAGTCGTTAAGCCAAGTAGTCCTGAGGCATGGTCCTAGGGCTCAGGTCCTCCGGGAGGGGAGGGGGAGGGAGAGGGAGAGAGGGAGAGAGAGAGAACCCTCTACACCCTCAGTTCGAGAGGCTTCCCTCTGGCCACCGCTTCAGAATGCCCATGGCCAAGAAGAACGTGTTCAAACATTAATTAGTTCCTTGTGCTAAATGTAAAGTAAATTGTATCGGTATATGTACTTATCTATCTAGCGTATGCAACATGATGGACTGACTGGTTTAAATGTGTATGATGTGAGAATGTACAGTATGTGTATGTGATTCTTTTAATGAAAGGTGATGCCAAAGAAAATGTCCATCCTGGATGGACAATACAGTTTTATTCTATTCTATTATTGTATTCTAAATTAGAGTGAGCTTAAATAACCTTTTCACAAGTGAGTTCCAAATATCTCTAACGGTCGCAAAATTCAGCGTGAGTTGTTTTATGCACATGATGTCAGAATGCACTCACTGTTCCAAAATGTGATTATTACGCAACAGGACAGTTAACAAACACTCGCTGCCTGCTAATTATCTATAAGCTATGTTTCAACTTGTCAATTTCAAAAGATTTTCTAACAACTTGTATTACTTTGATAGCAAGTTCCTTATCTTCTGTATATCGTGTTGTCGTTTCTACTGTAGGCGCATACGGTATGTAGTATATATGTATGGAGCATAATGTATTTACAGCTTTATTCACGTTTTCAAGTACTTGTGACAAATAATGCATTCCAATTATTGCATCTATTGTAATGGACACCTATGATGTGTGTAAAATACTTTTTTGAAGGTTGTACTGATGATAATGAGCTAAGCTATTTGCCGGCTATGTGTGGCGCCATGTTTGTTGACATTATACAATGCATTCTGGGTGTCACGTAATCTGTCAGACCAAAGATGTTATAATGAGGTGAAGGAATGGTTCACTCATCTTTTGGGTGAACTTCCGGAAGTGAATGTAGGGAAGTGGATGATCGTAGATGTCAAGGTTCTCCGTGATGCCGGTTAGGCAGAGTCAGGCGCAGGACAATGAATATGAGTGTTCAATAGCTTTACTCAAAATTAAAAATACATGAGTGGGAAAAACAACCACTCGAAAACACGGAAAACAAAGTAACACAAACAATCACGCACAAAAACATGAGGGGAACAGAGGGTTAAATAAGGAACATGTAATCATGGGAATGTAAACCAGGTGTGTGAAACAGGAACACAAAACATCAACAGAAAATGAATAATAGATCGGTGGCGGCTAGAAGTCCGGCGACGTCGCCCGCCGAAAACCACCCGAGCAAGGAGAGGGACCAACTTCGGCTGAAGTTGTGACAGTACCCCCCACTTGACGCGTGGCTCCAGCAGCGCGCCAACACCGGACTGGGGGACGACCCGGAGGACGAGGCGCAGGGTGATCCGGGTGGAGACGGTGAAACTCCCACAGCAACGAAGGGTCTAGGATGTCTCTCAGTGGCACCCAGCAGCTCTCCTCCGGACCGTACCCCTCCCACTCCACGAGGTACTGGAGGCCCCATGCCCGATGCCTTGAGTCCATAATGGCTCGAACAGTATACGCCGGGGCCCCTTCGATGTCCAGAGGAGGCTGAGGAACCTCCCGCACCTCAGACTCCTGGAGTGGACCAGCCACCACTGGCCTGAGGAGAGACACATGGAACGAGGAGTTATTACGGTAATCTGGGGGAAGCTGTAACTTATAACATACCTCGTTCAATATCCTCAGGACTTTAAAGGGCCCCACATACCGCGAACCCAGCTTCCAGCAGGGCAGGCGGGGGGCAGGTTTTGGGTCGAGAGCAAGACCCTGTCCCGCGGTGCGAACACCGGCGCCTCACTGCGGTGGCGGTCGGCGCTCGCCTTCTGCCAACCCACGGATCGTTGCAGTTGCGCATGGGCAGCCTCCCAGGTCTCCTCCGAGCACCTAAACCATTCATCCACCGCAGGAGCCTCGATCGGCCTCTGATGCCACGGTGCCAGAACCGGCTGGTATCCCAGTACGTAATGGAAAGGGGAGAGACCAGTGGAGGAGTGGCGGAGTGAGTTTTGGGCCATCTCTGCCCAGGGGATGAAAACTGACCACTCCCCCGGCCGGTCCTGGCAATATGACGGCAGAAACCTACCCACATCCTGGTTGTCTCTTTCCACCTGCCCGTTACTCTCGGGGTGAAAACCTGAGGTAAGGCTGACCGAGACCCCCAGACGTTCCATAAACGCCCTCCAAACCCTGGACGTGAACTGGGGACCCCGATCAGAAACTATATCCTCAGGCACCCCGTAATGCCGGAAGACATGGGTGAACAGGGCCTCCGCAGTCTGTAGGGTAATAGGGATACCGGGCAAAGGAAGGAGGAGGAAGGACTTAGAAAACCGATCCACAACGACCAGGATCGTGGTGTTACCCTATGACGGCGGAAGATCCGTCAAAAAGTCCACCGACAGGTGTGACCAAGGCCCCTGTGGAACGGGTAGGGGTTGTAACTTCCCTCTGGGCAGGTGCCTAGGCGCCTTGCACTGGGCGCACACCGAGCAGGAGGAAACATAAACCCTCACGTCTTTAGCTAAGGTGGACCACCAGTACCTCCCACTAAGACAACGCACTGTCCGACCGATGCCAGGATGACCAGAGGAGGGTGACGTGTGGGCCCAATAGATAAACCGGTCGCGAACAGCGGACGGAACGTATAGACGCCCAGCTGGACACTGAGAGGGAGTGGGCTCTGTACGTAACGCCCGCTCGATGTCCGCGTCCAGCTCCCACACTACCGGTGCCACCAGGCTAGAGGCCGGGAGTATGGGAGTGTGATCCATGGACCATGGTGTCACACATCCGGGACAGTGCGTCTGCCTTAGCATTCTGGGAACCTGGTCGGTAGGATATGGTGAAAATAAAACAGGTGAAAAACATGGCCCACCTTGCCTGGCGAGGGTTCAGTCTCCTCGCCACCCGGATGTACTCCAGATTGCGGTGGTCGGTCCAGATGAGAAAAGGGTGTTTAGCCCCCTCAAGCCAATGTCTCCACGCCTTCAGAGCATTTACGACAGCCAACAGCTCCCGGTCCCCCACATCATAGTTACGCTCCGCCGAGCTGAGCTTCTTCGAAAAGAAGGCACAGGGACAGAGTTTAGGTGGTGTACCTGAGCGCTGAGACAGCACAGCTCCTATCCCAGCCTCGGACACGTCCACCTCCACTATAAATGCCAAAGAGGGATCCGGATGAGCCAGCACGGGAGCCGAGGTAAACAGAGCCTTCAGGTGACCAAAAGCCCTATCCGCCTCAGCTGACCACTGCAGTCGCACCGGTCCCCCCTTCAGCAGTGAGGTAATGGGAGCCGCTACCTGACCAAAGCCTCGGATAAACCTCCGGTAGTAGTTGGAAAACCCTAAGAACCGCTGCATTTCCTTTACTGTGGTGGGAGTCGGCCAATTACGCACAGCTGAAATGCGGTCACTCTCCATCTCCACCACTGACGTGGAAATGCGGTACCCTAGGAAGGAAACAGACTGTTGGAAGAACAGACTATTCTCAGCCTTGACGTACAGGTCATGCTCCAACAGTCGACCAAGCACCTTGCGCACCAGGGACACATGCTCGGCGCGTGTAGCGGAGTAAATCAGAATGTCGTCGATATACACGACTACACCCTGCCCGAGCAAGTCCCGGAAAATCGCGTCTACAAATGCCTGGAAAACTGATGGAGCATTCATCAACCCGTACGGCATGACGAGGTACTCATAGTGCCCTGAGGTGGTACTAAATGCCGTCTTCCACTCGTCGCCCTCCCGGATACGCACCAGATTGTAAGCGCTCCTGAGATCCAATTTTGTGAAGAAGCACGCCCTGTGCATTGACTCAATCGCACTGGCTATGAGAGGCAGCGGGTAGCTGTACCTCACAGTGATCTGATTGATACCTCGATAGTCAATACACGGGCACAGACCTCCATCCTTCTTCTTCACAAAAAGAAACTCGAGGAGGCAGGTGAAGTGGAGGGCCGAATGTATCCCTGCCCCAGAGATTCGGAGACATATGTTTCCATAGCCTCCGTCTCCTCCTGTGACAGAGGATACACGTGACTCCTGGGAAGTGCTGCGTCAACCAGGAGATCTATCGTACAATCCCCCCGTCGATGGGGTGGTAATTGAGTCGCCTTCTTTTTACAGAAGGCGAGAGCCAAATCGGCAATTTCAGAGGGGATGTGCACGGAGGGAGACCTGGTCTGGACTTTCCACCGTAGTCGCACCGATGGAAACACCTACACACCTCCCCGAGCACTCTCGTGACCATCCCTTGAGAGCCCTCTGTTGCCACGAAATAATGGGGTTATGATAGGCCAACCAGGGTAGGCCCAACACCATGGGAAACACAGGAGAATCAATGATGTACAAACTGATTCTCTCCTCATGACCCTCCTGCGTAACCATTCTTAGTGGAGCGGTAGCCTCCCTAATCAGCCCTTACCCTAATGGTCGACTATATACAGTGAGGGAAAAAAGTATTTGATCCCCTGCTGATTTTGTACGTTTGCCCCCTGACAAAGAAATGATCAGTCTATAATTTTAATGGTAGGTTTAATTGAACAGTGAGAGACAGAATAACAACAAAAGAATCCAGAAAAACGCATGTGAAAAATGTTATAAATTGATTAGCATTTTAATGAGGGAAATAAGTATTTGACCCCCTCTCAATCAGAAAGATTTCTGGCTCTCAGGTGTCTTTTATACAGGTAATGAGCTGAGATTAGGAGCACACTCTTAAAGGGAGTGCTCCTAATCTCAGTTTGTTACCTGTATAAAAGACACCTGTCCACAGAAGCAATCAATCAATCAGATTCCAAACTCTCCACCATGGCCAAGACCAAAGAGCTCTCCAAGGATGTCAGGGACAAGATTGTAGACCTACACAAGGCTGGAATGGGCTACAAGACCATCGCCAAGCAGCTTGGTGAGAAGGTGACAACAGTTGGTGCGATTATTCACAAATGGAAGAAACACAAAAGAACTGTCAATCTCCTTCGGCCTGGGACTCCATGCAAGATCTCACCTCGTGGAGTTGCAATGATCATGAGAACGATGAGGAATCAGCCCAGAACTACACGGGAGGATCTTGTCAATGATCTCAAGGCAGCTGGGACCATAGTCACCAAGAAAACAATTGGTAACACACTACGCCGTGAAGGACTGAAATCCTGCAGCGCCC
>QNTS01001279.1:319312-339435 GCA_003317085.1 Hucho hucho | reverse complement strand
CAAGGTCCCCCTGCTCAAGAAAGCACATATACATGCCCATCTGAAGTTTGCCATTGAATATCTGAATGATTCAGAGGACAACTGGGTGAAAGTGTTGTGGTCAGATGAGACCAAAATGGAGCTCTTTGGCATCAACTCAACTCGCGTGTTTGGAGGAGGAGGAATGCTGCCTATGACCCCAAGAACACCATCCCCACCGTCAAACATGGAGGTGGAAACATTATGCTTTGTGGGTGTTTTTCTGCTAAGGGGACAGGACAACTTCACCGCATCAAATGGAAGATGGACGGGGCCATGTACCGTCAAATCTTGGGTAAGAACCTCCTTCCCTCAGCCAGGGCATTGAAAATGGGTCATGGATGGGTATTCCAGCATGACAATGACCCAAAACACACGGCCAAGGCAACAAAGGAGTGGCTCAAGAAGAAGCACATTAAGGTCCTGGAGTGGCCTAGCCAGTCTCCAGACCTTAATCCCATAGAAAATCTGTGGAGGGAGCTGAAGGTTCGAGTTGCCAAATGTCAGCCTCGAAACCTTAATGACTTGGAGAAGATCTGCAAAGAGGAGTGGGACAAAATCCCTCCTGAGATGTGTGCAAACCTGGTGGCCAACTACAAGAAACGTCTGACCTCTGTGATTGCCAACAAGGGTTTTGCCACCAAGTACTAAGTCATGTTTTGCAGAGGGGTCAAATACTTATTTCCCTCATTAAAATGCAAATAAATTATAACATTTTTCACATGCGTTTTTCTGGATTTTGTTGTTGTTATTCTGTCTCTCACTGTTTAAATAAACCTACCATTAAAATTATAGACGGATCATTTCTTTGTCAGTGGGCAAACGTACAAAATCAGCAGGGGATCAAATACTTTTTTCCCTCACTGTAAGGCGTCCGCAGGGAAGGGCATTTCAACAGAAACAATGGGGATCCGTGAACTATGAGCGAATGAACGATCGTCTGCACGACGTCCTCGTGCAGACTGCATCTGTAATGGTCAATCAGGGCACTGTCATTCCATCCCGCGCCGGCGGCCAGGGTTCGGAACTCCAGCGCAAAGTCCTGTGCGCTCCTCGTCCCCTGTCTGAGGTGGAACCAGCGTTCACCCGCCGCTCTACCCTCTGGTGGATGGTCGAATAATGCCCGGAAACGGCGGGTGAACTCCTCGTAGTGGTCCAACGCCGCTCCTTCCTCTCCCAATACGGCGTTGGCCTACTCCAGGGCTTTCCCAGATAGACACGAGACGAGGGCGGACACGCTCTGGCGTCCCGAAGGAGACGGTTCCTACTCCAGCTGGAGTAGGAACCGGCAGGCGTCCCATCATATTCCCTCGGGAGCGCGAGTCAAATCCCACTGGGACCAGGTGAAGGAGGAGTGGACAGTTGTGTGGGTTGTAGAGTGGGAGGTTGTTATGATGGTAGAGGCGCTGAAAAACCTCCTCTCTCCCATCACTCCATACTCTGCAGCACGCGATCCATGGCTGTGCCGAGACTCTGCAACATTGTCGCATGCTGCTGATGGCGCTCCTCGACTGGTAGAGGAGGGCTGGGTGATCCTGCTGACTCCATGAGTGGTGCGTGATTCTGTCAAAGTTCTCTGTGACCGGTTAGGCAGAGTCAGGCGCAGGACAACAAATATGAGTGTATGTATGGAGCATCATGTATTTACAGTTTTATTCACATGTTTTCAAGTTCTTGTGACAAATAATGCATTCCAATTATTGCATCTATTGTAATGGACACCTATGATGTGTGTAAAATACTTTTTTGAAGGTTGTACTGATGATAATGAGCTAAGCTATTTGCCGGCTATGTGTGGCGCCATGTTTGTTGACATTATACAATGCATTCTGGGTGTCACGTAATCCGTCAGACCAAAGATGTTATAATGAGGTGAAGGAATGGTTCACTCATCTTTTGGGTGAACTTCCGGAAGTGAATGTAGGGAAGTGGATGATCGTAGATGTCAAGGTTCTCCGTGATGCCGGTTAGGCAGAGTCAGGCGCAGGACAACGAATATGACTGTTCAATAGCTTTACTCAAAATTAAAAATACATGAGTGGGAAAAACAACCACTCGAAAACACGGAAAACAAAGTAACACAAACAATCACGCACAAAAACATGAGGGGAACAGAGGGTTAAATAAGGAACATGTAATCATGGGAATGTAAACCAGGTGTGTGAAAAAGGAAGACAAAACCAACAGAAAATGAATAATGGATCGGTGGCAGCTAGTCCGGCGACGTCAACCGCCGAAAGCCACCCGAGCAAGGAGAGGGACCAACTTCGGCTGAAGTCGTGACAGTAGAAGACACACCACCTTCAACATGCATACTATAAATAGACCAAACTCTTGTCACTTATTATCTTTGGTTGATGCGATCCGGCGCGCACAAATTACCCATCGTCAGATTACTTTTCGATTCCTAGAAAGTGTTTTACTTAATTATTTCGATCAATGGTGAGCTCACCCGTGATGTGATTAATTATAAATAGTAATTGCTGTTAGCTAATTCATATTGTAGTTTCTGTCAGCTGAGAGTTATAAAAATTGACCAATTGTGTTATGTCAATCTTTCCTCAGTTAGCGCTAGGACAAATGTAGCCTACATTTTCCGGTTTGGATGATTGTGTTATGCTGTAGCTACTTCTGTGAATGTCTGAACATTGCATCCAAAAATAAGCTGGTCACATTCTGGACATAACTTTGTAAGGACTGTGTTTGTGCAAAATGTTTCTGTGAAAAAAAAAAAAGTGTAGCCAGCTCAAAGGCTGATTGTTGGGTCAATCGAAAATGGATGTTCTAAATAAGCATTCTAATCACACCGTTTGATCGTACGCAACAGGAACCACTATAGAACTTTGCCCCCCTCTTTTCCCAAGACTGCTTCCTAGTTCTGCTGCGATGACTGCATTTCGTCAACAATGCTACTGCCATCCTAAATGACCTGTTGTACAAAATAAGAAATGTTCTTACCAGCCTGACAATAGCATTTGGTTGAGTCTTTGTGCCATACAAAGACCTATGCATTTATGAGTATGAGGGGCTTGGGGTGTCTGGGTCCGTGGTAATCCAAGGGTTCTTTAACTCTTTAGGCATCATCAGCCGAGGTGGCGATTTTGGAGAGTCTGGCGTGCCCAAAGTAAAATACCTGCCACTCAGGCCCAGAAACTAGGATATGCACATAATTAGTACTATTGGATATATATCCCAAAGTCATTAGCGAGTTAACCGAGAGTTTCATGGCTTAGCTAGCCATGTTAATGACGAGCTAACTAGCACCGTCAGTCAGTGCCCTGCAATGTCACCCTAGATATTGCTAGCAGGTAATTGGCAATCCAAGGGTTCTTTAACTCTTTAGGCATCATCAGCCGAGGTGTCGGTTTTGGAGAGTCTGGCGTGCCCAAAGTAAAATACCTGCCACTCAGGCCCAGAAACGAGGATATGCACATAGCACTATTGGATAGGAAACACTCTGAGATTTCTAAAACCGTTAAAATAATGTCTGTGAGTATAACGGATATAGCAGGCGAAAACCCGAGGAAAATCCATCCGGATTTGCAGTTTTTTTTAGTTTACCTTTTTCTCCTGGCTGCCTATGGGATTCAACGTTATCTAGGACACAGACTGCAGTACCTATGGCTTCCACTGGATGTCAACAGTCTTTAGACAGGGTTTGGTGACGTTAGGTTGAATTAGAAGCCAATAAAAGAAGAATTTAGAAGTGGACACCGGAACTCAATAGAATGACATGTGCGTTCACGGTCTCAAGCGCTCTGTTTTTTTCCTTTCCTATCGTTCAGACTATAATCCGGTTGAAATATTATAGTAAATATACATAAAAGAATACCTAAGGAAACATAAAAAATTTGGTTTGATTTGTTTGTAGAAATATAATAGGTATAATTTGAACGCGTTCTCTTCACGGTTCAATGGGCGACTCGACGGTGGATTTTCTGATCATAACGCGCCAACCAAACGGAGATTTATGGATATAATAAATTACTTTTTCTAACAAAAGAACCATTGGATGTCTTCGTTGGACACTTGGGATGCCCTCAGCAGAAGTTCTTCGAAAGGTAAGTGATTTATTTTAGCTCTTATATGGGTTTTGTGTGACCCGCGCTGGATATGAATTTATGCTAATGTGGAAAATAGGAGAGGTGCTATCCTCAAACAATCAAATGTTGTGCTTTCGCCGTGAAGCCTTTTTGAAATCTGACAACGCTGTGATATACATACATTGAGCTGCAGTAGAAACGGTATAAAACGACATACAGAACTATTATAATGTAATAAGGCACTTACTTTGATAGAAACGCAGTCTCGATTTGAACCAGGGTGTCTGTAGTGACGCCTCTAGCACTGAGACGCTGTGCCTTAGACAGCTGCGCCACTTGGGAGTCATAAGGCCAGGGTAGCTTCAAAATACAACACATGCTAATACTTCTCTGACGCAATTAGCATTGTTTTCCAGAGCTAATAGAAGAATGTAGCTAGCTACCTAAGCATTGAGTATAACACCATAAAGGTTATGAAATGAGTAACGTTACCTCGCGTGTCCGCGGTTATAGGGAATATATATTATGCTACAGTAGAAACGACATAACACGACATGCAGAAACTATTATAACGTAATAAGGCACTTACTTTGATAGAAACGCACACTTTTCCAAAGTTATTATTGGTAACGAAAACAACTATGACTGCGATGCAGGCAACAGACGGAAAATGTGAACACGTGTGTGTGCAGGATGGGAGATGAGCAAATGTCTGCAGACTTGAACTGCACAAACAATTGGGAAGTGCTTGGGGAATTTTGTCCGGTGTCAGAAATGTCGAAAAATATTAATTAGTCCGCAAAAGTAAAAATAACTACTTTTATATGAGTGAATGAGGCGGAACACACCTCAATTCTTAGAAAAGAAAAAACTTGTTAGAAAATAATTTGAAATTGACAAGCCTATAAATAAAAACAGGCTGCGTGCCTTGGTTTGAGGGCATTGCGGATTAAATGTACTGTTGCGTAACAATCACATTCTGGAATGGAGAGAACGTTCTAACATCACGTGCATAAAAAAACTCACGCTGGGGCGACCGTTAGAGATATTTGGAACTCATGCATGAAAAGGTTAAAGGTTGTGACCGAGTCGGCGTCTCTCACATGGATAGACAGAACTAAATTTTTATGAAATGGTCTATCTTAAAAATTCTAGGGACAATAAGGAGGCCTGCATCTTGTGACCGTAGTGTATGTTTAGGTATGTACGGCAGGACCAAATCAGAGAGATAGGTAGGAGCAAGCCCATGTAATGCTTTGTAGGTTAGCAGTAAAACCTTGAAATCAGCCTTAGCCTTAACAGGAAGCCAGAGGCTAGCACTGAAGCACTAATATGATTTTAAAAAATTGTTCTAGTCAAGATTCTAGCAGTCATGTTTAGAACTAACTGAAATTTATTTAGTGCTTTATCCAGGTAGCCGGAGAGTAGAGCATTGCAGTAGTCTAATCTAGAAGTGACAAAAGCATGGATTAGCTTTTCTGCATCTTTTTTGGATATAGAGTTTCAGATTTGTGCAATGTTATGAAGATGGAAAAAAGCTGTCCTTGAAATATTCTTGATATGTTCACCAAAAGAGAGATCAGCGTCCAGAGTAATGGCGAGGTCCTTCACAGTTTTATTTGAGACGACTCTACAACCATCAAGATGAATTTTCAATCCAACAGTAGATCACTTTGTTTCTTGGGACCTAGGACTAACATCTCTGTTTTGTCTGAGTTTCTAAATTAAAAGAAATGCCGCCATCCATTTCCTTATGTGTGAAACTCAGGCTTCCAGGGTAGATCATTTTGGAGCTTCACCGTGTTTCATCGAAATGTACAGCTGTGTGTCGTCTTCATAGCAGTGAAAGTTGACATTGTGTTTTCGAATGACATCACCAAGAGGTAGAATATATAATGAAAACAGTAGTGGTCCTAAAACGGAACCATGAGGAACACCGAAACTTACAATTGATTTGTCAGAGGACAAACCATCCACAGAGACAAACTGATATCTTTCCGACAGGTAAGATCTAAACCAGGCAAGAACTTGTCCATGTAGACCAATTAGAGTTTCCAATCTCTCCAAAAATTATTTTGTGATCAATGGTGTCAAAAGCAGCACTAAGGTCTAGGGGCACGAGAACAGATGCAGAGCCTTAGAATGAATGGCCAAGCACAGGAAGTAGCTCTTTCAGTAGTTTAGTTGGAATAGGGTCCAGTAGGCAGCTGGAAGGTTTAGAGGCCATTACTATTTTCATGAAAGTGTCAAGAGATGCAGGATAAAAAAAACTTGAGTGTCTCCATTGATTCTAGGTCCTGGCAGTTCTGTGTAGACTCACGACAACTGAGCTTTGGAGAAATACATAGATTCAAAGAGGAGTCTCTAAAAATTTGCTTTCTAACGATCATTATATTTTGGTCAAGGAGGTTCATAAATTCATCACTGCTAAGGTGAAAGCCATCCTGTCTTGGGGAATTCTGCTTTTTGGTTAGATTTGCAACAGTATCAAAAATACATTTTGGATTGTTCTTATTCTCCTCAAATAGGTTGGAAAAATAGGATGATTGAGCAGCAGTGAGGGCTCTTCGATATTGCACAGTACTGTCTTTTCAAGCTAGTCAGAAGACTTCCAGTTTGGGGGAGTGCCATTTCCGTTACAATTTTCTGGAAGCTTGCTTCAGAGCTTGGGTATTTTCTGTATACCAGGGAGCTAATTTCTTGTGACAAATGTTTTTTGTTTTTATGAGTGCGACTGCATCTAGGGTATTAAGCAAGGTTAAATTTAGATCCCTCAGGTGGTTAACTGATTTTTGTACTCCGACGTCCTTGGGTAGGTGGAGGGAGTCTAGGAATCTTTGGGTTGTCCGAGAATTTATAGCACGGCTTTTGATGATCCTTGGTTGGGGTTTGAGCAGATTATTTGTTGCGATTGCAAACGTAATCAGATTTTTTATTAAAAAAAAAAAATAATTTATTTCACCTTTATTTGACCAGGTAGGCAAGTTGAGAACATGTTCTCATTTACAACTGAGACCTGGCCAAGATAAAGCAAAGCAGTTCAACACATACAACAACACATAGATACACATTGGAGTAAACAAACACACAGTCAATAATACAGTAGGAAAAAAAAGAAATCTATATACAATGTGTGCAAATGAGGTAGGATAAGGAACATAAGGCAATAAATAGGCCATGGTGGCAAAGTAACTACAGTATAGCAATTTAACACTGGAATGGTAAATGTGCAGTAGATGAATGTGCAAAGTAAAAATACTGGGGTGCAAAGGAGCAAGATAAATAAATGACTACGGTAGGGGATGAGGTAGTTGGTTGGGCTATTTACAGATGGGCTATATACAGGTGCAGTGATCTGTGAGCTGCTCTGACAGCTGGTGCTTAAAACTAGTGAGGGAGATAAGTGTCTCCAGTTTCAACGATTTTTGTAGTTCATTCCAGGTCATTGGCAGCAGAGAACTGGAAGGAAAGGCGGCCAAAAGAGGAATTGGCTTTGGGGGTGACCAGTGAGATATACCTGCTGGAGCGAGTGCTACGGGTGGGTGCTGCTATGGTTACCAGCGAGCTGAGATAATGCGGGGCTTTACCTAGCAGGGACTTGTAGATGACCTGGAGCCAGTGGGTCTGGCGACGAGTATGTAGTGAGGGCCAGCCGACTAGAGCATACAGGTCGCAGTGGTGGGTGGTGTAAGGGGCTTTGGTGACAAAGCGGATGGCACTGTGATAGACTGCATCCAGTTTGCTGAGTAGAGTATTGGAATCTGTTTTGTAGATGACATCGCCGAAGTCGAGGATCAGTGGGATAGTCAGTTTTATTAGTGCAAGTTTGGCAGCATGAGTGAAGGAGGCTTTGTTGCGAAATAGAAAGCCGATTCTAGATTTAATTTTGGATTGGAGATGTTTAATGTGAGTCTGGAAGGAGAGTTTAAAGTCTAGCCAGACACCTAGGTATTTGTAGTTGTCCACGTATTCTAGGTCAGAGCCGTCCAGGGTAGTGATGCTAGTCGGGCGGGCGGGTGCAGGCAGCGAACGGTTGAAAAGCATGCATTTGGTTTTACTTGCGTTTAAGAGCAGTTGGAGGCCACGGAAGGAGTATTGTATGGCATTGAAGCTCATTTGGAGGTTAGTTAACACAGTGTCCAAAGAAGGGCCAGAAGTATACAGAATGGTGTCGTCTGCATAGAGGTGGATCAGAGAATCACCAGCAGCAAGAGNTAGCCAGGAGGAAAGCATGGCCAGCCGTAGAGAAATGCTTGTTGAAATTTTCGATTATCATGGATTTGTCGGTGGTGACCGTGTTACCTAGCCTCAAAACTTTTTGGAGTTAGAGCTACAGGATGCAAATTTCTGTTTGAAAAAGCTAGCCTTTGCTTTCCTGACTGATTGCGTGTATTGGTTCCTGACTTCCCTGAACAGTTGCATATCGCGGGGACTATTTGATGCAATAGCAGTCCGCCACAGGATGTTCTTGTGCTGGTCAAGGGCAGTCAGGTCTGGAGTGAACCAAGGGCTGTATCTGTTCTTAGTCCTACATCTTTTGAAAGGGGCATGCTTATTTAAGATGGTGAGGAAGTTGCTTTTAAAGAACGACCAGGCATCCTCGACTGACGGAATGAGGTCAATATCCTGCCAGGATACCCGGGCCAGATTGATTAGAAAGGCCTCCTCGCAGAAGTGTTTTAGGGAGCGTTTGACAGTGATAAGGGGTGGTCGTTTGACCGCGGGCCCATAGCGGATGCAGGCAATGAGGCAGTGGTCGCTGAGATCCTGATTGAAAACAGCAGAGGTGTATTTGGAGGGCAAGTTGGTCAGGATAATGTCTATGAGGGTGCTTACAGATTTAGGATTGTACCTGGTGGGTTCCTTGAAGATTTGTGTGAGATTGAGGGCATCTATCTTAGATTGTAGGACTGCCGGGGTGTTAAGCATATCCCAGTTTAGGTCACCTAACAGAACGAACTCTGAAGATAGATGGGGGGCAATCAATTCACATATGGTTTCCAGGGCACAGCTGGGTGCTGAGGGGGGTCTATAGCAGGTGGCAACAGTGAGAGACTTATTTCTGGAGAGATTAATTTTTAGAATTAGAAGTTCGAACTGTTTGGGCATAGATCTGGAAAGTATGACAGAACTTTTCAGGCTCTCTCTGCAATAGATTGCAACTCCTCCCCCTTTGGCAGTTCTATCTTGGCGGAAAATGTTGTAGTTGGGTATGGAAATCTCAGAATTGTTGGTGGCCTTCCTAAGCCAGGATTCAGACATGGCCAGGACATCAGGGTTGGCGGAGTGTGCTAAAGCAGTGAGAAAAACAAACTTAGGGAGGAGACTTCTGATGTTAACATGCATGAAACCGAGGCTTTTACGGTTACAGAAGTCAACAAAAGAGAGTGCCTGGGGCCTGGGAATAGGTGTGGTGCTGGGGGCTACAGGGCCTGGGTTTACCTCCACATCACCTGAGGAACAGAGGAGGAGCAGGATGAGGGTACGGCTAAAGGCTATCAGAACAGGATGTCTAGTGCGTTGGGAACAGAGAATAAAAGGAGCAGATTTCTGGGCATGGTAGAATAGATTCAGGGTATAATGTGCAGACAGGGGTATGGCGGAGTGAGAGTACAGTGGAGGTAGGCCCAGGCACCGAGTGATGATAAGAGTGGTTGCATCTCTGGAGGTGCTGGTAATACTGGGTGAGGTCACCGCATGTGTCGGAGGTGGGACAAAGGAGGAATCTGAGGCATGTAGAGTGGGCCTAGGGGCTCCACTGTAAACTAAAACAATGATAACTATCCTAAACAACAGTAAACAGGGCATATTGACACTTGAGAGAGGCATAAAGCAAGGCATAAAGCAAACACAGGTGTTGGTTGGGAGAGCTAGTTAGGACAACAACGGGTAAGACCGCAACGGCTAGTCAGCTAAGACAACAACAACATGTAAACTGCCGATGAATGGGCAGAGGTTGGTAGAACCGTCTGCTCCTATGTCCGACGGAGGCCGGTTGCAGGCAGAGCGGATGGAGTAATCATCGGCAGACCAGTCGAGGTGGTACGACGGGGCGTCATGTCGAGAGGGATCCAAGCCAGATGGCGAGAGAGGTATTGTTGTTGCTAGCCGGGAGATGCGCCTGGCTCGCGGCTAACTGGAACTAGCTCCGGGGTAGGGGCGTCAGCCACTAGAGCCACTCGGTCACTCAGTGGCAGCTAGCTAGCTGTGGAGATCAGGTGTAGTGGTCCAGGGTTTACGGCAGGGATCCGGCGTTGTGGTGGAGAAACAGTCCAATGGTGGTAGGCTGGCGAGTATTATCCGGGCTAAAAAAAGGCTGGTGTCTGTGCAGTAGGTAAAGGCCGCTAGCGGTGGCTAACAGTGACTGAATAGCTAGTAGCTGGTTAGCTCGCTAGCTCCTGATGGAATTCAGTCTAAAAAGGTCAAAAAAAATTGCAGTTAGGTAACACAATGGGTGAGGCAGGTTACCTGGAAGGTATATTTAATATAAAAAATGGAAAAGAGATTGAAAATAAATTTGAAATATATACAAAAAAGACGAAAAATACAAAGTACACGAGGGGTCGAACAAAAACACATCTGCACTGCTACGCCATCTTGGAAATGATGGTGGTCCAATAGTCCAGGAATATGAGGAAAAACATTTAGATTCACAATATTTATTCCATGAGACAAAACTAGATCCAGGGTATGACTGTGGTAATGCGTGGATACAGAGACATGCTGGACAAAACGCACTGAGTCGATGATGGCTCTGAATGCCTTTTGGAGTGGGTCTTTTGGACTTTTCCATGTGAATATTGAAGTCACCAAAAATGTGAATATTATCTGCCATGACCAGTGCTTAATTTGAGCTGGATCCTGCCGGAACAGAATCCGGCAGCTCTCACTTTTGGAATCGTGGGGAAAATACAAGTTGTAGAGCAAATTGATCCTGCTGAAAAGAGAAAACTAATCTGTCTGTAGACTACCAAGTTATCAACTTCCAAATAGGCCTATTGAGAGAACAGCATTATTTTACCATGTAAAACATGAGCGAGATAAGCTTTTGGCACTAGCGCATTGGCCATTGCTGGTAAGTGAGATGAGCATCATTGGGTCAGTCTGTGAAACTGGTGTCGTGGAAATTCACCACTAAGGATTCAAAGTCAAAGTTAACTTCTTTGGGAGCAGCGCACGAGGTGACCGTTTTGGAGAGCCTGGCGTGCCCAAAGTAAAATGCCTCCCATTCAGGCCCAGAAAATAGGATATGCACATATTTAGTACCATTGGATAGGAAACACTCAGAATTTTCTAAAAGTGTTAACATTCTGTCTGTGAGTATAACAGAACGGATATGGCAGGCAAAAACCCGAGGCATTTCTGTCCTGGAAAAAGTGGTTTTGACAGATTGCCTCATTTAGAACCCCTCCCTTATGAAAATGCCCATATAAGGGCATATGAATGCAGTACCTATCGCTTCCTCTGGATGTCAACAGTTTCGAGAAAGTGTTCTGATTCTTTTTAGATGCTTTTAGAGCAGAGAAGAAGACGAATAAGGAAGTGGTCACACAGAATGTCAATAGAGGAAAAGCGCGTTCACGGCTGGCGCGCTCTGTGGTTTTTTCCTTTCTTATCGCCCAGTTTATATTCCGGTTGAAATATTATACTATTTATACATAAAAGTGTTCCTTAGGATACATTTAAAATTATGTTTGATTGTTCTTGGACAAGTTTATAGGTATAAGTTGAACGAGTTCTCTTCACGTTTCAATGGAGTCGACGACGCTCTATTTTCTCATTATAACGCGCCAACCAAACGGAGATTTATGGATATAATACATTACTTTTTCTAACAAAAGAACCATGGATTGTCTTCGTTGGACAGTTGGGAAGCCCTCAGCAGAAGTTCTTCAAAAGGTAATTGATTTGTTTTCGCTGTGAAATGTGTTGTGTGAACCGTGATGGCTTATGAATTCATGGTAATGGGAAAAATATGTTAGGTGCTACCCTCAAACAATCAAATGTGGTGCTTTCGCCGTAAAGCCTTTTTGAAATCTGACAATGCTGTGATATTGCCAAGAAGCAGAGCTTTTGATGACTATGAAACACTTGTATATTGATGCATGTTTAATAATTCAACTTTTGGATTTTGAATTTGGCGCCTTGCATTTCACCTGGTAGTGTCGGGAGTNTATTTTCTCATTATAACGCGCCAACCAAACGGAGATTTATGGATATAATACATTACTTTTTCTAACAAAAGAACCATGGATTGTCTTCGTTGGACACTTGGGAAGCCCTCAGCAGAAGTTCTTCAAAAGGTAATTGATTTGTTTTCGCTGTGAAATGTGTTGTGTGAACCGTGATGGCTTATGAATTCATGGTAATGGGAAAAATATGTTAGGTGCTACCCTCAAACAATCAAATGTGGTGCTTTCGCCGTAAAGCCTTTTTGAAATCTGACAATGCTGTGATATTGCCAAGAAGCAGAGCTTTTGATGACTATGAAACACTTGTATATTGATGCATGTTTAATAATTCAACTTTTGGATTTTGAATTTGGCGCCTTGCATTTCACCTGGTAGCGCCCCACCGCTCCCTAAGAAGTTAATGAACAGATCTTTATCATCATGTCTGTCAGAAGCTCTGAAGGGATGCTCTCCCTTCAGCACTCTTTATACTCATGCACAAACTAGGCGTCTCTGCTCTCAAATCAAATTTTATTGGTCACATACACATATTTAGCAGATGTTATTGCGGGTGTAGCCAAATGCTTATGTTCCTAGCTCCAACAGTGCAGAATCGTAGGGGGGTGAATAGGCCATGGCTCGGGTGGTTGATGTCCTTGACTATCTTTTTGGCCTTCCTGTGACATCGGGTGCTGTGGGTATCCTGGAGTGCAGGCAGTGTGCCCCGGTGATGCGTTGGGCAGACCGTGCCCCCGGTGATGCGTTGGGCAGACCGCACCACCTGCAGTTGCGGGTGGTGCAGTTGCCGTACCAGGCGGTGATACAGCCCGACAGGATGATCTCAATTGTGCATCTGTAAAGGTTTGTGAGGGTCTTAGGGGCCAAGCCAAATTTCTTTAGCCTCCTGGGAGCTAAAGTTGTCAGTGATGTGTACGCCAAGGAACTTGAAGCTTTCCACCTTCTCCACTGCGGTCCCGACAATGTGGATAGAGGCGTGCTCCCTCTGCTGTTTCCTGAAGTCCATGATCAGCTCCTTTGTTTTGATGACGTTGAGGGAGATGTTATTTTCCTGGCACCACTCCGCCATGGCCCTCACCTTCTCCTTGTAGGCTGTCGCGTCATTGTTGGTAATCAGGCCTACTACTGTTGTGTCATCTGCAAACTTGATGATTGAGTTGGAGGTGTGTGTGGCCAAGCAGTCATGGGTGAACAGGGAGTACAGGAGGGGGCTGAGCATGCACCCTTGTGGGGCCTCTTTGTTGAGGATCAGTGAAGTGGAGTTGTTGTTTCCTACCTTCACCACCTGGGGGCGGCCCATCAGGAAGTCCAGGACCCAGTTGCACAGGGCTGGGTTCAGACCCAGGGCCGAGCATAATGATGAGCTTGGAGGGTACTATAGTGTAGAAGACTGAGCTATAGTCAATGAACAGCATTTAATTAATAAACCATCTGGACATGAAAAACATAACAACAATAATGCTGGCATGGGGAACAAACTGAGGAACAGACATCTATAGAGGGGCAATCAATAAAGTGAAGGAGTCCAGGTGAGTCCAATGAGCGCTGATGCGCGTAATGATGGTGACAGGTGTGCGTAATGATTGGCAGCCTGGTGCCCTCGAGTGCCAGAGAGGGGGAGCAGGGGCAGGCGTGACATACATAGGTATTCCTCTTGTCCAGATGGGATAGGGCAGTGTGCAGTGCGATGGCGATTGCATCGTCGGTGGATCTATTGGGGTGGTATGCAAATTGAAATGGGTCTAGGGTGTCAGGTAAGGTAGAAGTGATATGATTCTTAACTAACCTCTCAAATTTCTCGGTGCAATTGGCTGATCATGACATTGCACACATAGTTTCTAGGCATTGGGCCAAAGTAACAATGTGTTCCCTTTTTTCTGTTCTTCTATCAGTCCTTTCCCTGAGAGCAGTCACTGAACATCTTAAGACAATAACAAGAGACAATACACTACATGTAGTCACGCATTTGCAGAGACAGAGAGGACATAAAAAATGTCCACTACACTCTCTCCTTTTATTGCCATATGTGATAACAAAAAAACATATTACTTCTTAACATACATTCAGTCTATCATCAGGAATGCACTTAGTAAATACTGATTCTTACATAAAATAGGCATAATAATAGACAAAAATCCATCTTCGTATTTGATCCTTTTTCAATTACCCTTTACATTATAAGGTTGCTGTCATTTAACAACCTAACTTAAAACCTTCAGGTAATTAATCATACAAAGATACTAAGTCATTCGGGGAAAGGGGAGTTCCTGGAGAGACAGCAAGTTATCAGTATCGCCTTCTTTAGTAACATTGAAAATGGGCTCCCGAGTGGAGCAGCTGTCTAAGGCACAGCATCTCAGTGCTAGAAGCATCACTACAGAGCCTGGTTCGATCCCGGGCTGTATCACAAACAGCCGTGATCGGGAGTCCCATAGGGTGGAAAACAATTGGCCCAGCGTCGTCCGGGTTAGGGGAGGGTTTGGCCGGGGTAGGCCGTCATTGTAAAATAAATAATTAATTTCTTCTTAACTTCTTAGGGATGAGCGCACGAGGTGACCGTTTTGGAGAGCCTGGCGTGCCCAAAGTAAAATGCCTCCCATTCAGGCCCAGAAAATAGGATATGCAAATATTTGGTACCATTGGATAGGAAACACTCTGGATTTTCTAAAACTGTTAACCATTTGTCTGTGAGTAAAACAGAACGGATATGGCAGGTGAAACCCCGAGGAATTTCTGTCCTGGAAAAAGTGGTTTTCACAGAGTGCCTCATTTGGAACCCCTCCCTCATGAAAATGCCCATAAAAGGGCATATGAATGCAGTACCTATCGCTTCCTCTGGATGTCAACAGTCTCGAGAAAGTGTTCTGATTCTTTTTAGATGAATTAGAGCAGAGAAGAAGAGGAAATCAGGAAGTGTCCCTTTGGAAGTCTATAGGAGAGGACGCGCGCTCTCGCCAAGCGCGCACTGTGTTTTTTTCCGTCTTTATAGCTCAGTTTATATTCCGGTTGATTTTTTATAGTAAATATACGTAAAAGTGTTCCTAAGGATACATTTAAAACTATGTTTGATTGTTCTTGGACAAGTTTATAGGTATAAGAAGAACGAGTTCTCGTCACGTTTCAATGAAGTAGTGGAAGCTGTAGTTTCTGATTATAACGCGCGAACCAAATGGAGATTTATGGATAAAATACATGACCTTTTCTAACAAAAACCATGGATTGTCTTCGTTGGACACTTAGGAAGACCTCAGCAGAAGTTCTTCTAAGACACATGCAACTCATCTTGACCTTTTACTTATCTTTTCCTTCGGCTGACTTATCCTTCTGGACCACTATGCTCCGGGTCTGTGGTGGTCCTTTGGCTTGGGACTTTCATCTTCAACTGAATGGTCCCCCATTGGAGGGCAACCAACTGTTCCAATCCACACAACGGGGCAGATCCAGACAGGCAGAAAAAACTGCCTAAGGGATGGGACTCCTGCCATCCTCCTCAGGGGCAGGAACTCATCTGCAGTACGAGGTGTGAATCCAGGTGTCCCTCTCAGCTACCTTTACCGCAGTCGGGGTAGTCAGCAAAACCTGATATGGTCCTCTCCAACAAGAGTCCTTTCAGCTCTTCCTTCTGTAGTCTTTTACCACCACGAAGTCTCCAGGGTGTAGACAATGCTCAGTTCCTCCTGATAGGTTGCGCAGAGAAGCCTACACCCGTGGGAAGAGAGTCTTAAGAACATTGTTAAGTGAGACACAGTATGCTACCATGTCTTCTTCCATTCCCAGCAACGTCAACCTGTTTTGAGGAAATGGTATGTTAGTCATTCTCATGGGTTGGCCTGTCAGCACCTCATGGGGAGAGAGACCAGTTATTGTGTGGGATCTGCCTCTCATGATCATCAGTGCAAACAGAAGCACCTTCACCCATATCAGGCTTGTTTCACCAATCAGTTTAATCAATTTCATGTTTAGGGTTTGGTTTTCCCATTCTACCGCACCCCCAGATTGAGGATGATAGGCACAATGGGTTATCAAATCAATCTGTAAAGCCTCTGATAGGGACTGAACAATCTCATTCACAAAATGTCGACCACTGTCAGAGGAGACTTTTGACCGCAGACCCCACCTTGGTATGATGTCTCTCAGTAGAGCTTTTGCCACAGCTGCTGCTGTAGCTCTCCTGCAAGGAAAAGCTTCAATCCATTTTGAAAATATGTCAACAATCACCAAACAGTAATTGTTCCCTTCAAAAGGGGTCAACTCAATGAAGTCCACCATCAAGTGCTCAAAGGGGCCCTCTGTCCTGGGATGGGACGTGGGGGTACTGAAATGCCGCGTCCAACATTATTAGTCATACAGATCACACACTTCTTACCAACATTTTCAGCAAACAGAGTAAATCCTACTGTACTCCAATATTTATTTAAGATCCACCATCCCTCCTTTTGACACATGGTCACATGGTCAAGACAACTTAGCAATGTATTGGAAAGTACCACGGGGCATGGCAGGTCTATTAGAGTCTTCAAGCCACAGTACCCCTTTAACAAATGTCTTTGCCATCACTTTGCTGGATCCCTTTGGTGCCCAATCTGGGTCTTCATATCTACGTTTACTGTTCCCTTTCCCCATTATTACTTTTAATTATACCTTATCAATTTACTTTACTCTAACAACTATCACACTCATACCTCAATCATTCTGGGAACTAATTTCCCTTATTCAGTAAATTAGTAAACCATACAAAAATAATTCCACTCAATCACTTACTATTCTCCAAATCCTAAAATGGAGTTCCCAAAACGTCCATGTAGTTCCCAGAACTACATTAGTATTCCCTGAATACCTAAAGACAACGTTGCCAACAGGGTCTTTCTACCCCCGCCTAGTCCCCTTTTGGACTTTGGATCATTTTCTAAGCTTCTCAAAACAGTTCTTCTTGTTCAAAATTCATTTAAAATTACTTACTGAAATTCAGTTTTCAGTCCTTCCAGGTTTTGTAGATGATACAGTGGGGCAAAAAAGTATTTAGTCAGCCACCAATTGTGCAAGTTCTCCAAATTAAAAAGATGAGAGAGGCCTGTAATTTTCATCATAGGTACACTTCAACTATGACAGACGAAATGAGAAAAAGAAATCCAGAAAATCACATTGTAGGATTTTTAATTTATTTATTTGCAAATTATGGTGGAAAATAAGTATTTGGTCAATAACAAAAGTTTATCTCAATACTTTGTTATATACCCTTTGTTGGCAATGACAGAGGTCAAACGTTTTCTGTAAGTCTTCACAAGGTTTTCACACACTGTTGCTGGTATTTTGGCCCATTCCTCCATGCAGATCTCCTCTAGAGCAGTGATGTTTTGGGGCTGTCGCTGGGCAACACGGACTTTCAACTCCCTCCAAAGATTTTCTATGGGGTTGAGATCTGGAGACTGGCTAGGCCACTCCAGGACCTTGAAATGCTTCTTACGAAGCCACTCCTTCGTTGCCCGGGCGGTGTGTTTGGGATCATTGTCATGCTGAAAGACCCAGCCACGTTTCATCTTCAATGCCCTTGCTGATGGAAGGAGGTTTTCACTCAAAATCTCACGATACATGGCCCCATTCATTCTTTCCTTTACACGGACGGATCAGTCGTCCTGGTCCCTTTGCAGAAAAACAGCCCCAAAGCATGATGTTTCCACCCCCATGCTTCACAGTAGGTATGGTGTTCTTTGGATGCAACTCAGCATTCTTTGTCCTCCAAACACGACGAGTTGAGTTTTTACCAAAAAGGTCATCTGACCATATGACATTCTCCCAATCCTCATCTGGATCATCCAAATGCTCTCTAGCAAACTTCAGACGGGCCTGAACATGTACTGGCTTAAGCAGGGGGACACGTCTGGCACTGCAGGATTTGAGTCCCTGGCGGCGTAGTGTGTTACTGATGGTAGGCTTTGTTACTTTGGTCCCAGCTCTCTGCAGGTCATTCACTAGGTCCCCCCGTGTGGTTCTGGGATTTTTGCTCACCGTTCTTGTGATCATTTTGACCCCACGGGGTGAGATCTTGCGTGGAGCCCCAGATCGAGGAAGATTATCAGTGGTCTTGTATGTCTTCCATTTCCTAATAATTGCTCCCACAGTTGATTTCTTCAAACCAAGCTGCTTACCTATTGCAGATTCAGTCTTCCCAACCTGGTGCAGGTCTACAATTTTGTTTCTGGTGTCCTTTGACAGCTCTTTGGTCTTGGCCATAGTGGAGTTTGGAGTGTGACTGTTTGAGGTTGTGGACAGGTGTCTTTTATACTGATAACAAGTTCAAACAGGTGCCATTAATACAGGTAACAAGTGGAGGACAGAGGAGCCTCTTAAAGAAGAAGTTACAGGTCTGTGAGAGCCAGAAATCTTGCTTGTTTGTATGAGACCAGATACTTATTTTCCACCATAATTTGCAAATAAATTCATTAAAAATCCTACAATGTGATTTTCTGGATTTGTTTTCCTCATTTTGTCTGTCATAGTTGAAGTGTACCTATGATGAAAATTACAGGCCTCTCTCATCTTTTTAAGTGAGAGAACTTGCACAATTGGTGGCTGACTAAATACTTTTTTGCCCCACTGTATGTTTTCTCCTGGGCAGCCCGCAGTCTGGGCAGGTCCTCGTCATCTTTGGTCAGATGAGAATTTCCCTTGCACACCTTCACATGGAATGCACCACCGGTGGTCCCTCACAGATGAGCTCCACAGGTAGAATCAATCATCCTGTTTCGTGATGCAAAAATGTAGTGGAAATTCACCACTAAGGACTCAAAGTCAAACTTAATTAACAGATCTTTATTATCACGGCTGGATAGGTTACAACAAACATAATACTCAAAGTACAAGTCTTCGTCCACTCCTGTACTCCCAGTTCACCCATGACTGCGTGGCCAAGCACGACTCCAGCACCATCATTAAGTTTGCTGACGACATAACAGTGGTAGGCCTGATCATCAACAATGATGACACAGCCTATGGGGAGGAGGTCAGAGACCTGGCAGTGTCATCCTGTGGTGCCAGGACAACAACTTCTCCTTCAATGTGAGCAAGACAAAGGAGCTGATCGTGGACTATAGGAAATGGAGTACCGAACCGGCCGCCATTAACATCGAGGGGGCTGAAGTGGAGCGGGTCAAGAGATTCAAGTACCTTGGTGTCCACATCACCAACGAACTATCATGGTCCAAACACACCAAGACAGTTGTGAAGAGGGCGCGACAACACCTTTTCCCCCTCAAGAGACTGAAAAGATTTGGCATGGGTCCCCAGATCCTCAAACAGTTCTACAGCTGCACCATCGAGAGCATCCTGACTGGTTGCATCACCGCTTGGTATGTCAACTGCTTGGCATCTGACCATAAGGTGCAACAGAGGGTAGTGCGTACGGCCCATCACTGGGGCCAAGCTTCCTGACATCCAGGACCTATATACTAGGCGGTGTCAGAGGAAGGCCAAGTCACCCAAGTCATAGACTTTTCTCTCTGCTCCCGCACGGCAAGCGGTACCGGAGCACCAAGTCTAGGACCAAAAGGCTCCTTAATTTCTTAGGGAGCGGTGGGGCGCTAGCGGTGAAATGCAAGGCGCCAAATTCAAAATCCAAAAGTTGAATTATTAAACGTGCATCAATATACAAGTGTTTCATAGTAATCAAAAGCTCTGCTTCTTGGCAATATCACAGCATTGTCAGATTTCAAAAAGGCTTTACGGCGAAAGCACCACATTTGATTGTTTGAGGATAGCACCCCACATATTTTTCCCATTACCATAAATTCATAAACCATGCGGTTCACACAAAACACATTTCACAGCGAAAACAAATCAATTACCTTTTGAAGAACTTCTGCTGAGGGCTTCCCAA
>QNTS01001279.1:134403-318985 GCA_003317085.1 Hucho hucho | reverse complement strand
TTATTAAACGTGCATCAATATACAAGTGTTTCATAGTAATCAAAAGCTCTGCTTCTTGGCAATATCACAGCATTGTCAGATTTCAAAAAGGCTTTACGGCGAAAGCACCACATTTGATTGTTTGAGGATAGCACCCCACATATTTTTCCCATTACCATAAATTCATAAACCATGCGGTTCACACAAAACACATTTCACAGCGAAAACAAATCAATTACCTTTTGAAGAACTTCTGCTGAGGGCTTCCCAACTGTCCAACGAAGACAATCCATGGTTCTTTTGTTAGAAAAAGTAATGTATTATATCCATAAATCACTGTTTGGTTGGCGCGTTATAATGAGAAAATAGAGCGTCGTCGACTCCATTGAAAAGTGAAGAGAACTCGTTCAACTTATACCTATAAACATGTCCAAGAACAATCAAACATAATTTTAAATGTATCCTAAGGAACACTTTTATGTATAAATAGTATAATATTTCAACCGGAATATAAACTGGGCGATAAGAAAGGAAAAAACCAAAGAACGTGCCAGCTGGGAGCGCGCATTTACTTGTATTGACATCTGTGTGGACACTTCCTTATTCGTCTTCTTCTCTGCTCTAAAAGCATCTAAAAAGAATCAAAACACTTTCTCGAGACTGTTGACATCCAGAGGAAGCGATAGGTACTGCATTCATATGCCCTTATATGGGCATTTTCATAAGGGAGGGGTTCTAAATGAGGCAATCTGTCAAAACCACTTTTTCCAGGACAGAAATGCCTCGGGTTTTCGCCTGCCATATCTGTTCTGTTATACTCACAGACAAAATGTTAAAACTTTTAGAAAATTCAGAGTGTTTCCTATCCAATGGTACTAAATATGTGCATATCCTATTTTCTGGGCCTGAATGAGAGGCATTTTACTTTGGGCACGCCAGGCTCTCCAAAACGGTCACCTCGTGCGCTGCTGCCAAAGAAGTTAACAACTTCTACCCCCAAACCATAAGACTGCTGAACAATAAATCAAATGGCCACCTGGACTATTTACATTGACCCCCATAGTCACTTTACAAATTACCTCAACTAACCTGTACCCCTGCACATTGACTCGGATGACTGTATATATACTTGAGGACTTCTACGTGCTGTGTCGATTAATACTGTAGGTATTATCTGCTTAACACTTTAAAAGATTTAAGGAATTTAGTCTAGGATATTATTGTTGTGGAAACAGGCCATTTTACCATTGAGTTGCATGGAATAGTAAAATGTATGCCATACACAGACTGTAAATAAATAATTTAGCTTAAAGAGCCACTGAACACGCCGATTGGCAGGTGTGTTTTTCTGTTGCTCATTAGAAAACAAGATTTCAGTCTTGGAGGTGTGTTTCCTGACTGATTCCGCATTTGGTTAATGATGTTTGTCCCCCTTGAGACACTCGGAAGACTATTTCACTTTCTTAAAATACCCAGAATGATTGTAAGATAACTCAAGATATCTGTAATACATTTTGACGTTTTTGCAGAGGATGTTTTAGTTGTGCAATTTGACATCTACTTATGGTGTTTGGTGCAGTATTTCTCAAGCAAAAAAAATGTGCGTTGTGTTGTCTTATGTAAACAAAGTTGGCCTGTTGGGCAGGTCTGTCTCACTGTCTATGCTAATGGTTGGAGAGCAATCACTGCAGCTGTTCACCCCATGTTAGTGGGCAAATGCACATTGTCAAATCAAAACCCAACCTTCATTACCCATAGCGACACACAGAGGTTCCAAACTGATTTAGATGAGACTGACTTAATTACCAAAAATATTATTTACACACTAGACTTAAATGTTTCTGACTCATCGATGCCACATAGGCCATTTTCAAAGGGATTTGTTGCTTTTTAAAGACAGTTGCAGATAAAGACTTTTCTCTTATACTCATTTTCAGTTATCTAACGTATAGTTACTTGTTCATAAAGGGGAACTTTTAAATCTTTCACTTTTCTACATCACTAGGCTTCAATAAATAATCAAGATTTGGAAGTATCAAGGCTCATTGAATTGTGTAACTTTATTGTAAATTAACTTGTAGTTGCCTTTTTTGGATTTATTAAGTAACAAAGTGTACTACTATGAACTTAACACAACTTTCAAAGTAGAAAAAGCATTGGCTGTCCACCAAGTGTTGGCCCAGAGAATTGGGAAAAGGCTTTAGTAGTTGTGTTACTGCTCTTGCACAGTGTACACATCATAGCTCATAAAACGTATTCCTGTATAAAGATTCAGACAGCAACAACAGGAATAATGTTAACAGTACATAACATTGTAAGTAAAAGTAATTACACAAATAAATGGTGAAAAAAAGGTAAATGTAATATTTTCTGTTGAAATAATTACACAAATAAATGCAACAAAGAATGTAACCTTATAAAAGTATGCACAGTTGAAGTGTCATTAAAACTTGTTTTTCAACCATTCCACAAATTTCTTGTTAACAAACCACAGTTTTGGCAAGTGACACAAGTACTTTTTCCAACAATTGTTTACAGACAGATTATTTCACTTATAATTCACAGTATCACAATTCCAGTGGGTCAGAAGTTCACATACACTAAGTTGACTGTGCCTTTAAACAGCTTGGAAAATTCCAGAAAACAATGTCATGGCTTTAGAAGCTTCTGATAGGCTAATTGACATAGTTTGAGTCAATTGGAGGTGTACCTGTGGATGTATTTCAAGGCATACCTTCAAACTCAGTGCCTCTTTGCTTGACATCATGGGAAAATGTAAATAAATAAGCAAAGACCTCCACAAAAAAAAAAAAATTGTAGACCTCCACAAGTCTGGTTCATCCTTAAGAGCAATTTCCAAATGCCTGAAGGTACTATGTTCATCTGTACAAACAATGGTACGCAAGTATAAACACCATGGGACCACGCAGCCGTCATACCGCTCAGGAAGGAGATGCATTCTGTCTCCTAGAGATGAATGTACTTTGGTGCGAAAAGTATAAATCAATCCCAGAATAAGAGCAAAGGCCCTTGTGAAGATCCTGGAGGAAACAGGTACAAAAGTATCTATATCCACAGTAAAACTAATCCTACATTGACATGACTTGAAAGGGCGCTCAGCAAGGAAGAAGCCACTGCTCCAAAACCACCATAAATAGCCAGACTATGGGTTGCAACTGCACATGGGGACAAAGATCATGTCAATGACGGTGTGTGTAGCTGGTGTATGAAGTCAGGCGCAGGAAAGCAGAGATGAGTAAACAACGTATTTAATGCAATACGGAAAAAGGATTTCAAATACAACGTGCCCTAAAACACAAGGGCGAGAAACCAGCCTTATAAAATCCGACAAATGAACAACAAACAATCACGCACAAAAAACATGGGGAAAACAGAGGGTTAAATAATGAACATGTAATTTGGGGAATTGAAACCAGGTGTGTAAAACAAAGACAAAACAATTGGAACATGAAAAATGGATCGGCGATGGCTAGAAGGCCGGTGACGTCGACAGTACCCCCCCCCCCTTGGAGCCGCGCGCCGACACCGACCTCGGGGACGACCCGGAGGACGAGGTGCAGGGCAATCCGGATGGAGACGGTGGAACTCCCGCAGCATCGAAGGGTCCAACACGTCCTCTACCGGCACCAAGCATCTCTCCTCCGGAACCATACCCCTCCCACTCCACGAGGTACTGAAGGCCCCTCTTCCGACGCCTCGAGTCCATGATGGCTCGAACAGCATACGCCGGGGCACCCGGTGGAGGAACCTCCCGCACCTCAGACTCCTGGAGTGGACCAGCCACCACCGGCCTGAGGAGAGACACATGGAACGAGGGGTTAATGCAGTAATCTGGGGGGAGCTGTAACCTGTAACAAACCTCGTTCAGTCTCCTCAGGACTTTGAATGGCCCCACAAACCGCAGGCCCAGCTTCTGGCAGGGCAGACGGAGGGGCAGGTTTCGGGTCGAGAGCCAGACCCTGTCCCCCGGTGCGAACACCAGGGCCTCACTGCGGTATCGGTCGGCGCTCGCCTTCTGACGCCTCACGGCCCGTTGCAAGTGCACATGAGCAGCGTCCCATGTCTCCTCCGAGCGCTTAAACCATTCGTCCACCACAGGAGCCTCGATCTGGGTCTGATGCCAAGGTGCCAGAACCGGCTGATATCCAAGTACGCACTGGAAGGGAGAGAGGTTAGTGGAGGAGTGGCGGAGTGAGTTTTGGGCCATCTCTGCCCATGGGATGAACGCCTCCCACTCCCCCGGCCGGTCCTGGCAATATGACCGCAGAAACCTACCCACATCCTGGTTTACTCTCTCCACCTGCCCGTTACTCTCGGGGTGAAAACCTGAGCTGAGGCTGACCGAGACCCCCAGACGTTCCATAAACGCCCTCCAGACTCTGGACGTGAACTGGGGACCCCGATCAGAGACTGTCCTCAGGCACCCCGTAGTGCCGGAAGACGTGTGAACAGGGCCTCCGCAGTCTGTAGGGCTGTAGGGAGACCCGGCAAAGGAAGGAGACGGCAGGACTTAGAAAACTGATTCACAATGACCAGGATCAGGGTGTTACCCTGTGAGGGAGGAAGATCAGTCAGGAAGTCCACCGACAGGTGCGACCACGGCCATTGTGGAACAGGTAGGGGTTGTAACTTCCCTCTGGGCAGGTGTCTAGGAGCCTTGCACTGGGCGCACACAGAGCAGGAGGAAACATAAACCCTCACGTCCTTGGCCAAGGTGGACCACCAGTACTTGCCACTAAGACAGCGCACTGTCCGACCGATGCCAGGATGACCAGAGGAGGGTGACGTGTGGGCCAAATAGATAAACCGGTCGCGAACAGCGGACGGAACGTATAGACGCCCAGCTGGACACAGAGGGAGTGGGCTCTGTACGTAACGCCTGCTCGATGTCCGTGTCCAGCTCCCACACTACCGGTGCCACCAGGCTAGAGGCCGGGAGTATGGGAGTGTGATCCATGGACCATGGTGTCACACATCCGGGACAGTGCGTCTGCCTTAGTGTTCTGGGAACCTGGTCGGTAGGATAGGGTGAAAATAAAACAGGTGAAAAACATGGCCCACCTTGCCTGGCGAGGGTTCAGTCTCCTCGCCGCCCGGATGTACTCCAGATTGCGGTGGTCGGTCCAGATGAGAAAAGGGTGTTTAGCCCCCTCAAGCCAATGTCTCCACGCCTTCAGAGCCTTTACGACAGCCAACAGCTCCCGGTCCCCCACATCATAGTTACGCTCCGCCGAGCTGAGCTTCTTCGAAAAGAAGGCACAGGGACAGAGTTTAGGTGGTGTACCTGAGTGCTGAGACAGCACAGCTCCTATCCCAGCCTCGGACACGTCCACCTCCACTATAAATGCCAAAGAGGGATCCGGATGAGCCAGCACGGGAGCCGAGGTAAACAGAGCCTTCAGGTGACCAAAAGCCCTATCCGCCTCAGCTGACCACTGCAGTCGCACCGGTCCCCCCTTCAGCAGTGAGGTAATGGGAGCCGCTACCTGACCAAAGCCTCGGATAAACCTCCGGTAGTAGTTGGAAAACCCTAAGAACCGCTGCATTTCCTTTACTGTGGTGGGAGTCGGCCAATTACGCACAGCTGAAATGCGGTCACTCTCCATCTCCACCACTGACGTGGAAATGCGGTACCCTAGGAAGGAGACAGACTGTTGGAAGAACAGACTATTCTCAGCCTTGACGTACAGGTCATGCTCCAACAGTCGACCAAGCACCTTGCGCACCAGGGACACATGCTCGGCGCGTGTAGCGGAGTAAATCAGAATGTCGTCGATATACACGACTACACCCTGCCCGAGCAAGTCCCGGAAAATCGCGTCTACAAATGCCTGGAAAACTGATGGAGCATTCATCAACCCGTACGGCATGACGAGGTACTCATAGTGCCCTGAGGTGGTACTAAATGCCGTCTTCCACTCGTCGCCCTCCCGGATACGCACCAGATTGTAAGCGCTCCTGAGATCCAATTTTGTGAAGAAGCACGCCCTGTGCATTGACTCGATCGCACTGGCTATGAGAGGCAGCGGGTAGCTGTACCTCACAGTGATCTGATTGATACCTCGATAGTCAATACACGGGCACAGACCTCCATCCTTCTTCTTCACAAAAAAGAAACTCGAGGAGGCAGGTGAAGTGGGGGGCCGAATGTATCCCTGCCCCAGAGATTCAGAGACATATGTTTCCATAGCCGCCATCTCCTCCTGTGACAGAGGATACATGTGACTCCTGGGAAGTGCTGCGTCAACCAGGAGATCTATCGCACAATCCCCCCGTCGATGGGGTGGTAATTGAGTCGCCTTCTTTTTACAGAAAGCGAGAGCCAAATCGGCATATTCAGAGGGGATGTGCACGGTGGAGACCTGGTCTGGACTCTCCACCGTAGTCGCACCGATGGAAACACCTACACACCTCCCCGAGCACTCTCGTGACCATCCCTTGAGAGCCCTCTGTTTCCACGAAATAGTGGGGTTATGATAGGCCAACCAGGGTAGGCCCAACACCACGGGAAACGCAGTAGAATCAATGAGGTAGAGACTGATTCTCTCCTCATGACCCTCCTGCGTAACCATGCTTAGTGGAGCGGTAGCCTCCCTAATCAGCCCTGACCCTAATGGTCGACTATCTAAGGCGTGCACAGGGAAGGGCATATCAACAGGAACAATGGGGATCCGTAAACTATGGGCAAATGAATGGTCAATAAAGTTCCCAGCTGCGCCTGAATCGACTAGCGCCTTACGCGGGGAAATTTCAGGAAATTCTATAAACAAAAACATGTGAGCAACAGGGGGCTCTGGGTGAGTCTGGTGCCTACTCACCTGGGGTGACCCGATAGTGCCCTGCCTGCTGCCTTGACTCCCTGAGGAACCCCCCCAGCACCGACCAGCAGTGTGCCCTCTGTGGCCACAGAGGGTGCAGGGAATGGCCCCTCCTCCGGCCCCCCTAAGCACAGTACCTCCCAGCTCCATAGGCGTCGGAGCAGAGGTGCTGGGGGATGGGAATGACAGGCCCCGATCCGGACGTCCACAGGTGGCCAACAGGTTATCCAGCCCGATGGACAGGTCCACCAGCTGGTCGAAGGAAAGGGTGGTGTCTCTGCATGCCAGCTCCCGCCGGATGTCCTCGCGCTGACTGCATCTGTAATGGTCGATCAGGGCCCTGTCATTCCATCCCGCGCCGGCAGCCAGGGTTCGGAACTCCAGCGCCAAGTCCTGTGCGCTCCCCGTCCCCTGTCTGAGGTGGAACAGACGTTCACCCGCCGCTCTACCCTCAGGTGGATGGTCGAACACTGCCCGGAAACGGCGGGTGAACTCCTCGTAGTGGTCCAACGCCGCTCCGTCCTCTCCCCATACGGCGTTGGACCACTCCAGGGCTTTCCCAGATAGACAGGAGACAAGGGTGGACACGCTCTCGCGTCCCGAGGGAGCTAGGTGAACGGTCGCCAGGTAGATCTCCAGCTGGTGTAGGTACCCCTGGCACCCGGCAGTTGGCCCATCATACTCCCTCGGGAGTGCGAGCCGAATCCCACTGGGACCAGGTGAAGGAGGGGTGGACAGGTGTGTGGGTTGTGGAGTGGGAGGTTGTGATAATGGTAGAGGCGCTGGAAAACCTCCTCTCTCCCATCGCTCCATATTTAGCAGCACGCCATCCATGGCTGTGCTGATACTCTGCAACATGGTCGCGTGCTGCTGAAGGCGCTCCTCGAATGGTAGAGTAGGGCTGGGTGCTCCTGCTGACTCCATTGGGGGTGCGTGATTCTGTAATAGTTCTCCGTGATGCCGGTAAGGCAGAGTCAGGCGCAGGACAACAAAAATAAGTGTTCATTTAATTTTACTCAAAATATACCATACAAGTAGTGAAAACAATCACTCGAAACACGGAAACAAAATACAACAAACAATCAAACACAAAAACATGGGGGAAACAGAGGGTTAAATAAGGAACATTTAATCATGGGAATGTAAACCAGGTGTATGATAATGAAGACAAAACAAACGGAAAATGAATAATGGATCGGTGGCGGCTAGAAGACCGGTGACGTCGACCGCCTAACGTCGCCCGAACAAGGAGAGGGACCAACTTCGGCGGAAGATGTGACAGTTAGGATCACCACTTAAAACCTCTTAAGGATTATTGTTTCCTCCAGTATCTTTACAAGGTCCTTTACTGTTGTTCTGGGATTGATTCGCACTTTTCGCACCAAAGTACGTTCATCTCTAGGAGACGGAACGCGTCTCCTTCCTGAGCGTTATGAAGGCTGCGTGGTCCAATGGTGTTTATGCTTGCGTACTATTGTTTGTACAGATGAACGTGGTACCTTCAGGCGTTTGGAAATTGCTCCCAGGGTGAACCAGACTTGTGGAGGTCTACAATTTCTTTTTCTGAGGTCTGAGATGTATTTTAGATTTTCCCATGATGTCAAGCAAAGAGGCACCGAGTTTGAAGGTAGGCCTTGAAATACATCCACAGGTACACCTCCAATTGACTCAAATGATGTCAATTAGCCTATCAGAAGCTTCTAAAGCAATGACATAATTTTCTCGAATTTTCCAAGCTGTTTAAAGGCACAGTCAACTTAGTGTATGTACACTTCCGACTTCAACTGTACATGTAGGTAGAGTTAATTAAAGTTACTATTCATAGATGACAACAGAGAGTGGCAGTGGTGTGGAGAGGGGAGGGGGGGGCAATGTGAATAGTCTGGGTAGCCATTTGACTAGATGTTCAGGAGTCTTATGGCTTGGGGGTAGAAGCTGTTTAGAAGCCTTTGGAATGTCTGATAATGATTGGTAGCTAAGAACTAGCCGGGTCCCATTCTGTACGTGCTGTAGCAAACTATTGTCATGCCATGCAATGTTTGGCATGACAATGAAGGAACACAGAGAGGTTGACTTAAGTACAAATAGACTGGACCATCAGGCTAACTAAGAAGTGACGTGCATTTGTTTGTTCTCTTGTTCCCTTACTTCTTCTGTAAGTAGAAATCCATGCAGAGGGTGAAGTTTGCGGGAAGTGACTCGGGACAAAGTGAGAAGTCTTCAGAAAGCAACAGCTACAGTGACACCAACAGTGACCTGGAGGAGGAGGAGGAGGAGGAGGAGGAGGAGGAGGAGAAAAAGGAAGTAGATGAAAACAAAGACACTCTAAATGAATGATGAAGTGGAAAAACTATTGACATAAGCATTACTTTTAGTTTTAAAGTCTGTGATGTTGTATTCTTTCATGCTATCAACTGTTTTAATAAAGAGGTGCTATGGCAGAAATGTTTTGTGACAGTTAGTGTACTAGTGGGTGGTGTAGTGCTAAGTTAAACCCCCTAGATGCTCATCTTGGGTAAGTTTAGCATTTTCCCCATGGGCACTAATGGTTAAGGTTAGGATTGGGAGAGGGGAAGCTGATCCTAGATCTGTACCTGAGGAAAACTTCACTCCGGAGTGCTAGTGGGTGGTATGCACCTACCTTGACATTGCACTTCTCTCCCACTAGATGGCAGCAAATGCATGAGTCTTGATGAGAGGACAATATGTATTTCCTAGAGCAGGGCTCTGTTAATTATACAGGGGATTGAAGAGAGAGAGAGAAGAGAGAACATATATTGCCTATCTGAAGACAAATTACACTTCTTGCCAGGAGGGGAAACATCCAGATCCGAAGTAGGGGTAACAAACGAGGGGGCATGTCACCCCATTTGGCTCCTACTAGTTACTTATTCATCCTAGAATTTCAACAAGGTCCCTGAGGTTTGTACCATATTTAACAGAATGCCCCAGGGCCAAAACTCATTGATTAGAATCAGGGTTCTCTCTATTGAAGTTCTCCTTTTTAAGAGCTTTCTCAAGTCTAGGTCCAAGAATTAAATAAAGTGTTAATTTGAAGATAACATTTTTGGACAACTGCCTTTTTTTGTTCCTTGTTCTATTTTTTGTGGTTAAAAATAAGACATTTTAGAACAGTGAAATTATCATACTAAATATACAAGTATTTGTTTGTGAGGGAAGCATTGGAAGATGCTTTGACCGTAAATGTTTTAGGGCCAATGGGTTTCCTCTAGTTTAATATTTTTTCCACAGTGAGTTCAATTCAGTTGAAGTGCCTTGCTCACAAGGCCAAGTGCAGCGTTCCTCATCTGGGCGAATGGCCAATGTTTGAACCAGCTTCTCTGGTCTGTGACCCCGGGATGACACTATTACCTCGCCCAGCAGCTGCTAGGACTTCACCGCTCTCCTGTCCAACACACAGGCGGACCAGTCTTCCGGTTTGTGGATTCCTATATTTATCTATACACACACACATGGACAGACACACATGGACAGACACACACGGACACACACACACACACACATGGACACCCCCCCCCCCCAATAATAATGGGCTTAATAAAGAGGCCAGTGCGCCGACAACACTTCTTGGGCCAAAATGTCTGCTTCCGTTCTCGTATTGTTTAGTATGTTTTCCCTTTCTACTCTTAAGGGTTCCTCCCAAGGCTCTGCCATCTGGCCCATTCATGCTCTCTTTCACTAACAATAAGACATTAATAACCAACACATCTGTGTGATGTCAGCCTCCAAGAGTAGATGGGTCCGACGGCCAAGACATATCACTTTTGCTTTTCTTTCTAAATTTACAGTCACTCCTCAGGGGGCCTCGTATAGAGTGTGTGTATGTGTGCTCCTTATGTTCACAAGCGATAAGCCACTGCGGTGAATAATTCCTATGACGCCTCTTTTCAAATGAACAGTTTCAATTAGAATTTTTCAAGTTCAAGGGACTGTTATTTTTACTTTACAAACCAAAGGATAGAATTACCAGGGTTATTTCTTCACTTGTTTTTAGGGCTGATACTGTACACTAGAGAGCCAAACTGAACAGAGCCAAACCAACCTGTACTGGGCATCCACCATAGTTGCAGGAACTCAAAAGGACAATGTGGAAAGAAAGGTTCAGAACCAGCAGTTTGGTTTGGGTTCGTTTTTAGTGTGAAAAGGGAAGGCTACAATTGCAACCCATTCTGTGAGTTGGCTGGTGGGGCTGAAACCAATGTTTACTGTTCGCCTGTCTGTGTACTGTGCTTGACTGAGTTATTCTCGCTCAGGCCACGGTTTTCTCTTTTATTTTTGTCATGTTAGTTTCCAGTTTCCTGCTCTCCTGGTTCACACCAGTTTGCTTAATGATAATTCTTGTTTCCAGATGCACATGAACATCAAGGACAGTAATGCGTTAGTAACAAGCATGGCGAATTAACTCGTACGTCCCAAATGCCAGTAGTGCATTATATAGTGTGCCATTTGGGCCACAGGCGTGTACTTCACTGTACCTGGCTGTCTGAGCAGCAGAGAACCGTTCTCTGTAAGAATGTGTGCTGCACAGGAAAGTGTCTCCTCCAACAAGTCATTAGTGTGGCTTCATGGCTGTAATACAAAATGGAACAGGTTTACAAGAGCAGATTAGGAGTGCGCAGTGATTCGCAGTTACCCTGTTTCAAGAGGTGACATTATAGAAGACTGTAGTACCCCTCACTGTCTGATCCACACACACACACACACACACACACACACACACACACACACACACACACACACACACACACACACACACACACACACACACACACACACACACACACACACACACACACACACACACACACACACACACACACACACACACAAGATAGATAGATCTAAATTGCATTCTGTTGAATTAGAAAGGCATACTGTGACCTGGGTGGTCTAGCGGTTAATGGTTAATGCAGGGTTTCACAAACTCGGTCCATCCTGTGACACTTCATCCATAGAAGCATTAATAATTGAATGCAGGCTTCATACACATCACATGACATCTAGAAAAATACATTTATTTTTGTGCATGGATCAAAATGTATTCTGGGCATGGATGCGAGTGCACATAAAAGACAAAGGTTAAGGGTTAAAGGATAAAGGTGGACGGGCAGAGCGGTAGGCTCCCATATTGCTTTTACAGTTCAGAGGAACAGTTGAGGAGAACAGAGGGCGATGGAAAACCTAAGCCAGGGTCATATTCAGAAGGTATGAAACCATTTTGAAACAGATTGAGCTATCACCTGGGGTGTATTCATTACTGCACAATATAGCAAACCGCTGCAAAACGTTTGGCAACGGAAAACGGTTACCAATGAAAACAAGAGTTTCTATTGGACACATTTCAGTTAGATCCTTCCCGTTTGCTTCCATTTGGTTCCTCGTGAATACACACCTGAAGTGTTCGAGCAGAACTTGTCCTTCAATCCAGGGTGACACTAGGGATCACTCCACTGCACCTGAACTCCCTCATTATACGTTTTTCCTCCAAACACTTACGTCAAATGTCATAGGTTCCATGCATGTCAAATGGGTCAGTGACACAAAGCAGTGTAAGAAACAAAGAATAAGTAGCACAATGTTCACAAGTCCAAAACACTATGTTACAATTATTATTGGCATGGCTGTTCTCTTGGGAATTGAACTTATAATGCAGAAGGAAAGAAAACAGAATTGAACTGCATTTTGCAATTCGGGCAGTCTCTTCAATTCACTCGAGCAAATCTATGAAACAAGCTTTAGATTGAGAGAAACTCAGCATGAATGTTACATGTTACAGAGATTTCCTTTGAAAGGTATAAACAATGGAAACTACTTTTTCCATTTTACACGAGTTTACATGTACTGTACATGAATGAACATTACAAACACCAATCTTTTTTGGAACAAACATTTTGACCCATGTATTCTTCCAATAGCCTGTGATAAAATAAAATAAATAATTAAGTTATCTAGCTAACATATTAACAATCATATATATTGCATTTTTGGTTAATTTAGCTCAGCTAGAATTTGCATTTCTGATTGTTGATTAAGATATACTATGCCAATTTCAAGTGTATATTTCTCAAAAATATGGATTTCAGTTAGCTAGCTGGTTAACTGAATAATCCTGCTTTCTGGAACATCCCCAATGTGCTACTTAATATATACACAGTCATTGTTGATGAAGACCTCAATTGATCACAGATTCACACCACATATGATGAAAACATTTGTATTGCTATAAGTTGTGCCATTATAATAGCCACTCTAAATACAGTAATGTATGTGAAAAATATGTGAAAATACTGAAGAGTGGGGTAGTCAGCTTATATAAGTTGTAGGTAAAGATGTGTTTGGGATATAAACAGTATACAATGCGTGTGTGGGTGCAAGTGGGAATGTGTGTTTGTGTGTGTGTGTGTATACAGTGAGGGAAAAAAGTATTTGATCCCCTGCTGATTTTGTACGTTTGCCCACTGACAAAGAAATGATCAGTCTATAATTTTAATGATTTGGTTTATTTGAACAGTGACAGAATAACAACAAAAAAATCCAGAAAAACGCATGTGAAAAATTTTATAAATTGATTTGCATTTTAATGAGGGAAATAAGTATTTGACCCCTCTGCAAAACATGACTTAGTACTTGGTGGCAAAACCCTTGTTGGCAATCACAGAGGTCAGACGTTTCTTGTAGTTGGCCACCAGGTTTGCACACATCTCAGGAGGGATTTTGTCCCACTCCTCTTTGCAGATCTTCTCCAAGTCATTAAGGTTTCGAGGCCTGACGTTTGGCAACTCGAACCTTCACCTCCCTCCACAGATTTTCTATGGGATTAAGGTCTGGAGACTGGATAGGCCACTCCAGGACCTTAATGTGCTTCTTCTTGAGCCACTCCTTTGTTGCCTTGGCCGTGTGTTTTGGGTCATTGTCATGCTGGAATACCCATCCACGACCCATTTNTGGCAAACTTCAGACGGGCATGTATATGTGCTTTCTTGAGCAGGGGGACCTTGCGGGCGCTGCAGGATTTCAGTCCTTCACGGCGTAGTGTGTTACCAATTGTTTTCTTGGTGACTATGGTCCCAGCTGCCTTGAAATCATTGACAAGATCCTCCCGTGTAGTTCTGGGCTGATTCCTTACCGTTCTCATGATCATTGCAACTCCACGAGGTGAGATCTTGCATGGAGCCCCAGGCCGAGGGAGATTGACAGTTATTTTGTGTTTCTTCCATTTGCGAGTAATCGCACCAACTGTTGTCACCTTCTCACCAAGCTGCTTGGCGATGGTCTTGTAGCCCATTCCAGCCTTGTGTAGGTCTACAATCTTGTCCCTGACATCCTTGGAGAGCTCTTTGGTCTTGGCCATGGTGGAGAGTTTGGAATCTGATTGATTGATTGCTTCTGTGGACAGGTGTCTTTTATACAGGTAACAAACTGAGATTAGGAGCACTCCCTTTAAGAGTCTTTCTGATTGAGAGGGGGTCAAATACTTATTTCCCTCATTAAAATGCAAATCAATTTATAACATTTTTCACATGCGTTTTTCTGGATTTTTTTGTTGTTATTCTGTCTCTCACTGTTCAAATAAACCTACCATTAAAATTATAGACTGATAATTTCTTTGTCAGTATGCAAACGTACAAAATCAGCAGGGGATCAAATACTTTTTTCCCTCACTGTATGTGAGATTGTATGTGTGTGTGCTTTTGTTTAGCTTTTGTGTGTGCTTGTGTGTGCATATATGTACATCCCCCCCACACACACACCCCATCCCTCCCATCCCCCAACACAAACAGCCCGCTCAGGTGAAGAAGTCTTTGGAGATGGCCTCCACGAAGTTGGGCGCTGACATGAGGATGCCGATGGTGCAGAGGATGGTGAACACAGAGAACGCCATCAGGCACAGCCGGTCGATCACAGACGCTGCAAACTTCCACTCGTTGCACAGCGACTCGTCTTCGTCCTGGCCCCGGAAGCGCTTGGCGATGTAGCGCACCTCCTCCAGGATCTTGGACATGTCGGAGTCCACGGGGCTCGCCACCCCCACCCCGGTGGCGCTTGCCACGCTGCCCAAGTTGGGCAACCCGGCCCCGGGTAGCAGCACCTCCTCGTCCCCTGCCCCCACCAGCCTGGAGCAGATGACGCCTGAGTCGGGGGTGGTGGTGTAGTGCATGCCCTCCATGCCCCGGAAGCCGATGTAGAGCATGTTGCCATTGGTGGGCTGGAGGGTCCCCTGGCTCATACTGAGCTCCACACTGGAGAGGCTGTTGCGCGGATGCTTGTTGTGGCAGGCCAGACGCACACGCTCCTCGCCGGGCCGCTTCATACGCAGGAACCAGGCGCACCAGTTCAGGAGCACCACTCGTGTCTTTGTGGGATGTGTGAGAGTGAGAGAGAAAGTGTGTGTGTGTATGCGTGTCAGTGTTTGTGTGTTTATGTACACCAGGGGGAGGAGAGACAAGAATAGAATATCAACACCAGAGGAGAGAAACATGAACAGGAGATGATCACTATGCAAGCATTGTGCATTAGCTCCCAATTCTAACACAGACGCTGACAATTTTAACATGGCTTTTCACTCCGATTATGTTCTCTTGGTATAATGTAGCTATACATGTTTTAGATAAAAAATATCAGTCTACAATATGTTTCATTTCGTATAGATTTCATTTCATATCTGCTCCATAAAATATATAAGTCTTATTCCGTAATGAGCCAGATTACTATGTCAAGCACAAGTTCAGATCACAGAAAACATATGACAACACACACACTGTGCACACACAGTACATAATAAATTAGCATTCCTGCTCTAGAAAAAGTGTTGGAATAACCTCTGGTAACCTGCTTATATCTTGTTATTAGCATATATGAACCTTTATCATGTCTAATAAGGCTTTTAATTGCATCATAATGAATCATCATAATTTTGGGCAGATTCCAAAGTTCTGTACCCTCTCCACTCACTTCCATCTGCCCTTCAAGCCTGGCCAGCAGTCTCTCCTCCCCTCCCCTCTTTTTCAAACCACATTGGCATTCCTCTCACGCCAATGCTCAAACTGCCCACTAACCCAGACCAACACACACACACCTCAGCGCAAGGAGCAACCGCTGATCCGCTGACGTAGAACCCTTAACCTTCAGGTCCAATTCTACCTTAATGGAATGTCAGCGTTTGGAATTCCGAGTGTATCCGGCGTTCCGAGTGAATGCAGAATGCGGGAATGGGCGGGGATGGAAAGACGGACACGGACTCACCCACTTTGGCATTTTGGCTCCGTCCGGGTCATGATGGTGGTACTGGAGGACCAGGACAGTGGCGATGACGGACAGGCCCACGATGACCATGGTGGTGGCAAAGTACTGGGCTGGAATACAAATAGAGAGAGAAAGAGAGAGGGGCACGGCACAACTCAGAGGAATCATAGGGGATTATATACTATGGCTGGAGACCAAGGGCACATTTAGTTAATATATGCCACAGAGCAGATGCTTTTATCCAAAGCGACTTACAGTACAGTGAGTGCATACATAGTATGTGTATGTGATCCTTTTGGGATTTGGACCTGCAACACTGGCATTACTTGTGCCGTGCTGTTACCAACTGAGCCACACAGCAGGAGGTTTACTGTCTTGCATACTGATGTATGCCCCCGAAAAAGAGCCTCTCAGATGAGCATCTGATGAGTGCCTGGTGTTCAGTCGGTCGCAATGTTCAGAATGTTGAAGATAGAAATGTAGCTAATACAGGATGTCTGCAGAAAAGACATGTCTATCTCTAATCTCTCTGAACGCTATGGCAAGCTGCAGGGCCGACTTGCCCTATACGCAGACCATGCAACGCAGGGTGCAATTTCGAAATTTGGTAGTGCAAATGTTCCTCAAATATGTTAGTCAATGACAGACATAGTATGATAAGGTTAGAGCCAGCCCTGGCAAGCTGAATATGTTCCTCAAGGCAGAGACCAAATGGGCCATCACATCATGTTAGGGGGATCTGGCCTCTCTTTATTGGATAGCTTGAAGACGCTGTGGAAGCAATTGGGTGGCATGCAGGGAAATAGCGGAGATGAGGATATCAATATGTTTAAGAATATAAATATCTGCCAATGGTAAAAATATGACAGTTATTGGGCTTGAACTACAGATTCATTAGCGGACAAGATTACAAACGCACATCCATTGCTTTGAGCATTGCTCAATATCAAAATATATATATTAATCAAACTATAAAAAGAGACTGCAAACTATGCTAACTGCAAACTATACTCCCATGCGGCACTGCAATCAACGCCAAGTCTATATTTTTTTCATTTGCTTGTCAAATTAATCCATTGACCCATTTGCTTGCCAGACTGACTGCCTGCCACTTGAGCGCGGAGGTCTCAGATGCTAAGTAGTCAGGGTTGTTCTATTCATTAGGGCACAGGGTAGTAAAACGTTTTGCAACGGATAACAAAAACGATCATTTATTAATGACCAAGTTCAGGTAGTCCCTCGCTGTGTTTTCCCTCCGTTTGGTGCTTATAAATACACCCCAGGTTTCATGGGTGAGTGATCGCACTTATATCTCATCAGTCCAACTGATTAATGACCTACTGTATACTGTAGCGTCACTGTATGTGACAAATGAACTTGGAGGAGCCACCCAGTTTCGCTTTAAAGGAGTGTGTGTCACTTTTTCTGTTTCATCAGCTCTTTCTACCTTAGTCATTGAGGACCGGTTCGTCTTACGGATGTGGTGACACAGAGGGGACAGATGGATAGATGAAAGGAATGAATGGATGACTGGGAAGAACAGATGGATGGAGAAACTGACAGATGAGAAAATGGATAGATGAAGGAGTAGGGTGAGGATGAAGGTCTCCCCGAGCACTTACCTATGAGAGGAACAGAGTCAGAGGTGGCCGGCATGATCTCAGCTACCAAGAGCATGAAGACCGTTAGAGAGAGCAGCACAGTGATACCTGGAGAAAGGAGGAAAAAGAGGGAGAGACAGACAGACAGACCATTAGAAGACAGAACCTACTGTACATCACCAGGCATGCTGTTATCATGTTATCGTATCATAGTTATTATCAAGGTCTCATAGTGATTAGCATGTTATCATAGTGATTATCATGTTATCACAGTGGTTATCATGCTATCAAAGTGATTACCGTGCTATCATCATGCTATCATAGTGACTATCATGGCATCATAGTGATTATCATGTTATCATCATGCCATCATAGTGCTTATCTGTCTTACAGTTATTATCATGTTATCATAGTCATTATTGTGTTTTTTGTAAAAGAGAGAGAAATGTTATTTTCAACCATTTTGCAACCAATGTACAAATTAGAAGAAGAGGGTAGCTCATTCATTAGAAGGGAACTTAGAAAGGCTGAACGTAAATGGAAGGCCTGTAAACTTCAAGTGTTCTACGAGATAATGAAGGATCTGATGAGAAATTACTTGTTGCGGTTAAAGATGCAAGAGCGAGCTACTTCTCTACCCTGATCTCCCAAAACTTCTGTTTAAGACAATTTACTTATTTAACCATTTATTTAACTAGGCAAGTCAGTTAAGAACAAAGTCTTATTTACAATGACGGCCTACCCCGGTCAAATTCGGACAACGTTGGGCCAATTGTACGCCGCCCGATGGGACTCCCAATCACGGCCGGACGTGATACAGCCTGGATCCGAACCATGGACTGTAATGACGCCTCTTGCTTGAATTGCCCTGCCAATGCATTGTTGTTCTTCTCAGAACATGTTTAAAAATTATATTTCAACATTTGAGGTATGCTATATAATCACACCGGTAATAAATCTGAGTGAGCATATATTTAAATAATTAGCTTTTTTTATTTTACTGGGCTGATGGAGCCAGCATCAGATGGTCAGTCTCAGCGGAGGGAGAGAGCAGCAGACTGAAGGTCTGCCTCTCAACGTCCCTCCGCTGACACTGACCAAAAAGGGACACCATCTTCCAGCTGATGGCGAAACTCGAGTCGCACTACATTATTTCTGCCTCATGCACAAATTCATGTTGTTAGTCCTATGACCAGAGAAAGTGAAATATTCCTCAATATTAAAAAAGGCCCAAGCCGCTAATAATAACAACGCAAGCCTATCGATACACTTTCCTACTCATTCATCGCAGCTGCAGTGTTGGTTGTAGCGCGAGTGGAAGTTGGGAGAACACACATTTTATGGTTTATAAAAGTGTTGAACAGAAAATGTTGACAGTGCTGAGTAAAAACTTAAACCTGAACTCACTCATAAAAACAGTAGCTCTTTGCTGTATTCGTTGACAGATTATCTCTCTAGTCAGTTTCAAAATTTATTTTACGCCTGCTGCCTTACTGCAGATTTGCTCCCCCTGGGCTCACCGGGAAAGAAGTTTGCATCTTCAGACATATGAAATGGTTCAAAATGGGAACACGTCGCCTACCCGGCACGCAGGGAAACTGAATCAGGTGCAACTACCGCCAACAGCGTGTGACGATTAAAAAAAAAAAGGGACACAAGACTTATCCTTGGATTTTTTACAGAAATGTTTGGCAATCGACTAGGCATGCCTTGGAGATCAACCAGTTCATGATTGCCCGCTGTTCTAGAGCTAGAGAAGCAAACCCCTTCAACCAACACTCTTGGTGCAAAGGTGCAAGTTGGAACCAAATAAGGCTATTGAGAGCGATGCCATAGGGGAACCATTTTAGGGTCTCTGAAGAACCAGAAATGTTTCAGCCCTCTAGGCCCGGGATTGAATAGCACTGCTGTAGGGTTTTAAGCCTTTTTTGCATATTTTCCAGGGTGCCTTTCTATTGAATGTTAGAGTTACCAGTACCACCCATGACTGTGTTTGCTAGTGACAGAGACATGGCTATTGCATTCATTCATTTTCAGTCCTGTGGCCTTCACCATTAGATCCTAAGTGAACGTTATCATTAAAATTACATTCTTTAAGACAATACAATACATATTTCACAAGGCCTTATTTTGAGTGGCTAGTTTTAACCCAACGCAGTGGCCTGAAACTCATAGTTTACAGGCCACATTAGGCCTGTGATGTGATGTGTAATTTCTATTGGAATCCAGCCAGTGTGGGGATTTGCAACATTTTTCCTTTTTAAATCACCCGCAACCTGCATTCAGAATGACTGCCAGGATAGGGAAGACTAAGATATGAGACTACCTAAAGCATCTAAACTGAAACAACCATTTCAGTAACTTTTGCAATAAGTCCAAGTAACAGATTGGAATATTTTAGAACAATTTATGGTATTTATATTTCAGTAGCCTAAAATGAATTAATCAATCAATGCACATGCAAAAATCAAACCTGCAAAAGAACATGCTGGGAAATATGATAATGATGGGCATGGTTTTGGTTCAACTCTGGTTATTAACACCAACACTGGGGTTATTTTACATCACTGTGTGTTCATTTAACTCCTGAATCAACACTAGAAATGTTACACTGAAAATAAACACCAGTTTGGCCAATTTGCTGTGTTCTATGAAAGGGACACGTCTGCAGGCTTCCATACATTTGAAGAACCTTTTCGAATTCTGAAGTCTGTAGATGCCCCATTAAGAACCCCCCCCCCCACTTAGCTCAAAGGTTCTTTATTGGGAAAGAGTTCTCCAAGGAACCTTAAGAGCTGAAGAAGAACCATTTAAGAACCTTATTTTTTTCAGTGTACAGTGGGCTATGACTCACCATCAACACACTTCCTAAAGTTTTCTAATGAACCCGGAGGATCAATAAAGCCAGGCGATCCAAGGATCAAGACGGATAGAGTGCTTTCCTCTCATTAACCACTACTGTATTCTTCGATGCATCCAGTCAATACATTTTATACAGACACAAATGGAAACACACACATTAATGCAGACACACAGAAACACACACACACTATCTTGTGGTATCACTTGGGAAAATGTTGCTTGCAGTTTGACTCCGAGTTTCAAGTCAGTTCATTGCCAGCAGATATTGATTTAAGACCATAAGTCATCCAGTGATTCAGGAGGTGGGAGGGGGAGAGTGGGCAGACGTGGCTAAAGTAGCTAATTGAAGTATCTTGAAAATGTAGTTTTCTATAATACTGTCTCAATATGCTCTACATTAACTATGAGCATAATAAATTGTGTATGCAATGTGTATGTGCCAGATCCTATCAAACCATATAGCAATGTTTATGCCACATCTTAGTTTACATACAGTGCCTTCAAATGTTACAGCCTGAATTTAAAATGGATTCAATTGAGATGTTTTTGTGACTGGACTACACACAATACCACAATGTCAAAGTGGAATTTTTTTCAAATAATTACAAATGAAAAGTTGAAAGGTCTTGAGTCAATAAGTATTATTTTTATATATTTTTTTATTTAACATTAGTTTAACTAGGCAAGTCAGTTAAGAACAAATTCTTATTTACAATGACGACCTACCCCGGCCAAACCCGGACGACGCTGGGCCAATTGTACGCCGCCCGATGGGACTCCCAATCACGGCCGGATGTGATATAGCTTGGTTCCGAACCAGGGACTGTAATGGGCTAAAATAGAAGTCAGTTCTATTTCTGACGAGGATCGCGCTGCAAGTCCTGCCTCTCCCATCTCCTCATTGGTTTATAGAAGCAGGTACCCACGTACCATCTCCTCATTGGTTATACCCACGTGGGTGATTGAAAGACAAACTGTGTTGCCGGTCGTCGTGGTAATAATACTATGAAAGTTTAGATGCCAATCACCAAATAAATTCAAAGAAGAAAAAGCCTGGAAGGAGGAGAGATGACTAGAAACGATTCGGTTGACCGTTTTATGTGTGGATTAATTGTTGGACTAGAGGACCTTGTGCATTTCAGGTAAAATAACAACTCAATGTTTATATCCCAGGACAGATTAGCGAGCAACAGCAAGCTAGCTAAATAAGACAAATTAGCTAGCAAGTGCAAGCTAGCTAGCTAAAATGCTTTTCGACCTGTCCCCAAATTAATGTAATTGGTTCAGAGATTATTTTTATATTTTAACCTGCGTGTCATTGTCGCGTTTGGTGTTGGGGGACAAAATAAGTGTATGCACAATGGCGCATGATGGCGCAAGCGCGCAGTTCCGTGTAATACTGCAAAACACTTTTTGTCCTGAATATAAAGTGTTATGTTTGGGGAAAATCCAATTCAACACATTACGGTGTACCACTCTCCATATTTTCAAGCATAGTGGCGGCTGTATCATGTTATGGGTATGGTTGTAATCGTTAATGACTGGGGTGTTTTTCAGGATAAAAAATAAATAGAATAGAGCTAAGCACAGGCAAAATCCTAGAGGAAAATCCTAGTTACAGTTTTGACATAAGTCTTCTTAAAAATGTATGCAAGACCTGAAAATGATGGTCTAACATAATCGACAACCAATTTGAGAGAGCTTGAAGAATTTTGAAAAGAATAATGTTGCACAATCCAGGGGTGGAAAGCTCTTAGAGACTTACCTCAGAAAGACTCGCTGCCAAAGGTGCTTCTACAAAGTATTGATTCAGGGGTGTGAATACTTATGTTAATTAGATTTCATTTTCAATAAATCAGCAAACATTTCTAAAATGTTTTCACTTTGTCATTATAGGGTATTGTGTGTAGAATTATTATTTTTTTATACATTTTGAATTCAGGCTGTAACACAGCAAAATGTGGAATAAGTCAAGGGTATGAATACTTTCTGAAGGCACTGTAAGTAGTCTATTGTTCGCTCAGCCACGTTTCCTACTCTGAAACTAGAAGCATCTAAAAGTACCTATTTGTCATCAATTGTACGATAACATACAGTTGAAGTCGGAAGTTCACATACACCTTAGCCAAATACATTTTAACTCAGTTTTTCACAATTCCTGACATTTAATCCCAGTAAACATTCCCTGTCTTAGGTCAGTTTGGATCACCATTTTATTTTAAGAATAATAGTAGAGAGAATTATTTATTTCAGCTTTAATTTCTTTCAATCACATTCCCAGTGGGTCAGAAGTTTACATACACTCAATTAGTATTTGATAGCATTGCCTTTAAATGGTTTAACTTGGGTCAAATATTTTGGGTAGCCTTCCACAAGCTTCCCATAATAAGTTGTGTGAATTTTGGCCCATTCCTCCTGACAGAGCTGGTGTAACCGAGTCAGGTTTGTAGGCCTCCTTGCTCGCACACACTTTTTCAAATCTGCCCACAAATGTTCTATAGGATTGAGGTCAGGGCTTTGTGATGGCCACTCCAATACCTTGACTTTGTTGTCCTTAAGCCATTTTGCCACAACTTTTGAAGTATGCTTGGGGTCATTGTCCATTTGGAAGACCCATTCGCGACCAAGCTTTAACTTCCTGACTGATGTCTTGAGATGTTGCTTCAATATATCCACATCATTTTCCTTCCACATGATGCTACCTATTTTGTGAAGTGCACCAGTCCCTCCTGCAGCAAAGCACCCCCACAACATGATGCTGCCACCCCCGTGCTTCACGGTTGGGATGGTGTTCTTCGGCTTGAAAGCCTCCCCCTTTTCAGAAGCTTCTAAAGCCATGACATCATTTTCTGGAATTTTCCAAGCTGTTTAAAGGCACAGTCAACTTAGTGTATGTAAACGTCTGACCCTTTGGAATTGTGATACAGTGCATTATAAGTTAAATAATCTGTCTGTAAACAATTGTTGGAAGAATTACTTGTGTCATGCACAAAGTTGATGTCCTAACCGACTTGGCAAAAGTATAGTTATTAACAAGACATTTGTGGAGTGGTTGAAAAACGAGTTTTAATGACTCCAACATAAGTGTATGTAAACTTCCGACTTCAACTGTAGATGTGGTTTGTTGCATACAACAAGACAAAAAACACACCCATGTTAAACACCTATATCCTACGCATAGAATTTGAATATTAATTATATTCTGATGGTCCTACGTAGTTGAACTCATTCTGGCAGTAGGCTGCTTCATACACATACACGGACTCACAAAAACACAAAACACACAATCATCTCCAGGTCTCTCTGGGCAGGCAAGAGAGGGCATTTCCAGTTCACCTGGTCTGAGGCTCCAGCCCAAGCTCAAACCCAGTCATGCACGCAGACAGGCAGACAGGCAAGCAGGCAGCCCACAGCCACAGCCCAGCTACAGCCAGAAGCATAGAGGTCTTGGGGGATTGGCCCCTACAGCGCTGCTGTAACAGATGCACCCCGCAAACATCTGGCCCCCTCTTCCTTCACTAGGAAGATTGGGTGCTAGCCTGGGCAGTGCCCATAGTCAGTGGCTAAATGTGTTGTGTTTTATGCACTGTAGTTTTTTGGGGGTTACAGGCTAGGTACTGTAACTACCTATAGCCTATAGATGCAGCTTAAGAATGTCACAAGCTATCTGTGTGATAACATATGCTCTTTTAACTCAGTGTGGCAGTGTGTGTATGCCTGCATGTGTGTATTACTGTAGGTAGGAATCTGTGTAAAGCCAGTCCACCTAAATGAATCAAAGTGGATGAATGAAATCAGACGCAGCCAAGTCAACTGGCATGAATAATGTATTTAGGCAAACCTTTTCAAAATTGCCTTTTGCTTTTTTTTAAGGTAAACTGCAGACATGCCCATCAGTCAAAATGACATAGGATGAATTATACAGAGCCATATATGTAAAAACCTTATACATAAACATCTCTACTGTATATAAAGTTTAGTTCTGTAGTGTATTCATGCAGAGTGAAATATAATAAATTACGGATTAAATAAATGTTTTTCTTCTGACATGAGAACAGAGTGGGTTGTCCGGTGAGTGAAGGGACAGCGTTTAGCTGCCCTAGAATTCAACAGACGGCCTTTGGGCTGAGTGTCAGTCCTGCTAGCATAGACTGAATGTCAGTCAAGAGTGTGCACTTTACAAACCTACTTCCCTCATACGCACGGACACAAACACACTTGAATATTCAGCGATACCACACATTCGGCACACAAACATTCCGTATGTTACTCATGCATTTGTGATAGAAAGCAACAGAGCAGACCATAATCGTAGGGTACACTGCTGTCTAACATGCCCTGTTTCATCACAAAAGGAAAAGCATACCCTTGTCCTCTGCCTCATGGTATTTAGTCATGTACCTTACCAACATCGCTTACACACACACAACCCTTTTACGCACATGCACCCTCCCAGTCTCACCCAGTGAGATCTTCTCTCCAGAGTCCGCGGGCAGCAGGAAGACGAGCAGGGCCAGGGTGGAGATGAGGACACAGGGGATGAGCAGGTTGAGGCCGTAGTAGAGGGTGCGTCTACGCATCACCACCGTGAAGGTCACGTCAGGGTAAGGCTCCTTACAGCAGTCATAGAAACGCTCGTTCCTCCGTCCGGGGACCTCTGCATCACACACAGACAGAGAACTACAGTATATGCACACACATGCATCCTTATTGTATACACAGATGTTTACTGTTATACTATCTTATACCATGGCATTTTTGAATACTAGTTTCTGATTGGCTTGAAAGGGCATTCTAGAGTGTGCATTATTTCCCTATTACGCACGGTACAATTGCACGGTATAATTCAATAGCTATGAAGTTCATTCTTACATGTTCTATGTTTGAGCTGCTTTGAAAGCAAAAGTCAAACTGAAAACATTACTGCCATTGTTAAAATAGATTTTTATAATAGCAAGCTAGGATGATGGTTTGGTTAGCTAAGGTAGCAAGTTTGGTTTCCAGAGGATCTACTTTAGCTGTCTAGCTAGCTAGTAAACTTGCTAGCTACTTCAGTGGATGTTGTCACATTTCTACTGGCAACACATTTATAGCGGCAAATATGTTAAATTATAGCCATGGTATGAAAGGGTTATAATGAACTCAGGGCTCTATGCTTTCTCTGGAAAATAATGCAACTCCGTGGAAGGTTTGTTCCACTCCGCTAGCACGTCGTGGAACCCACCTTCCACGTCATGCATTATTTTCCAGAGAACGTATAGCCCCTCTTTGATTATTTCTTACATAATCACTGCCAGAACACACCAATAACAGGCTTCAATGACTAGCCTCTTGTTATCAAGAAAGTACATCAGGGAGTGAATATTGTGAATAGTCCTCTACATGCTTCACTACTCTTATGATCTTTAGAACATTGGTTTTGATTGTGTATATGCCCATATAGGAGGGAATCATAGAGCATGTTGATGGTGAAATGGGCAGATTACTTCCTGCGATTTCTTCTACGTAGGGCCTCAATGCTCCATTGATTGGTCTCCTAAGGACACATTCTTCACTCTCTTGCTCCATCATCTCTTTGTTTCTCTATCTCTCCCTCTCTATTTCTTCATTTCTGTCTCTATGAAGCACATGGACGTGTTTTGGCTCCCCAGGGAGTGATGAACAGGCCTTTGTTAATCATTAGCCCCCAACATGACTCCTCTGTCTATGTAAAACGGAGACAGCCAAGGTCTCCTAGACCATTCCATTTATGGAGGGTGAGGGCAGGGGCAAACATAACCTAATAGAACCATTCCATCAGGGGTGGTAAAGTGTTTTTGTGCCATTCCCATTCTGAATAGAGCGCTGCATGCGAAAGAAACATCAGGGTAAGGCTCCTTACAGCAGTCAGGGAAACCGAAATGCCACTTGCCCATCACACTTTGTTGCGCTTGATTTGGCAAACAGTCCCCCCCCCCCCCTCCAGGTGAAACGAGCTCCATGGAAGCGTCTGCCAACCCACCCCTGCAGGGGGTTCACTAAATAACAGCAGGCCAGCTTTAATTGCTGTTGAATAAATGTAGGTATATAATGATTGTTATGTAAATCCAGTTCCATTCCTCAACAACCAGATGTCTTTAGAGGCATCAAAGCCATTTGTCTTTTGAATATTAGTTCAGTCATGGCTGCTAGCTGCTTTCTTTTTTTATTTCAATGAATGTGGATCCTCAGAGTTGCCCTAGTTCGCACACTATGTCCAGCATAGATCTTACATACAGGAAACTGGTGTGATATTTTAAATAGTAATCATAGAACTAAACCTCAGACTTCTTTGAGCATAATCCACACTTAGTCATTTGTTTATCATCTCTTTGACTCTGTGCTTTCTATGGCTCTCTGCCATTCGGGACTGAACTTACCCACGAGGTCCCACTCTCCATTAGCAATGTATCCAGTCACATCCGCCTCTATCATCTGCAGGTCTAAAGACCAGCCCCCGTACGTCCACGAGCCAAACTTGAGGTCACAGCGCTGGACATCGAAGGGAAACCAGCGCACGTCGATGTAGCATGTGCTCTTGAAGATTCCTAAACAGCAAATTTGCTTAAGTGTAAACTGTTACCGAAGCAATACATCCATAAATGGTAAACAGAATGGAAGGATGGAATGAAATAGGGATATTAATAATAATTCCCCCTAATTATAAGGTGGCCAAGAACGGAGCCCTGGGGAACTCCAAAACTGAGAGGGGGAGAAGAAGCAAGAGCAAAAGCAGCCTGAGCATGATAGATTGGGACAGGGCTCTTTGATTTACATGCCCTGGATCCCCCACAAGACAAAATGGCAGAAAAATGTTATTTGTTCCCAATCTCTAAGCGTCTGCAAAGCGTTTCCGCCGCAGCCATTCTGCCTATGTTGGATTACTTTTCCCTGCAATAAGAGTCTCTCTGGACATTTGTGAATGGCCTATTTGACTGAATTAGTTAGTCGTTGATAGCAGGTCGACTGTCATGTTTTGCATAGCCCCCTCTCTTCGTCCATCCAGAACCCAAAGTAATTAATGTCCGCTGTCTATCGTGATGCAGCTGTTTGTGGCTCTCTTGATTTCTGTCAGTTACAACTGTGTTTTTCTCTAATTCCTGCAGTCAGCTGGAGGGAGATACTCAGACAGGGTGACCTTTGCAATCACCTTCCTTACACGTAGGTCCTGCTGGTCCCCTGTTGGTGATATACTGTCAGGGACTTGTATGTCTACATCCCGGAAGTGACACTGGGTCAGAGAATATGGGGTCAAACTAGGTGGCAGGGTAGACATGGGAGAGGGTTGTGACAGCTTATAGAGACATTACCCCCCGCATCCAATTTCCACATCTCAGTCACTGCCTCGTTCATAACTCTGAGATTAATCAATGCCTGTTATAATGACATTCTTAAAGGTCATAAAGCTGATTTACAGACTGATTTGCAGATAGGGAGCTATTTGACTACACTGCACTATATCCAGACGGAGACCATGTGTCAGCCAGCCCCACTCGACACACCCACAGTGGTTCACATCTTCTAATTCGGCATGGCGTTGTGTAGAATCTAGTTAATCAGCTCTGCATGACTTAATCCATTAGATTTGGGAGGTTCATCATCACAGGCACCACTGCCTTTGTTTGTGGGAGCAGAAAAAAACAAAATGAATAGCGGAAGCCTGGAACGAACACAGAGTGATTGCATCATCATTCAGATCCATAACTTTTCATGGCTTCTTTTATTGGCCCAGAGGGACCTCTCTGACCAAATTGACCTGGCTTATTTCCTTACCACTATACCATTTTGACACAATTTCCAGGCCCACTGATATATACCAGTGGAGGCTTTTGCAGGGAGAATAAGGAGAATGGACCTCCCCCTGTGATCTAGGAGAAGTTAAGGAGGCTTACCTGGGGGGAGATACTGGCAGTAGCCAGTGGAGTTGACTAGGACGTTGGTGTGGAAGGTGGCGTCAAACCTCTCGTCAGCGCTGAGCATTGGACACAGATTAGCAGTTAGCATCCGTCAGCGCTTAATTGGCACATAAAATCTAACCTTGTAGGTTTAGTGGGAAAACAAGACCATAAAGAGCTCAGCAGAGCTGGGGTGTCACTGCCAGCGCAAGGGCTGTGGAAATCATAGTTACTCAGCATAGTGCAAAACAAATAGCATAGACCAGGGATCATCAACTAGATTCGGCCGAGGGTCTGGAACATGAATAAAAATAATTTGTAGACGGCAAATTTACCGCAAGAAGCCCAAACAGATATGATATTATATTTGTCTAAAACATAATAATTTCAAACCTTGCTTACATTTGTATACGACCCCATATATCTAAAGAGCTATTATGTGTGGGAATACATGGAGCTGATTTGCTGGTGTTTTTACAGTCTTTTATGTCCAACAATAGAAAACAAATAAAATAAAATCCCCTAAGGGCCGCCAGTTGGGGAACCCTGGCATAGACTAACACACTGTACACACGCTACACTGTACACACGCTACACTGTACACACGCTACACTGTACACACGCTACACTGTACACACACACACACACACACACACACACACACACACACACTAGTGAAGAAGCTGCATAAGAATGTGAACGAGCAGAGTCGAGCATGTGCAGATTAAGCAGGCTCAGCTGCTTCACAGACTGCCCATACACAAAGAAATGACAACGACAGACACAAACACACACACAAACAAATCAAGAGCTGCACAGTGCCCCCACTTTGATAATGTATCAGTCTGTGCTTCTCTCCAACATAAATCAATGTTACTCTAGCTAGCTGTAGCACTGCAAGATACAGTCACAGCAATACAGATGAAAGTATCTCTTCATAAAAAAGATAAGCCTACCAGCATCTGACTCAGACATCAACTATCCATCTTTTCTATTTACTTATATGTTTCTCTCAAATAAACGTGTCACCTGTATCTGATCTGCAAAATATGACTTTGATAATCTACACAGAGAAACAATTTAGTAGAACATTGTGTGCTAATTAAAAAGGTCCTCTACAACATCTCTACATTCTTTAAGACCTCGATGTTCTCTGCCTCTGATATCGCCCCCGCTCGTTACACTACTGACATCAATACATTGGACAAGTTATTGGAGCTTATCTTTGATCAGGCCTCCTTCTCTAAATGCAAATGGAGCTCTGTTCCGTTCCTGACGCTCTCCACAACAATTGCTCAGCATAAGGAAGCATATCCAGACTAGCCTCGGCTGCTGGCGTAGGCACTCTCGTCACATTGATGTTTTTAACAAAGAAAAATAAATCATGACAGGCAAATAAGCTATTTTTACTCTTTTTGATGTACTTAACATATTATGACTCTGATTTAAGATGCAACACATTCAGTTCGCTGAATAGCAATTGTGTTGAATGAATGGCATCGAATGAGGAAAAACAACACCACACACAAGTGCATCAAATGGATGATGGTTCACCTTCTCTTAAATCCAACTTATAACAGTAAATGTTACTGGCTAGCTAGCCGACACACTGAATGAATCCCCCAATACAGTACCATGATGTATGAGTAGTGTTACGTACCTGTTGTAGAGGAGAATGTCAGGCCTCCATATCTGGGTGTCAGGGAACCTGACATTGGTAACTCCAGGGTAGTCTGTGGTGTTCCACTGCAGGTAGTAGTCAGTCCAGTACTAGGAGACCACACAGATAGGTTAGGAAACACTGGAGGAAGTTCAAAATAAGACTTAACACTAATGTGTTCTAATCAAGTGTGTTATTTACCCATTGTAGAGATTGACACTTACAAGTGTTGTGAGACATGGTCCAGGTTAACTACATAATAATTTGCACCGGGTGCAATAGGGTTCAATTAAACATTAAGCCCAGAAGCGGAGTGCCAGGATACAGCCCTTAGCCATGGTATATTGGCCATATACCAAAACCCCCCGATGTGCCTTATTATTATTATTATTAACTGGTTACCAACATAAATAGAACAGTAAACAAGCATTTTTGCATCATACCCGTGGTATATTGTCTGATATACACACGGCTGAAATTGTGTCTTCACGCTGTGTTATTCCTTCTTATGACTTTAATTGGGCATTTTTGTTTTAAATTCTTTGGTCAATTTCCTCTGGAAAAAAACAGTTTAACTGTGTACTTGGTACAAATGCTCAGTATATCTGGACCTAATTATCTGCCCACAGGGTAACTGTATAAGGTTTCCTAGCTAATGAACAGAGAGAGGCATACAGAAAAGTACACATTCCCAATGACTGTGAAACATCCGTGTTAAATATCTATGCACTCTGAACGGCTGGTCAGGCACGGTAAGGTATATTATTAGACTTGAGCTGTCTGCCCAGACCTCATATTTCTACCGAATGACCTCACACAGAAGACAAGCCTATAACTCTGGCCTCTTCCTCTCAAAATTGAGTATTTTTTGAGCAGCACACCACAACCCCACTCTGGTGAGCATCTCTCAGTTTCGTTGGAGGCTCACTGACTCGCTCTCTCTTTCTCTAATCATTATCTCTAATTATATAATTACCTTCTGACATTGGAATCATCCTCATAACTATTCTCTGGCAAAGGGCAGGTATGCTTAATTTACTTTCGATGAGAGCAGTCCAAATTGGATTACATAAGTGGGTCATTTAAATGGTCTTATCTTGTGGCAGAAGGCATTGTTTGATCACTGTGGCTAACCAGCTTCAGGAGAGTTATGTATGGGGAATGGAATCCAAAAAATCTAAGTGAATACCTCTGAGTGAATAATCTCTGTTCACTCAAAGGTGTTCCTTAACTCCCACATGTAAATTAATTTTATGCTGTCAGAAATATGGCGCGCAGTAAATATGCACAATAAATTACCAGAGAGGAGGCATCTGCTGGGGATGGGAATTCACGCTGTAGATCATGTTTTTCTCTTGTGGGTTATTTACGCAATTTCAATCATTCCCTCTGCCAGCATGAAACCTTTAAAGAGCCGTGGTAACGGATGTTGACATTTGAAAAATACCCACAGCTCGGAGCATAGAGACATCTCTCCCCTCAAAATACAGACTTCCAGCACCAGAGCCTGGGCGGATCGCTTTCCAAAACATTGAGAGATGGCGACAAGGAAATTCATTGAGCCCTTAAAATCAAATTAAGCTAAAAGACTACTTCACACTGGAGGCAATTTAACAAACAGAATGTGCTGGAGAAAGGTATGGCTGAGCCTGAAGGGATAAACAACCTTTCTCACTGGATGAAGAGTGTGAGATGTTAGGAAGGGATTAGTTGCTTCTCTAAATTTTAAACCCAACTTTCGTAAGACCGTGAGAATTCTGGGAATTCAAATTACTGATAAGAAAGCTAATTAAATTTGAGCAGCTGTATGAAATGGGTTTAAGAAGCACCCCCCCCCCAAAAAAAAAACTAAAAAAACTTGTTTACATACAGTATTTGTATTCATGGCTTTACTGTACTGTTTTGTTATTATGCATATACTTAAAAACCAATACTATTTTTTATAAAAGCTTCTAACTGCTAATAATCTGCTATAATGTCCTTTATGTGAACTGGAAAAAGCACAAGTCTTCCACCCCATCACTGCCAAAGGTGCAAAAGGAACCAGGCTTTTGAGCATGTTCTGCCATGTCAATGTCTTTCTGTTAAAAACATACAATTGTATTGTCATTCTTTATTTAGAATAAAAGTGCTTGTTAGTAAAAAAAAGAAGCACCCATAAAAAAAGACATTCTGAATGAGCTTTAGCAATGACTGGCTTTTTCCAAAAGGGGACTTAAGTTCACAAAATGACAGAGTGGAGTAGTGTACCACATAATAATGTGTGTGTGACACCATTCAGTAAAAAACAAAGGGAAGGTTATGGATGACTTACTTCAAAAACGTATTCAAACTGACACCAAACTGACAGACAAGCCTGACAGCCTTTCAACTCCACATGGAGTGTCTAAAATGGAAATGCTGTATTAGTAGAAGCAGAGCGAGCATTGCGCGTCCTTTTTCGCTGTTGAGGGAGTTTTTGGTTTTTTCTCCGACAGCTATTTATCTAGGTCAAATACTAGGGTTGGGAGAAGCCAATTCATTTAGATACTTTGGGAGCCAAGTTGAAAAAAAACGACAAAATAATTTGGCTAAAGGCTTACACTTATTATGGACATCTAGGCGCTGTCCCTTTGGCACTCGCCAGCCCATCTGCAACGGTCTGTGAGAGCACGGTTTAATTTTCTTATTGTAGTGGCACTCCCTTATCCCAGTGAGGGTTGGGAATGGAGCTGAGGGGCGGTTTGTCAAGGATGAGGGGGATAGGATGGGGGGGGGTTTGGGGATAAAGGGCAGAGCTGACAGACACATCCATCAAGCTTGTTAGGCGTAGTAGATCTGCTAAGGACGTTCTTGAGCATGACCCTTAAAATTCTGCACATTTACTGTTGCTTGGTAATTGAGGAGCATTAGTAGAGTTCATTGATATACAGGGGGGCCTAACTGTCTGACTCGATAAAGGTGGACTGATGATCACAAAGACACTCTCCCGGGAGAAGGAAGGGGGGTGATGGAGGACAAGTGTCTTGATATGATCCTCTGTCTGTTTTGACTCATATCTTCACATGCCACATTCTCTTAGACTCAAGGTTCGAATGAACAAAGAACTCACCAGCTGTAACCAGATGTTGGTCGTCAGGACCTGGTTCTTCTCATCCTGTAAACATACAAACACAATCAATGTCTGTCACCAACCAATGCTAGAAAATATTCTAATTTGTCGCTCCACCTGCCACACTTAATAAATGTCTTGCTGGAACAGGACTTTTCGCTAGCTGTAATTCGTCTTAGATATGGCCGCTTGCCGACAAAGGGCAAATGACTATGAATAACGTCACTTTGATAAATGTCCAGCATTTTAAATCCTCTCACAAGCAGGTAGCAAAACATGGAGCTACTGCATCTGCATAACACCACCAGCCAGGCATTTCTATTGAAAGACACAAGCTGCTCCAAAGCAGTGGTTGAGGTGAAAAGACCTGAGGTAATGTTGTTTAAAAGTGGGAAGGTTATTGGTCTGTGGGTGCTGGGCGGTGGGTAATGCGGCATACTTAAACTTTTACCAGTGGATGCATATCATTTTTTCCTGTTAATGGGCAAACGCTGCAGCCGCCACAGACCCCAGCTGTTGGCATTGGAGTTCCGGGAAGGCTCAACTGTGTGGCTCCATAAATGGTCACTGGCCAATTACAGTAGCTGCAAACATGAACCTCATGTTCACGGACTCACAAACTAATTTGATTACTTATTTTTTGAACTTTTCAAAGTATATTTGTTTACTTACGTTTTTTTTTTTCACAATATATTATATATATAATCTTAAATCATCCTTGTAATATTGTATAATCATGGATGCAATGTGCTCTGTACCCTAAAATGTGATTAGCTAGCAGTAGATAAGAGCAGGCACGTGTAGTGAATTGTTACTAATGTTTCCCAATCCAGCAGGGCTCCCACTGCACGAAATAGGGTCTCATTTAATCCCAATGCAGCACACAGCTGTGGTCCCCCCAAAACACAATCTCTACCAACAACAGAGTAGAAATGGTGAAACAAAGAATGAAACAAAGAATGACAATGAAATATTCAGTGTAGCTATCTCGAGGGCCCCTGTTACAAAGGTTAATGTAATAGCCGGTGTTATTACATTACCGTTGTTACAGCCCCTGTGTGTGCAGACCTTTGTTCCAGCCCAGCACAAACACACCTTTCAACTAATTGTGGTTTTTGAAGTAGATTATCATTTAAAACTGTGTATTAGAGATGGGTGGGAACAAAAGCTTGCACACACTGGCCTTTACAGGACTTACAGTGCTATTAGGAAAGAAGCAGCAAGAGTAGTATCGTAGTGTACAGTATGCATGAAAGTGTGGAATAAGATTGTTAAAAATCACTCACTAATGTCACATTTGTCAAAATGCTCTGCCAGTGATTTTCACTTGAGAAACACGCTCCCTTCCAATTCCATCTCTGATATTATGGTAAGTGATAATTTCAGCACATTCACCGTTCCTTGCCTGTGCTTTCCTCCCATCTAGATTATAGATTTACAGTGCGCGCAGACAGTTCCATAGCACCAGTATGATATACATTCTACGCAGGGAGGCTGTTTCTGATACAACAGTATCATTTCGGCCAAGACAGTATGCTTGTGATAGGGTGGATTCAAATCCCTCAACTACTGCTACTTTGCCACAAATCCTCACATTCCTCTTTCTTATCACCTCAATAACATATCTGTACATACTTTGAAAAACAGTAGTATTCTGTGGGCCCAAGGAACGTAGTGTTGTCAGATGCTGAGTGTAATGGTGGAGAGATGAGAGCTACCATATGTTGTTTCAGCTCCCCTGCTGGCAGTGCCCTGGCAGGGGGGAGTGCATCAGACACACAGGAGGGAAAAGGGTCTGCTGCCTCTCTCAGCAGCACTGTGGGTGAGCTGAGCACCGACCGGGAAACACAGCCGCACAGGGAGCCTTGTTAATGTGGCTCACACATCCTATCACAGGGAGAGTGTGTATGTGTGTGTGTTTGATATCAGCGCTAGTGCTTCGGAGGGGAGATCTGATATATCCATCACTATGTGTTACGGTGATGTTGTCAGTGTTTCTTTCAGTGCGTGCTTACAGTGTGTGTGTGTGTGTGTGTGTGTGTGTTGATAGATGGCTCATCAGACTCACCACATCCATGATCTGCATGAGGCTGAAGCTGAAGTGTACGGTGAGCGAGTGGGAGTCATTGAACACGGGACGCTCAAGAGGGTTGTAGTTTCGCATCAGGTCCTTGTACAGTCTGCGCTGGTGCTGTCCCTGTAGAGACACTAGGGGCCATTCATGCCCGCACACACACACACACATCAAAAACATCGACATCCCATCACCCACAGTTTTCAACCCTTACATTCTTTGCATTTTGTATGTTACGGTCTGGAAAAATAAATAAAAGCTCAACCAAATGTAAATCAAAACTGAAGTCTGTGCCCAGTGGGACAGAGGTCTGATAAAATTCCAACTCCGAAGAACTTTATAAAACAGTAGAACAGAAAGCATTTATTTTTGTAGTGCCAATTTTTCACACATTCAGTAAAGTCAAGGCTTTAAGATACAGCATACATTTTGTAATTTGATACTGGTGTGCAATTTCATACAAAGTTATACAACTATAAACAAGGCAAACAAAATAATCTCTATTGTCTGTTTTTGGTCTTGAACCCCATCCTGTCTCATCTGCTTCACGTATCTGGAGACACATCAGTCTGTCTCTTCTCCTTAAATTGGAGATAAGACCGCAAATATCAGCTCAAACGGCAAGGTACTGCAGTCCGGAAAAACAACCTGGTGTCAGAGCATTTCGTATTATTCTATACGTAAATTTGAACATTCCATTTAGTATGATATGTTACGTTTCGTATGGTATGTATTCATTTGTGGATGCCCATCACACATTTTGTATGATATGTTACGAATTTGCAAAATGTACAATATGTTACGAATTTGCTAAACTTACAATATGTTATGAATTTACAAAACATATGATATGTTGCAAATTCCAATTTGTTGTGGCTAACATTAGCTAGGTGGCTAACGCTGATGTTAGCTAGGCTAGGGGTTATGGTTAAGGTTAGGAATTAGGTTAAAGGGTTAAGGTTAGGGTTAGGGGAAGGGTTAGCTAACATGCTAAGTAGTTGCAAAGTAGCACGTAGATGAAAAGCGGCTAATTATCTAAAATGCTAAAGTTGTCCGTGATGAGATTCAAACACGCAACCTTAAGGTTGCTAGACATTCGCGTTATATGCCCACCTATCCACCACTCCTTGCCTTAAGTAACATTCTGTCTTGTGTAACCATACCAAACGTAACATATCATACTCATTTGAAATCTTTACTGTACTATGTTACGTCTAGTCTATAAGATCAGGTTGGAAAAAAATACCAAAATAGTCCAAATACATCCTCGTCATTTACCGTTGAAACTGAGTTTTCCACTTCATTAATGATCAGAAGATCTGCACCTTTCAGTTTCCACTTGTTTGCTCTAAGAGGCGTAAATTGTACCTGCTGATGCACTACATGACCAAAAGTATGTGGACAACTGCTCGTCAAACATCTCATTCCAAAATCATGGGCATTAATATGGAATTGGTCCCCCCTTTGCTGCTATAACAGCCTCCACTCTTCTGGGAAGGCTTTCCACTAGATGTTGGAACATTGTTACGGGGACTTGCTTCCCTTCAGCCACAAGAGCATCAGTGAGGTCAGGCACTGGTGTTGGGCGATTAGGCCTGGCTCGCAATCGGCATTCCAATTCATCCCAAAGGTGTTCAATGGGGTTGAGGACAGGGCTCTGTGCAGGCCAGTCAAATTCTTCACACCAATCTTGACAAACCATTTCTGTACGGGACCTCACTTTGTGAACGGGGGCATTGTCATGCTGAAACAGAAAAGGGCTTTTCCCAAACTGTTGCCACAAAGTTGTAAGCACAGAATAGTCTAGAATGTCATTGTATGCTGAAGTGTTAAGATTTCCCTTCACTGGAACTAAGGGGCCTAGCCGGAACCATTAAAAACACCCCCAGACCATTATTCTTCCTCCAACAAACTTTACAGTTGGCACTATACATTCGGGCAGGTAGCGTTCTCCTGGCATCCGCCAAACCCAGATTTGTGCGTCAAACTGCCAGATGGTGAAGCGTGATTTATCACTCCAGAGAACTCGAATCCAATGGCGGCGAGCTTTACACCACTCCAGCTGATGCTTGGCATTGCGCATGGTGATCTTAGGCTTGTGTGCGGCTGCTCGACCATGGAAATCCTTTTCTTGAAGCTCCCGACGAACAGTTCTTGTGCCGACATTGCTTCCAGAGAGGCAGTTTGGAACTCAGTAGTGAGTGTTGCAACCAAGCTCGTAGACGTTTCCACTTCACAATAACAGCACTTAAAGTTGACCCGGGGCAGCTCTAGCGGGGAAGAAATTTGACAAACTGACTTGTTGGAAAGCCGGCATCCTATGACCGTGCCACGTTGAAAGTCACTGAGCTCTTCAGTAAGGCCATTCTACTGCCAATGGAGATTGCATGACTGTGTGCTCGATTGTATACACCTGTCAACAATAATTTTAAAGGGGTGTCCACATACTCTTGTGTATATAGCATATATATTTCCACACTATGAGGTTGGAATAATACTGTGACTTTGTGAAAATTATGTTAATGCCGGTTTAGTGTGGGAGCTGTTTGAAAAGACCACCTGAAATGTTTGCCTGATTTGGTAGGATGGAGTCTTGGCTTGCCTGGGGACATCATCAGGTGGTAAATTGGTTAACACACCAATAAGAATGAGAGTTCCAAACCTTCTCTGCCAATAATGGCTAGTTTAGTTTTCCCCTCCCCACTCAGACCACTCCCAGACTCCGAGTCCTAGGCAAATTCTTGCATAGAAGCTATTTTTGTTTATTTTTGACCATTTTGATTGAAAACAATCATAGAAAGGTACTTCATTGTTACGTAGAATTGGGATCAAAACAGCTACATTGGACCTTTAAAAGTATTTTTGTGGTAGAAGTTTAAAATATTTTACTCAAGTAAAGTCAGATGCCCTGTCATTTTCCCTGCTGCAAATACATTCATTCATTCAAGCTTTCCGAAGATCCTGTTTCTGGTTGTTGTGGTCCATCAAAAACTGCAGTCCGTGTTGAAACAAGAAACATTTTATCATGGTTCTGCAACTTTTCTTTTGCTTTCTGAATTTGAAGACTTGCTGTTGTGGTGGAAAGGAGGAACTCATAAGGAATTAGAATGTTTTTGGGGAGAAATATGATGGTACATCTAGTGATGACAGCTCTTAAAATACATTTTGTGGTAGTTGAAGAACTATGTAGAAGATTAGGTTTGTATGTAGACCTACAGTGAGGGAAAAAAGTATTTGATCCCCTGCTGATTTTGTACGTTTGCCCACTGACAAAGAAATGATCAGTCTATAACTTTAATGGTAGGTTTATTTGAACAGTGAGAGATAGAATAACAACAACAAAATCCAGAAAAACACGTGAAAAATGTTATAAATTGATTTGCATTTTAATGAGGGAAATAAGTATTTGACCCCTCCGCAAAACATGACTTAGTACTTGCTGGCAAAACCCTTGTTGGCAATCACAGAGGTCAGACGTTTCTTGTAGTTGGCCACCAGGTTTGCACACATCTCAGGAGGGATTTTGTCCCACTCCTCTTTGCAGATCTTCTCCACGTCATTAAGGTTTCGAGGCTGACGTTTGGCAACTCGAACCTTCAGCTCCCTCCACAGATGTTCTATGGGATTAAGGTCTGGAGACTGGCTAGGCCACTCCAGGACCTTAATGTGCTTCTTCTTGAGCCACTCCTTTGTTGCCTTGGCCGTGTGTTTTGGGTCATTGTCATGCTGGAATACCCATCCACGACCCATTTTCAATGCCCTGGCTGAGGGAAGGAGGTTCTCACCCAAGATTTGACGGTACATGGCCCCGCCCATCGTCCCTTTGATGCGGTGAAGTTGTCCTGTCCCCTTAGCAGAAAAACACCCCCAAAGCATAATGTTTCCACCTCCATGTTTGACGGTGGGGATGGTGTTCTTGGGGTCATAGGCAGCATTCCTCCTCCTCCAAACACGGCGAGTTGAGTTGATGCCAAAGAGNCGAATAATCGCACCAACTGTTGTCACCTTCTCACCAAGCTGCTTGGCGATGGTCTTGTAGCCCATTCCAGCCTTGTGTAGGTCTACAATCTTGTCCCTGACATCCTTGGAGAGCTCTTTGGTCTTGGCCATGGTGGAGAGTTTGGAATCTGATTGATTGATTGCTTCTGTGGACAGGTGTCTTTTATACAGGTAACAAACTGAGATTAGGAGCACTCCCTTTAAGAGTGTGCTCCTAATCTCAGCTCGTTACCTGTATAAAAGACACCTGGGAGCCAGAAATCTTTCTGATTGAGAGGGGGTCAAATACTTATTTCCCTCATTAAAATGCAATTCCATTTATAACATTTTTCACATGCGTTTTTCTGGATTCTTTTGTTGTTATTCTGTCTCTCACTGTTCAAATAAACCTACCATTAAAATTATAGACTGATCATTTCTTTGTCAGTGGGCAAACGTACAAAATCAGCAGGGGATCAAATACTTTTTCCCCTCACTGTACTTATACCCAGCTGTAGTTCTATCCAATAAATAAAATATTTAGAATATATTTTAATTACAATTTCAGATTTGAATAGCAGAGAAGTAAACTTTTTGTGTAACTTGTTGGAAAAGTGATTTGTGTCAAAAGTTACATTGTTTACAGTGAATAGAACAGAATTTTGGGAGTCATGACGTCACAATGGCCCCTTAAGAATGCTGCTGGAAATCCCATGAAAGTCGGAGGACAAAAAGGTTAATAAAAACAGATACCCAAAAAGTTGTATGCAAGCAACTCAATCCAGACGAGTCTGCACGTTTTAAAGTTTTAACGGCGTTTTTAGCTTAAACAGTGTAAGAGGAGTAGTGTGTTAAATAATAATAATAATAATAAGTATGTATGTCGAAGATTTAAGTGGGGACTCTTGCTTCGCAACACTGCAAGGCGCACTGTTTCATGTAGAAAGTGTACACAGGTGTGGGACCTTGTCCATGATGCTGTTAAATGGCCGAATAATGGTTGGCCCGCCACGAAGATAAATCTATGTCGATGTAGGCTAAAACAATGTCAGAAGAAGCTACACTTCGAAGTTTCTCACATAACCGAATCAAGAGTAGCCCTCTCTGTAATTGACAAATCCCTCTCTGTAATTGACGATGAACATCTAACCCACGGTTTCAAAATCTCACTATAATAACATTATGATAACACATGCACAACGTTGCCTACCGTGAAACAAGCAGACGATGGTAAGTAAATACAGGGTAAAAATCCGAGCCTCCATTGCATGACAGACCAAATGTGCCTCCTATGATAGCCTAGACTGTGACAGTTCCGAGACCAGTGTTATACAGTTACCGGTAATTAAAAAACGCCAAAAAGTCACCGGGCATCACAGACAACGCCTGGCAAACGGTTGAAAATAGTTGATAAAGAGGACTGACATGCGAAGATACGGATTTGTATTTGCGCTCCGGGGGGGTTGTTCGGGTGCTCTTCCCTGAAGCCCTCCAAAATGAAAATGCGAATCGTGACACTAAACTCACATGGCTCTGACAGAACTAGTCATGCTGTCCTTGCAGAGGCAAATCATCGAATAACAGCACTGGCAGCTAATATTTCGAGGAGGCATACAGTAGGAGAGTGTGACAATCATTCACTGGGAATGTCTATTCTGGTTGCCTATAACCCCAATTGAATATGATTATGACTAGACTACATATGTTTATGCCAAAACGCACAAACACTGCATCACCTGTAGATTTAGCTAATAATATGGCAAAAATTATGGCGAGAGAAAAGTAAAATGTTATGGCGAATGAATTAACCCACAAACCTTAAATGTATTCTTTATGGAGGTGAAATAAGCCACTGTACTGGGCTGTTCATTAAAAAATGACTACCTGTAAAAAGACGACGTGTTTCCATAAAGGAAACAATTACATTTAAAGTGTGAGGCACCATCTGACTAATAATACTTCATTATCTCTATTCCATACTTTAAAACTGAGGTAGAAGTACAGAATGCTCCTTTTGTATCTAATCAGAACCATGGACAGCTTTTAAACAGTCTACCCCAGAGATCAGTTTGAAGAACCTTTCTCGCACAGAGAAGATTGTAGAACCTTTGGACATAGGCCTGGTTCAATCTTCTCTGTACCAGAGGGACCATTTTCCAGATAATCAAACCGAGTTTGTTTGATAGTTGGAAGTAGGGGGTATCCAGTTTGTTAGTCTACCCAGCAGCAGCCTCCCGCTGGTTGCAAACACAGTTTCATCCGAAAAACTGCAAATTAAAACATGCTTTGAAATACTAGATCACTCTAAACTATAATACATTGTTTGCATTACTTTGCATCTATTCATTGTGTTACAGCAGCATTATGAAAGTATGTTTTCATACAGGTACGTGTCTGAAATGATCTTATGGCTGTGGTAGCTACTCTAAAATCAAACAATTAGATGGGGAACAGAGGAAATACTATCTACTTCTGAGACAGTTCCCTTTAAATAAACACAGTAGTAGCTCCAGAAGTGTTATACAGTAATCCAATATCCAGTAACAAAAAAAAAAACATCTGGATAGTTACAATCCAAATATAAATACCTTATTTATGTACAGTATATACTTAATATATTAAAGGTGCAAATAGATTGGTCAATGTGACTGATTTATAATTAATTAATTTACTGTCGGTATTCTTACGGTATTCTAATGAGAATGAGAAATGTCTAGTATGAAAGTTTGTGAGACAGAGTAAAGCTGATATTGTACCTACAGCCTTGCTATTGGTTTTGTTGAGTTAATGCACTCAAACACATTGGGGTATTCAAGCAATGTGTGTGATGAAAAGAGACATATGCATGGGTTAATTGATCTTGAGCAGCCAAGATGATCTATAGCGTACTTAATGCATGTTTGAGGTGGTCTCACTTCTATTGCAGGAAAAGAGCCCAAATGTCTTTTGAAACGCAAAGAGAAAACAGAATATCTTCCCTTGTTCAGTTATACTCTCTTGCCACAATGCAAGGCTGTTCAACACATCTGCATAAGAAAGTTTAACTTCAGGCTTCAGCAATGGCATGCACTGCCACTGACATGTCAAAATGTTACTAAGTAACAGATTAAAGGTTGGAATAAATGGGTGCTGTTGTTGACAACCATATTAATATATGTGGGATTAATAACGTGGGATCCTTGGGACGTCCCTTTCCCATTGAAGTTGGAATGTAAAATGGCTAGGTAAGGGTTATGGTAAGGTTAGGGTTTAGGGTAGGGACGTCTCAATAATCCCATTTAGCACGAACCATAACATAATCATTGTCAAATAATGGGATCATCTTCTTAATGACTAATCATTAGCTCAACGTCGTTAACTCATAGCGCCAAAAAAGAAGCTCTTCGTAGAGCGACAGATCAACACCGAACAAAATGCTCCTGTTATCTCTTCTCCATCTCAGGCAGGCTCAAGTTCACTTTTGATTCCCGCCAGTCTTTCCTTCAACACATCATCAGGGGAATTTCTATAAATGTAGATGTTCTGCAAACATTAAGAAGATGATCCCATTATTTGACAATGATTATGTTATGGTTCATGCTATATGGGATCATTGAGACGTTCCTACACATCTATACATACATACTTTGACGACTCAGCACACTGAATTATGCAGTAAGCATTGATGCAATGAGAAAATTAATTCATGAGAAAAACTTAAGTCTGAAATGGGATCCTATTATCAATAAACCCACAGAATGCAAAGTCATTCATTACTAAAGGAGTAACAAAAAGGTATTTTCAAATGTGAATACTGACAGCAGCCAACCTATCAGTGCATGTGACCTAGGGTGGTCTAGCAGTCTAGGCCACTGCCTCCAGATCACATATAACACTGCAGTATGGGTTCAAATCCTTCCCACCGCTAGTTCAGCACACTCTCTCCTCCATCTTTAATCCTATCCAATAAACAAAAAATATGCTAAGTGAAAAAATTTAGGAGCAACAATGGCTCAGCCGCGAAGTGGTAGGCCACACAAGCTCGCACCGCCGAGTGCTGGACCGCGTAAAAATTGTCTCTCCTTGGTTGCAACACTCACTGCCTAGTTCCAAACTGCCTCCGGAAGCAACGTCAGCACAAGAACGCACACAAGCCTAAGATCACCATGCACACTGCCAAGCATCGTCTGGAGCGGTGTAAAGCTCACGCACAATTGGACTCTGTGAGCAGTGGAAACGCGTTCTCTGGAGTGATGAATCGCGCTTCACCATCTGGCAGTCCGACCGAGGAATCTGGGTTTGGCGAAGTGAACACCTATCGGATGATTTGGAACGCCGACTGCGAGCCAGGCCTAAATCACCCAACATCAGTGCCTGACCTCACTAATGCTCTTGTGGCTGAATGGAAGCAAGTCCCCGCAGCAATGTTCCAGCATCTAGTGGAAAGCCTTCCCAGAAGAGTGCAGGCTGTTAGAGCAGCAAAGGGGGGACCAACTCCATATGAATGCCCAATCCGACGCAGGTGTCCACATACTTTTGATCATGTAGTGTATGACTTATAAGCACCATAGAGTGGCATCTAGTGACTATGGCCAGTACTGCAACATCCATCCCCTCTCCTGGTGAATCCTGTAATTATTAATCAAACCAGACAAGGTCATTATCCAACCTTGCAGGATTTGTCGCAGGCGGCCCATTGATTCTAGTAGTTCATCAAAGCCATGCTATCGCAGTGTCTGGAGAGGACACAGCATGTTTATTCATGAGGGGTCTTCCCCTCAGGGACGGCGGACCCCAAACACTCCAACCAAGGAGGGGAATTAACCCTGTATCACTGGCGGAGATTAGGGCTTCCTCCCAAGTCGTACCCTGTGGGCCCTGGTCAAGAGTTGTGCACTGTATAGGGAATAGGGTGTCATTTGGGACAAATTCTGGAAAATCCTCTATGGACGTTGCTGAACACAGTTTGATGACTAACATTCACTGAGTGTACAAAATATTAAGAACACGTGCTCTTTACATGGACTGACCAGGTGAATTCAGGTGAAAGCTATGACCCCTTATTGATGTCACTTGTTAAATCAACTTCAATACGTGTAGATAAAGGGGAGGAGACAGGTTAAATAAGGATTTCTAAGCATTAAGACATGTATTGTGTATGTGTGCCATTTGAACAACGTATGGTAGTAGGTACCAGGCGGCACCGGTTTGTGTCAAGAACTGCAACACTGCTGGGTTTTTCACGCTCAACAGTTTCCCATGTGTATCAAGAATGGTCCACCACCCAAATGACATCCAGATAACTTGACAACTGTGGGAAGCATTGGAGCCAACCATGGGCCAGCATCCCTGCGGAAGGCTTTCGAGTCCAGGCCCCGATGAATTGAGGCTGAGGCTGCAACTGAATATTAGGAAGGTGTTCTTAATGTTTTATACACTCAGTGTACATCCCAGATATGTCATAGCATGTTTTATTGCTTTGTAAGGGCACCAAAGAGAGTCAGAGGGAATCATGGTCATTGAAACTGACAATCTACATTTCAGTGCGTTCTTCCCAAGTCTATGATTTGTGTTCGAAAGGCTGTGAAGAAATAGTAGTTCATCATATTAGAGCTGTAGCTCCGGCTACTAGTGAAGTGGAGCAGAGCATTCTGGGTGATCTCCAGCTCAGAGTCAGAGAAAAAAGAAGCTAATGTTGTGTTCGTAAATTGCCTCCAGTGTGTCAGTGTGCGCTCTGGGCCATTCGTGAATTCAGAGCTGTTACAGCCATGTTGTTACATTATTATTGTTTAGTATAGGGAATTGGAGATTGTCTTAAGTTTATTTTCAGACCACACACAACCAAGTTGGTTAACACTCAAGCTGTCAATCAAGCCATTAACATCCAACACTGTGCTGTGCTTTGCCCTATACTGTGTGAATCCTCATCTTTATTAAACCCACCACAACTGTAATCCACTTTACGGTCATCTGTGCCCCGATCAGCACCTGGGAGTGAACACATTAAGCAATACCAAACCTAAGAATATGCAGTCCACCAAGTCCTCCACTTAGGGTTGCACCTTTCCGGTATCTTTCGTAAAATTCCCAGATTTTCCAGAAATCCTGGTTATAAGATTATTGGAATCAAGTGGGGAAAAAATGAAAATCCTCAATACTCCAGCATTCCCAGGAATTTTGGGAATGTTACTATCATTTTGCAACCCTAACCATTACAATTTAGGATAATTTACTTTGCCTACCTCGGTTAGTTAGACGGGTAGACATCACAACAACAGCTATAATAACAGCCTTTGTGGATGACCACTCAATCGTGTTTAAGTAAAGACAGAAGTCTGTAGCTTCAATCAATACGAGATTTATTCAGTTAGTCAGTGATTTTGCATGGAGAAAATAAAACATTATTTTGTGAAACTATTCATCTCCATGAAAGATGTTATAGAAAATAGTTTGTAAAAATGTCCACAATGCGTATTTGGAGGTATTTGACAGGGGCAGTGCTGTTCGAATCAGCTACCTAGTACCTAGCCTGTCGTTTAGGTAACTGCTTGTTTTGGAGTCCTGAAGTAACATGTTGGCCACGTCGAAGAACTTGTGTTCATACGCAAGCTTGTAGTAGGTGTAAACGTCATCACAGTGTTGCAATAGTCTCTTCAGGTTCTGTCCCGCACTGCTCGGAGGCGTGTTGTGAGTCAATCTGAAAGGTAGGACCAGACCAATGATTAATATCAGCAAGAAGATATTCCCTCCTAATTCTGGAAATCATCTGAAATTACTTTTGGGATATGTCTTCAAACAGGCAGGCGGGGAGTGGCCTGTGAAGTCGGAACTCCTCTAGGTAAGCAAAGTCTCCACTGAGGATGACCTTCTGGTAGAGCACCTCCGCCCAGTCTGGACTGTAGTCGTAGGCCTCCGACAACACAAAAGCCTAGAGACAAGAGAAACAACACAGTTTAAAATAATAGCTTAAAATAAGCTTAGCTACATCTCATTATGACATACTACTGGGAATCAATCTACATTTCAGTACATCCTTCCCAAGTCTAGGATTGGGATAATTGATTTTTCCTACCACTATTACAATAGCGCCGGTACCACAAGTCTAGCATTTGGATAACTGATTTAGTATACCACGGTTACATTTAGTGCCATTACCTGGTAACAGCGGGGCAGTGCCACTATGGCACCAAGGAGATCTGATTGGTGCAGGTTGATGACACGTTGGTCTTGACCGTGGTTCAGGAAGTGGAGCTGGAGTGTGGTCAGCTTTGCCATTTTGACACAACGTGCTGCCTGGCGTACACACGAGTCCTGAGGGAGAACACACACGCGCATGCATATGCATACACACACAGACACACAGCAAGTTTTTATCTCCACTGCAAAGCTATTACTCACGTTCAATTAACACTAGAAAGACCAAGATAATAATGAGGCAAAACTAAATATTTTTTATTTTATTACTCTGCTATTTTTTAAGTCATCCATCCTTGCCTTTTCCTAAATAAGTCTATAAAAATTCTAACAACGACATTGTGTTATATCACAAACAGAACTGGAGTCACTTAACCCATACCTATATGTACATAGCTAACTCAATTACCTCGTATACCTGCACATCAACTCGGTACTGGTACTCCCTGTATATAGCAATGTTATTTTTACTCGTTATTGTTATTCATTATTCACTGTGTATTTATTCCTCGATTCACTATTTCTATTTGATTTTTTATCTTTAACTCTGCATTGTTGGAAAAGGACCCGTAAGTAAGTATTTCACTGTTAGTCTACACCTGTTTTTATGCGACAAATAACATTTGATTTGATTTGAGTTACAACCAGTTTTAAGAGAACATGTAATTTTTTGTATGGCTTTCCCGACAGTTGAAGGGGCCATGACCAGTTGATAATCACACCGATAATTGCCTCAAAACTATACCGAAACATATATATATATTTTTTTTACATATAACAGATGAAATAAATTAAGTAAAGTATGATAAGGGGGAGAATGGGAGCGTTTGTGAGCGAGGCACCATGAACAAAGCGAGACGGGAGCTACCTCCCTCTGCGCAAAATGTGGCAACCACACAGGTCAAAAACTCAAAAGTAATTGGATGTTTGTTTATTTATTTATAAAAAAAAATTGGGTGGGGGGCAAAATTAGGGTGACTAAATCAATGGAGGCCAGAGTAAAAAAGTTGTCAAAAAAAAAAAATCGCACAGCATCGCGTCAGCTAGGCTGGATGATATGCGAGAAAGATTGCTACCTCACAGGTTCACATTTCCCCTTGAACTCGTCATCTTTCTACTCGAATCCGCAGGACATAAAACAATATAGAGGTGGGATAGTATTTTCAGATTTTGGTATAAGCTTTTCATATTAATGAGAAATTCCTGTTTAGAAGATTTTCTAACAAAAACAAGCGTATCTCTGTGAAATGTCAAAGGAGCACTGAACGTACAGCAAGCTTTTTATTTTCAAAGCCTTTCACAATTAATGCAGCTTGTGAAATGCTCATTTAGCTTTTGTGACTCGTAGAAACAACTTTGAAGATGACCACCACAACATGTACAATCCTCAAACGTTGCTGCGAGAAAGCTGCACCGCTCGTCAACAGAGCTCTGTGATTATTACGGAATGTATTTGGTTAGGAAATCCGACTATTTGGATATACTGTTAATGAAATGTTAGTGAAACACCCCACTGAACGACGTAGAACATAAATCGTCATATTTGTCTTGGTTAAATTTATATTATAACATTTAGAAGTGACATTTCATCACCAAAGCCCGTTTTAGGTAGAACTGAGCCATTAGTGCTTTTTCAGTTCAGTTCAGTTTTGAAACGATTTTAAGAAAATTATCACGGTTTTCGATTAACATTAAATGCATTATGAATAATTACATAAAAACGATTAGAGCTTTTTAATAGAAGCCAAAAATAGTGGACATTCAATTGCCAAAACATTGAAAATATTCCATTGGCTCTGTCAGGTCCAAATAGAAAAATAGGAAATAATAAAATATTGCAATTCTGTAGACTATAATTTTTTCTTCCGCCTGAGTCATCATCTCATCAGTGGCAGTTCTAGACCATTTCAAGTGGGGGGGCCAAGCTGGGGCCAGTTGTACTGTTAGAGGGGCCAGTTACATTAGACGTTATTGTTGTCATATCGTTTTCTTCACTGCTTTGCAGGCATTAGCAGGTAAAAGACCATGTCCCTCTAGTAAATATGTGGGTTTAATTAGTGTTCCGCGTTGCCACTGTCTAATAACGGATGTAAAAAAAGAACGATAGCAAAAATGAGTTATGCAAAAATTATTTCATACAGTTTTGTATGAAATGCCCCCACCCCCCAACCATCTAACGGTGTCTCGGTTCTCCTCACACTGTACTGTCTTCGCTCAGTACTAGTGGGTGGACACCCTACATACAGTGGATTCAGAAAGTATTCAGACCCCTTCCCTTTCCCACATTTTGTTACGTTACAGCCTTATTCTAAAGTTGATTAAATTATAAGTTTTCCTCGTCAATCTACACACAGTACCGCATAATGTCAAAGCGAAAACAGAAAGAAAAAAAAAAATATATATATATACACACATACATATACATATACAGTATATATTTACAAGGGTATTCAGGCCTATTGCTATGAGATTCGAAATTGAGCTCAGGTGCATCCTGTTTCCATTGATCATCCTTGAGATATTTCTACAACTTGATTGGTGTCCACCTGTGGTAAATTCAATTGATTGGACATGATTTGGAAAGGCACACACCTGTCTATATAAGGTCCCACAGTGCAAGTCAGAGCAAAAACCAAGAGACTAGTCAGGATCGAGGGAAAGATGAACGGAGCAAGGTACAGAAAGATCCTTGATGAAAACCTGCTTCAGAGCGCTCAGGACCTCAGACTGGGGCGAAGGTTCACCTTCCAACAAGACAACAACCCTAAGCACACAGCCAAGACAACGCAGGAGTGGCTTCGGGACAAGTCTCTGAATGTCCTTGAGTGGCCCAGCCAGAGCCCGGACTTGAACCTGATCAAACATCTCTGGAGAGACCTGAAAATAGCTGTGCAGCGACGCTCCCCATCCAACCTGACAGAGCTTGAGAGGATCTGCAGAGAATGGGAGAAACTCCCAAAATACAGGTGTGCCAAACTTCTAGCGTCATACCCAAGACTCAAGACTGTAATCGCTGCCTAAGGTGCTTCAACAAAGTACTGAGTAAAGGGTCTGAATACTTATGTAAATGTAATATAAAAAAAATTAATTAAATCATACATTTGGGAGAAAAAAAAACAACGTTTTTGCTTTGTCATTATGGGGTATTGTGTGTAGATTCATGACAAAACAAAAATGTAAAACATTTTAGAATAAGGCTGTAACAAAACAAAAATGTGGAAAAAGTACAGTAACATAAAGTAATGAAATGTTGTGTTCTTTAAAATATATATTTTCGTATTCTAATGTTAGGTAAGAACTTCATAAATCACAACCATATATTAAATCTACTTATTAGACTGTTCAAATGTTGATGTCCAAAACATGTGTCATTGGCACGAAGGGGGGTCCAAGGAGACCTTTCTAGTGTTAAGCAACACTAAACAGGACCTGTGTTTGATAGTTGGAGGGATAACAATACCTTAGAATAGCTCTCTGCAGCATCCTTCAGGAGAGTAAGAACCTTTATCAAGGCACGTTTGAGTTCAGGGGTCACTGCTGTTATGGGATGAGCAGGGAGTGAGTGAAAAACACTGTCTGCATGTCCTGTAGCTCTTCATTGAGTTTGTGTCAATGACTCATACACAGGCTACATTCAGGTGCAAATGAAGTTAAAGCAACAGAAAAACTTCACAACAGTCTATTTTAAGAAGTTGCCCTCTATACAACAGGAAAGATACTACAATATTGAAAAACACATCCCTTGACACCAGGGTTGGGGTCAGTTCAGTTTTTGACTCAAGTGATTTGACATTCAATTCATAAAATGAAAATGGTCTGTTTTCTATGAGGACATTTCAAGTCATGAATTGAATTTCAATTCACTCCCAGAATTGAAAACTGAATTGACCTCAGCCACTATACCATGTTCTTTATATGCGTCACAAATATATAGTATGTCTGACTTTATACTGTAACTGTGGTGATCCTCAAACTATAGCTGTAGGCCTTGTCATAGCTCACCCCAAGGCTGGGACTCGATCAGTTTGAGCTGGGTGCGGGCGGCTCCCTCGTGGTTCTCTCCTATCTCTCTGCACATGCTGAAGCACAGGGCCACCATGTTGTACTTCTCACTGTCCCCCGGCAAACACCGCTTGATGTAGTCCAGCAGGGCCGTCTTCAGCCGGAAGTTCTGCAACACACACACCGTTTAGATACTAGCGTACTGTACATATAAACAAGTGCACTACAAAACACACAAACCTTTATACCCCTTTCACATTACTGAACTGTACCAAGCCGAGCTGTACTGGGCTGGCCTGGTTATGCATCCAATAGTTGCTGGAGCTGTGCTGGAAAGGACAACGTGGAAGGAAAATATCCTTTCCTATTTCCTAATTCTGGTACTCCGAGACACTCCTACGCATCTAAAGCATGATGTTCTCGGAAAACAGCATGTACACAACCCCTGTGATATATATATTTCCTGTCTCCACTGAAATACAATGACTAGATGCCTCTCTCTGTCTGGCAGGTCTGTTGTGTCTCTGTGGGTTTTCTGTCAGACCTCAACTGAGACGGTTTTGGGAAGAGCGATCTCGATCTGTGTTTGTGTGTGTGCAGTTTCTGCGTTTGTGTGTGTGAGAGAGAGACAGATCTGTGTGTGTGCGCCTCTTACCGACTCCACTTTTTTCCTGAGCAGCATCTCGAAGCGGTGGTTCTGGTTGAGCAGGTCGAAGATGTAGGTCATGTCATTGTATCTGCCAATGCCAGTTAGGAGACGCACCTGAATGGGTCAACACAAGGTGAGCGCACACACGCACAGAGAAAAGAGAAAAACAGTACTCACGAACTGACACCACCATGCGCACAGTACATTCATTTGGAGCAATTAGTTTATAGTGAAATCTCACCAGGTAATCCATTGCAAAGCCATCAACATATATTACGATGTAATTACGATACAATGACTGGGACGGAGGCCCATGTGTGACCAGGCAGAGGGATTTACCAGCAGGCCGTAGTGTTCGCTGTGGGCCAGGTGTGCGTGGCTGAGGTGGCGGGCAGCCTGCAGCACCCTCACTATGCCCTCCATGTTACAGGTCAGACTGAAGCAGTCGTGGGCCAGGATCAACAGCTCCACCGCTACACAACAAGACGGACAGTTAGATATTATGCATCGTTATACATGATATTATCCACCAATACACCGAAACGAATTAAACTGCAAATTAATTAGTAACTGGTTGGCATGACTCATTTCCATTGGTAGCTCTTTACATACGTACCCGTATACAGGTTTGAAATAGCATATTTGGACACTGATAAGTGCCTAAATTGTAACGCAGTGGCTGTACAGTAACACGCTACACATGACGTCAGAGCTCTAGGTCTCAATATTGTTTTTTACCGACAGCGATTCTGAACTTGAACACCGCACGCGACAAGATGTTGCCCCCATCCCTCCCACTAATTGGGAAACCTTTGCAAATGTTTTGTTGTCTGAGTGCGGGAAATGCTGTAAATAAAGAGGACTATGTATTTTGAAAGATGAGACGTTGAGGATTATAATAAATACCGCTTTGAAGTCATACAAACAAGCCAAACACCCGTGAGTCCAAATGTGCACTTCACGTTTCCATATCAAAAAACTTGTCATATACAGTGTCAATGCTTATGATCACCACCTGAACCGAATAAGCCTATGTTTGCCGTATTGTGAAGGAATTTGGCGGGGAACACGCACCTGAATGCACTCGTGACTGTTCTATGCGCACCAAAATGATGATCGGCTTCTCTGGTATTTCCTTGCGAAAGCCTAACTGCAAGATTGTTTTTTTACTTAGCTAACCATGTTGGCAACAGAGCGCGCTTTCAAACGACGCCCACCTTACCAGATTGCGATTGATAATGGAATGTGGATTTTTGGGAATGTTTAAACAACAGTAATTGTGAGAAGGCTGGGACGCAGGTCTGTCTTCCAAAGAAAACAACTACAAGTGTGCTCGCTCTAGTTCCTCAACAGCACAGCTAGGAGAGCTCAAAACAGTACCTTATAGTTGAAGACTCTTCTCTGAGTCATAAAAGTGCATTGAAATTAAGTAGGAACTGTGCACACTTTGGAGAGGTGCGTAGTCACTTGGAGACACCAGTTAGACCTCTCCCTCAAACCCTTTTCTTTTTTTTGTCTTATGTTGCACCTACCCCAAATTTCCCATGAATATTCTTATCATGTTACTGAATGTATCCAGAGTACTTTCAGATGTTGTTATCAACAAATGCGGTGAAAAGTACAGTAAATGTAAAATGCACATAAAATCAGTGTTATTTTTGGATTCAGTCAGTGTCAGATTAACTGTTTTGTCCTCACCTTTAGTCTAATAATTTCCCCATGATCTCCAAACGGTTCCCTTTCAATTGCTACCATGGTTATGCATATGCTTTTCATATTTATTCTGTAAGAAACATTTAAATGTAGCCGTATCCATATAGGCCAATTCCCACTAGTGCAAGGGGTTTTAAAGAACTATGGCGTGACTAGCTAAATAGAGTGGCATAATTCCATGATAATACTATATTACCATTGTTTACCACTACAGTACTATGACAGTGTTTATCTAGTATTTAGTGTCTGAAGTAAGACTCAGCTAATAGACTGGAATCATTTCATTCCCATAAGAGAACAGCCTATGTTATCCAGTGTGTCACTACTGTGGCAGTGAGAGTGTTACTGTAGTATTGAGTAGGGCCGGGATGATATCAGCATCGCAATGTTGTCATTATGTTGTCATCCAGAGTCACATTTATTTATTTTCCATGCTGTAGCACACAATATTTTACATACAGCAGGTTTTTAAAGGAGCAAAGAGTTTGTACTGCTTCGTGTTTTTATTTTTGCCATGGAAAAAACATTGCAATACTGGTATCGTCACAGCCCTAGTATTGAGTATATCTTACTGCAGCCGAGCTCTCCCAGTGGCACAGTGGGGATGTGGTCCAGCAGTTTGATGCCCACTAGGTTTGGGTCCCCACACAGCTTGGCCAGCTGCAAGAAGGACTCTCTCCCTTCCTCTGGACTGAACATCTGCTTCTCTGCTGTGAACACACACCAATCACTGTCTGACTCAGGGTTTAATAATACAGTAATAAAGAAAGTCCAATAGCAAGGATAGCGCAGGAGGTGCATATTAAAGCTTTGTAACCAATTATCTGAGCTCTTAGCTACGATTATACATTTCCTCTAACCTTAGGACTAAAAATGAACCCTTCTGACTAAAATATGGGTTTTAGTAGGTAATAGAACCCCAACATATTCAATATATGAGTAGGGATTTAAAAGTGTGCAAAAATCTTCTAGAGGGACGATTAGTTGCATTTAAGCAGCCATGTCAATCAATCAACCAATCCATCATTCCTCTCACCAGTCTCTCCGTCCTGTGCAGAGGCCAACAGGCCCTGGACCACGGCGGTGGATACAAGCTGGGCCACGGTGTCAGGCTGCAGGCCCTGCACACTGATGAAGGCCTGGGCCTTCTTATAGCGCTCCGGCTGCTGGGACAGTAGCACCTTACACAGCACCGCCTGAGGCTCCTCAGCTGAGATCTCACTGTATGAACACTGAAGCTCCTAGGTAGCGGTACCAAAGGGTCAAAGGTTACCATGATCAAGGTTATGTTCATTGGGCACCAAATGGAAGAACTGATTGAAATAGGGAGCAAATACTTACAATAACAAAAAAAAGCACACTTTCATTTTACGTTCCAAAACATCTTCCTTTGTGTGCCCTAATGAACACGACCAAGTTCAACTCATAACAACATGTAGAAATTGAATACACTAGATAGTGAAATCACTGATCCTGTATATTAAAATCTAGGGTATTAATACAGTACATTATAAAAAAATACTACATCAAAAATGCTCTCATGAACACACAGCAATGTACATAACTTCAATTCACTTCACAAAAATAGGCTCAGTCTGTTGTTTAGGTCTGAAAAGGGAGCAACTTCGATGATAAGTTCGGAAAAGATAGGGGAGTACCTTGGAGAGCTCGTAGAGACTCAGGACCTGCTTGCAGTAACTCTTTCCGTGGCGACATTCGTCCACCAGCATCTGGAGCTGAGTCACCGTTTGGTCCTCTGGGGAGGGCACCATCACAAAGGAGGACAGGCTGCTAAAACTGGTTGCTGGAGTGGGGGCATTCACAGAGAAACAGATGGACAGCGTTCAAAGAGGGCATATGTCAATAATGCAAAAGGCCGGACAGAGTGAGGTCCAAAAGTATTTTGACGGTTACACATTTGTTGTCGTTTTGGCTCTGTACTCCAGCACTTTGGATTTGAAATAATACAATGACTATGAGGTTAAAGTGCTGACTGTTTTTTTTTCTTCCCTTTGTCTCCTCAATTTCGTGATTACGATCTTGTCTCATCGCTGCAACTCCCCAACGGGCTCGGGAGAGGCGAAGGTCGAGTCATGCGTCCTCTGAAACATGACCCGCCAAACCATGCTTCTTCACACCCGCTCGCTTAACCCGGAAGCTGCACCAATGTGTTGGAGGAAACACCGTTCAATTGACGACCGAAGTCAGCCCGTAGGCACCCGGCCCGCCATAAGGAGTCGCTAGAGCGCGATGAGCCAAGTAAAGCCCCCCCCGGCCAAGCCGCCCCCAAACCTGGACGACGCTGGGCCAATTGTGCGCCGCCCTATGGGACTCCCGGTCACGGCCGGTTGTGACACAGCCTGGGATTGAACCCGCTGCAACACAGCGATGTAGACCGCTGCCTCACTCGGGAGGCCAATTTGAGGGTATTTTAATCCATATCGGGTGAACAGTTTAGAAATTACAGATGCATTTGCAGTTTGTTTTGATGTAGTCATTGCGTGCTAGGAATCTGGTACCAAATGCTAAACTTTTGACTACTAAAAAGTGCTGTAATTTCTTAACGGTTCACCCAAGCTATCAGTCTGCACTTTAACCTCATTGTCATTGTATCAATGTGCTGGAGTACAGAGTCAAAATAACCAAAAAATGGTCATTGTCCAAATACTTTTGTACCTCACTATAAACTATGTAGGTGTTGTGACTGTCACTGACAAATCTTTGAATTGTTGTTTGGGTGTATGTGAGTGTTACTTTGATACTACAGAGGATTGTTGACATTTTTGGCACTGTTGTTTGGATGAGTGTTTTTTAACTTGTGACCTCTGCACATGAAGACTGGGATATGTTCTGGGTAGCCTCTGAGAATAACATCAACGAATACACGGATACGGTGACTGAGTTCATCAGGAAGTGTATAGGAGATTAAACCTATTAAAAACTACCGAAACCAGAAACATTGGATAGATGGCACCATTCGTGCAAAACTGAAAGCGAGAACCACCGCATTTAACCATGGCAAAGTGACTGGGAATATGGCCGAATACAAACAGTGTCGTTATTCCCTCCGTAAGGCGATCAAACAGCCAAAACGCCAGTACAGAGTCACAATTCAACGGCTCAGACACGAGACGTATGTGGCAGGGTCTACAGACAATCACAGACTATAAAGGGAAAACAAGCCACGTCGCAGATACCGACGTCTTGCTTCCGGACAAGCTAAACACCTTCGCCCGCTTTGAGGATAACACAGTGCCACCGACACGGCCCGCTACCAAGGACTGTGGGCTTTCCTTCTCTTTGACCGAAGTGAGTAAGACAATTAAGCGTGTTATCCCTCGCAAGGCTGCCGGCCCAGACGGCATTCTCAGAGCATGCACAAACCAGCTGGATGGAGTGTTTATGGATATATTCAATCTCTCCATATCCCAGTCTGCTGTACCCACTTGCTTCAAGATATCCACCATTGTTCCTGTACCCAAGAAAGCAAAGGTAACTGAACTAAATGTCTATCGCTCCGTAGCACTCACTTCTGTCATCATGAAGTGCTTTGAGAGGCTAGTTAAGGATCATATCACCTCTACCTCACCTGACACCCTAGACCCACTTCAATTTGCTTACCCCCCCAATAGTTCCACAGACGATGCAATCGCACTGTACACTGCCCTATCCCATCTGGACAAGAGGAATACCTATGTAAGAATGTTCATTGACTATAGCTCAGCATTCAACACCATAGTACCCTCCAAGCTCATCATTAAGCTCGGAGCCCTGGGTCTGAACCCCGCCCTGGGTCCTGGACTTCCTGATCGGCCGCCCCTGGGTGGTGAAGGTGGGGCCGAGAGACTGAAAAACAGCTTCTATCTCAAGGCCATCAGACTGTTAAATAGCCATCAGCTTCCATCCGGTTTAGCAACCCTGCACCTTAGAGGCTGCTGCCCTATATACATAGACTTGGAATCACTGGCCACATGAATAATGGAACACTGGTCACTTCAATAATGTTTAAATAATGTTTACATACTGCTTTACTCATCTCATATGTATATACTGTATTCTATTCTACAGTATTTTAGTCTATGCCACTCCGACATTGCTCAATCTAATATTTATATATTTCTTAATTCCATTCTTTTACTTTTAGATTGGTGTGTATTGTTGTGAATTGTTAGATACTACTGCACTGATGGAGATAGGAACAACAGAATTAAGCTACACCCCCAATAACATATGCTAAATATGTGTATGTGACCAATACAATTTGATTTGATTTTGAACACCTCTGACATTCACCAAACAGTAGTGTGCTGTTTGGGTGTATCTAGTAGGTTAACTGAGGGTCGTGTGGAGCTTACAGCTGGGAATGCTCTTCTTGGGCAGGTCCTCAAAGGTGAGCATGTTCTGCAGGCCAGCCTGGAGCTCGCCTGAGGCCAGGCCTCGGCAGTGCAGCACTACCCACATGTCCCGGTGGCAGAAGGAGAAGTAGCGGCACACACGGCTCGCTTCGTGGATACACCCTTCGTCCAACAGCTGCCCCACCAGGATAGCCAGAGCACCCTGCTCCTCCGACCCAGTCTCCTCCCCACCCTCTTCTTCAGGGGAGAAGCTGGGCAGGCCCTCTAAGCTCAGGTACCTGGGCTCGTTGAGCACTGCCATCTTGGAGAAGGAGAACTCCCTGATCAGGCCCTCGTAGGAGTTTTCCTCAGGGGCTATGGTGGGCGCCGGGAGGGCGAACATGCTCTCCTTCTCCATGGCGGTGAGCAGGACTTGCTGGCGCACTCGGCTTGTCCACAGCTGCTTCTCCAGGTCCTCGAGACGTGCCAGGGGAGCTAGGGTGAGCCAGGACAGCCAGTGGCCGGCCAGGCTGAGGAGAAGGCACCTCTCCTGGACACACAGCAGCTCTGTCTCGGCCACGGAGCCCCGGTGAAGCTCAGAGGCACCTGCCTGGGCCAGGAAGAACTCTGAGGCGGCCCCAGGACTAGTGCTGTTAGTCCTAAACTGCTCGTGGCATTTTCTCCAGAAGGACACCCGGGTCTCTCTCCTCTCCCAGTGCCGCTTTGCTTTCAGGGCACTGAGGTCTTGGAGTAACTTTATCAGAAGAGGGATATCAGAAGGATCGTCAAGCCACAATGGTCCCCGTCTCAAAACATTAATCATGTACTGTGCCTTCAGAAAGTATTCATACCCCTTGACTCATTCCACATTTTGATGTGTAACAGCCTGAATTAAAAAAGGATAAAATATATTTTTTTCTCACCCATCTACACACAATACCCCACATTGATAGTGTTTTTAGAAATGTTATCAAATTTATAGATAATGAAATACAGAAATATCTCATTTACAGTGAACACTTTGTAGAAGCACCTATAGCAGGAGTACAGCTGTGAGTCTTTCTGGGTGTCTCTAAGAGCTTTCCACACCTCGATTGTGCAACATTTGCCAATTATTATTTAAAAAAATATTCAAGCTCAAACATAACACTTTGTATTCAGAAAAAAAAGTACATTTATTTGTCACATTTTTTGCAGTATTACTTTAGTGCCTTGTTGCAAACAGGATGCATGTTTTGGAATATTTTTTATTCTGTACTGGCTTCCTTCTTTTCACTCTGTCAATTAGGTTAGTATTGTGGAGTAACTATAATGTTGTTGATCCATCCTCAGTTTTATCCTATCACAGCCATTAAACTCTGTAACTGTTTTAGAGTCACCATTGGCCTCATGGTGAAATCCCTGAGGAAGGACACCTGTATCTTTGTTTTGTAGTGACTGGGTGTATTGATACACCATCCAAAGTGTAATTAATAACTTCACCATGCTCATAGTGATATTCAATAAAAAAATGTACCCATCTACCAATAAAGTGCCCTTCATTGCGAGGCATTGGAAAAACTCCCTGGTCTTTGTGGTTGAATCTGTGCTTGAAATTCACTGCTTGACTGAGGTACCTTAAAAATAATTTTATGTGTGGGGTACAGAGATGAAGTAGTCATTAAAAAATACATGTTAAACACTATTATTTCACACAGAGTGCAACTTATTATGTGACTTGTTAAGGCAATGTTTACTCCTAAACTTATTAAGACTTGCGATAACAAAGGGTTTGAATACTTATTAACTCAAGACATTTCAGCTTTTCATTTTTAATTAACTTAAAAAAAAACACAATTCCACTTAGACATTATATGGTATTGTGTGTAGGCCAGTGACAAAAACATCTAAATGTAATCCATTTTAAATGCAGGCTGTAACACAACAAAACGTGGAACAAGTCAAGGGGTGTGAATACTTTCTGAAGGCACTGTAGATTCTAGACCAAATCAACTTACATTAAATACACCAAAGGTATAGGGCAAAGTGAGAGTTGAGTTTACACTGAACAGGCTGCACATGATCTAGTTGATGAGCGTTGAGGACCCACGAGCTCACCTCGTTGATGACCAGGCTGTCAATGGGCAGCCCTGCCAGCTCGGCCACCTGGCGGGCCTTGTGGAACAGGCCGCTGTCTTGCAGCTTCTCCAACATGCTCTGGCACTCTCCCTGCAGGATGTCAGGGGAATAGCTCTCAAGCAGCCTGGGAGAGAGAGACACCGAGGTGTCCTGGAGAACCTGGCTGAGGAGGCTGAGCTTCTTGAAGTCCGGGCCTGCTCACAGAGAAAGAGACAGATGCGTACATAGTAGCATAGACATAGCATAGTCAAGTCCATGAGTCAACCAGAAAATCCTGTTTACAGTATTGTATTCTCAATACCTGACGCAAGCAGAAGACCGTGATTGACAAGCACACAGATACAGACTCAAACATGAAGTGCCTGAGTCAGACAATAAGCTACAAAAAATAACACAGTATTCTCAACACCTCCCACAAGTGGAAGACAGTGATTTAAATCCATGATGAAAAGGCGTTCTGCCCGCTCACGTCAACCATACCTGGAGGGTTCAGTGGTAATCATACGGTAAAAATGTCTGTCTTCATAGTTTTAGTCATGTTACGCGACACTTTGTTTGCACAGTGATATGAAGAGAAGTCAGGCTTACAATAAACACAGAGATCGTTGCTCTGGACATAATGCAACACTATTGACCAAACTCTTATGGATGTCATTTAGGTTAAGTCTCACTTAATTAACAGCTAATTAGCTAAAATATGATGATCCAACACAACAGCTGAAGACTCGGTGTTACTACAGTGTTAATACTGGCGTCTCACCGTTAGACTTGAGCAGGCGCTCCATGTCTGCGAGCAGCTGCAGTAGTCTGCGCAGCTCGTACTGTGTGGAGCACTGTTGCATCATGGTCAACAGGAGGACTGAGGCCTGGCACTCCACCCACTGGAGAGGGATGCCTGCTGGCGCATGAGCACCACTGCTCCTCAGCTGTCAGAGAGAAAGAGAGAGATAGGGATATAGAAAAAGAGAGAGGATAAGGGAAAGATGAAAAAATAAAGAGAATTGAGATTGGCCTACATGCAACACACACATACCTCATAGGAACTATGGCTGCATAACCTCACGTGTACACAGAACACATCAAACATTAATTTCTTCCATTAACTACAATAGAGGATCATGAAAAGTAACAGAAATAAGGGCATGTACCTTTCACAAGGACAGGAGATCACAGTGAATACAGGAATTAAATAAATAAAGAACATCAAAGTTAACTACGGTCATCGAGAGGGCGGACTCGGTGAGACTAAGGCCGCAAAAGATTGTGTGCAAAAATGTGAATTGGGCTGGTGACTATCTCAAAACACGCAGCGAAAGAACACAAGATCACAGCCAACGTCACCGCTTTGAGGTATGAGTGCTGTTGTACTTGACACACCCAATAAATTGGCCCTGGCCTTGTGGCTTCGCTGGCATGTGTGGCACCAAATTCATCCCTCTAATGACATCTCCAAACAGGACCGGCAAGGTCAGACACACACTCCCCCCTGCCCTGACAATGGAGGGCATCAATTTCCCCCATAACCAACCTGTCAGACTTAAAGGGACAAAACACGGACACGCCCTACTTGTCTAATGTCTACAGTACAAGCACACAATCCATTTAGTTTCCATTAAAAAAACTGAATTGGTTTGCAGTCAAATACACTACCATTCATAAGTTCGGGGTCACTTAGAAATGTCCTTGTTTTAGGCTATATAATTTTGGGAATTTAATTAAATTTACTTTAGGGAAAGCTTCCCCTAGCCTTATGGACCCGCCGCCGATGCCTTTTAATGTGGCATAAACACAACCAGTCATCTAGGCAGAGTTCCTCTGTCCAATGTCTGTGTTCTTTTGCCTATCTTAATCTTTTCTTTTTATTGGCCAGTCTGAGAAATTGCTTTTTCTTTGCAACTCTGCCTAGAAGGCCAGCATCCCGGAGTCGCCTTTACTTTAAGACAATGTTTAATTCATTAAACCGTTCTTTTTTATTAGTGAGCTTCTGGTGATTCAGCACAAACACTTATGCATTCTTATTCACCGTCATAGATAGACAAATCTTTAAGCTGTACCAAGATAAACGGAACAAGTGTTTTGTATTTACTTTCTTATTTATTGAGGATATAGTTGTTTTTGGTGGTTATCATGTAAACCACAAATAAAATGTTCATGTTTAGTTTAGTTTTTCATTCCACCTTTAAAAAAACTATTTATCGGCATATTTTGCCTCCCTAAAATCGTTATCGGACTCAAAAATCCCATATCGGTTGGGCTCTACTTCAGAGTCAGTTGGTGTCCTTTTCGGGAGAGTTGAGTGTGGGAAATGGGAGTGGAAAGAAGAGGCAGAGGGGTGAAGGAGCTTACCGTGATCAGGCATTTCTGGAACTCAATGAGTTTCTTCTTGGCTTCAGGGTAGTTTTTGTAGTCGTAGCACAGCTCGTACATGAGCAGCACATGGATCAGGGGAGAGTCCTGTCACACACAGACAGACAGACAGACAGAGAGAGAGAGAGAGAGAGAAATGTGATAAAAGACCACCCAAACTCATGCAGAGCCAGACATGACAGCCATAATACATAAGGCTGAGAGCTGGTCTAAGCCTTGAAGCTGTTTGAAGATTATGCACACAGCGCAACATGGCCGACGAGGACATATCATTCGGGTCACTTCTGAGGAGGGAAGCTGCCATGCAGGTAGATTAGTATTCTATTAGAACACAACACTAATGACTAGGCCTGAAGAAAACCAATAAATGACACACAAATAATAACGAGGGATTGGATAGGCAAGCAACCATCTATGTGCTTTCAATCGCTTGAATGAAATTACAGTTTAAAACCATTTCTATTGGTTTCATTGGTTAGTGATTGACAGGAAATAGTGGAAAGTCCCGCCCATCTTAAGCCTGCTGCAACCTCATTTGCATGTAGTCTATTCAATATACACTAAGAATATACGTTAAGAACACCTGCTCTTTCCATTACATAGAATGACTAGATGAATCCAGATGAAAGCTATGACACCTTATTGGTGTCCACTTATATCATTGTGGATGAAGGGGAGGAGACAGGTTAAAGAATGATTTTCAATCCTTGAGACAATTGAGACTGGGTGAATGGGCAAGACAAAATACTTGTGAATTTGAACAGGGTATGGTAGTATGTGCCAGGCGTACCGGTTTGTGTCAAGAACTGCAACGCTGCTGGGTTTTTCACGCTCAACAGTTTCCCATGTGTATGAACAACGGTCCACTACCCAATGGACATCCAGCCAACTTGACACAACTGTAGGAAGAATTAGAGTCAACATGGGCCAGCATCCCTGTGGGACGCTTTCGACACCTTGTAGAGTCCATGCCCTGATGAATTGAGGCTGTTCTAAGGGCAAAGGGGAGGATGGTGCAACTCAATACCAGGAAGATGTTATTAATGCTTTGTATACTCAGTGTATAATAGTACAGTTTTTAAAATGTTCACCCGACTGATATTTTTTGACTTCCTTACATTCAACACATTTGCGATGTAGTTTCATTCTCTAGTCTCAGATACACGTCACTCTCAAATGTGCTTGAAGAATAATAATAATTGTTTGGCGACTACAGTGCCAATGATAAAACGCAATAATAAAGACATGTTCTAATTGAGCGGAGCGTCAAAGCGGACAGAATATTCACTGCCCGCCTGCCCTGCTTCGGTTGGGATCTTATCATTCAAAACAATGCATTCTAAAAATATTTGTTGAGTTTAGGCCTATAGCATGGTAGTGCTCAGACCGTAAAATGGAACAAGGCATATGTCAGTTAAATTGCTGCAAATTAACTGCCCTTTGGGGAAAACATTTAGATTGGGGCAGAATCCCAACTTTATATTCATGTGCATACTTTCGTCTAAATCATGCATGTGTGTCAATTAGAGATTTGAGATTTAAAAAAATTCCCAAGGGCAGTTCATTTGCAAGACCAATAATGATATGTATCACAAACGTTCTATTGAATTACCCTCTGGAAGAGCTGGAAGCCTCGTATGAGAGGCCTGATCCTGCATTTCCTCAGCAGTGTCTTCCAGATGATTGACAGGTCGTGGAGGTTCCACTCATGACGTCGCGGGCTCTCTTCCAGGTGGGCGGTAGCCTCTGTGGCAATGACCTCAACCACAGAGGTCAGGACCCAGACGCAGAGGCACTGGAGCAAGTCGGCTTCCTGTCAATCAAATCCATGGCACACACACCGTACGGAGAAAGATACATGCAAGCAAACACACACACAGTCAGGTAAATAAAGTCCAGATACAAAGCAGATCATGTAAAGTGCAACTTTATACACTGTCTTACAAAGTTCATGGATGACACAAATATCAATGCAATGAGAAAGTCAATACACTTCAGAGTTTTATACCTAGCCTTAAAATACAAATTGTCATCGACAGAGAATCCTTATAGACAGAGCCCTACCTGATGACAGGCAGCTAGTGTGGTGAGGGTGGGGCAGTGCTGTGCCAGGGCCTCCCCCATGAGGTGTCTCCAGGGGCTGGCCTGCTCCTGGCTCTGCAGCAGCACCTGGAACAGCTCCTTGGGGGGGTCGGAGGCTTCCTCGCTGGGCAGGGTGACCTGACCCTGGGCCTCCCTGTCTTCCACCTCCCCCACCCTCCACTGAGAGCTGAGCTGCAGGTTCTGGAAGGCCAGGGTCAGGTGGGCCTGCAGGGCTGGGCTGAACTGGGTCGCCAGGGACCTCACCTGTCAATCACAAATAGGGAAAGAGGGAAAAACTGAAAACATACAATCGCTACAGTACCACAGACAAGGGGGCAATTGGAAACCACCAGTCTTTACTTTCCATCTAGAGAACAAACCTTACAGTTTAGGCCCCTGTAGCGATACAATTTAATTCAAATAACATATTTCCCTGATAGGGAACTTCAGAGGAAGAGAACCTGAGGGCAGTTTCATCCCATTTTAGAGTTAACAGAGAAGGTAGGTGTGGTACAATCCTTCAGTTGTATGGGTTATTAAAGGCCCAATGCAATCAAACATAATTTTCCTGTGTTTTATATATACATGTCCACTCAATGAGGTTGAAATAATACTGTGAAATTGTGAAAATGATGATAATGCACTTTTAGTGTAAGAGCTGTCTGAAAAGACCATCTGAAATTTCGGCCTGTTTCGGTGGGATGGCAACACCACAAGACAGTGCAAGTTAATAGACCAACAACAAAGAGTTTCAAACTGCTCTGCCAATAACAGTTAGTTTTCAGGTTGCATATCCCTCACATTAAGCTCATCCAATTAGGCCCCTCACCATTCCAAGAAAGTCCTAGTCAAAATTCTTGCTTGAGAAAGTGCTCTTTGCTAAGGAGTTATTTTTTTATTATTTTTTTTCAATTAAAATTCAGACCCCTTGATTTTTTTCCACATTCTGTTACACTACAGTCTTATTCTAAAATTGATTCTCATCAATCTACACACACCCCATAATGAAAAAGCAAAAACAGGTTGTTAGAATTTTTTTGTAAAGTATTTAGAGCCTTTACTCAGTACTTTGGTACAGTCTTATTCTAAAATTGATTCTCATCAATCTACACACACCCCATAATGAAAAAGCAAAAACAGGTTGTTAGAATTTTTTTGTAAAGTATTTAGACCCTTTACTCAGTACTTTGGCAGCGATTACAGTATCGAGTCTTCTTGGGTATGACGCTACAAGCTTGGCACACCTGTATTTGGGGAGTTTATCCCATTTTTCTTTGCAGATCCTGTCAATCTCTGTCGGGTTGGATGGGGAGCGTCGCTGCACAGCTATTTTCAGGTCTCTGCAGAGATAGTCCATTGGGTTAGCTAGCCAGCTGGAGTTCGATGGCTGGCTTGCTAGCTAACGTTAACATTGAACCTAACTTACTTGGTTAACTTTAGCTATGACAATCGGTTTGAATTGCAAGTAACGTTACTCTATGGATTGGAATTATAGTTCATTTTTTAGCTAGCTAATGTTAACGTGACATGTCTAAACAAAAAGGTTAGATGGCTGGCTTGCTAGCTAACATTAATTTACGTGTATGAATTGTGTGTAACGTTAGCGATGTTTTCTCAGAATGTCATTTCGCATTGCTAGTTATAGCGTAACGCAAAAATATTTGTATTTGTAATTTGTCTTTCAGCATCAGTAGAACACGCCTGACTCTCCTCCACCAGTCACACAAGGAGAATGGTCTAATGCCTCCCATCAAAAAGAGAGCTGGCCCAAGCAAGCAAAGGCAGCAGTGGAGTCATCAACTACATGTAATATTTCTTCACCAACTACAGAGTTGGGGAAACACGTGTGGACCTTAATTGTGATAACTGCAGTGGCCAAAACAAGAACAAGTTTGTGCTCTGGTATTGTGACTGGCGGACCATGCACAAGCTCTACCACAGTCTGGAACTTCACTTCCTGATCACAGGCAACACCAAGTTTGCCCGACTGGTGCTTTGGCCTCATCAAGCAGTGCTTCAGAAAGACCAAAGTGAACACTTTGTCTGAGATTGCTGGTGTTGTGAAGGACAGCACTGTGACGGGTCAAAATCCCACAGCTGGTTGGACTGGAGGATTGTATGGTGCTGGTGAAAAGCTATGGCCCACAACAACACCTGATCGTACTTCAGGCCGATCAGATCAAGATCAAGCAGTACCAGCACTTCAGGTGAAAATAATTTTCATTGAATTGCATGAGGTTATTCTTCTTATCTAAACTTGGGAGGTGAATTGATGTTGTGCAGGGTTGTTATGTCTTCTGATTTTGTTGTTGTTGTTATTCCCTGTTTTACAGATTCAATGCTCTGGAGCCTGGTGTTGTTGTCGCCAAGGAGCGTTCGGACTGTCGGGACCAGGTTTCAGCTGTTGCACAACGCTGACATCCTTCCTCCCTTAGATGGTCTGCCTGTACAAGCACCCCCTGGACTGGACACAGCGGCTATGGACATCACATGCCCTGCACCAAAGTCAAGGGCAGGACAGAAACAGGCTCTCCACGAATATAGATTCCCTTGTTCATGCGTGGTTCGGACGGACCAGTCATCAGCACTATCTGCAGCGCCTCTATTCACATGACTTTCTCCTAACACACACACGGCATACGTTGCTGCTACTATTTTTACTACCGGATATTGCTACTATGCAAGTAACCATTTGGCTGTACCGTTTACACCTTCTGTAGAGACCCATCCACTTAGCAAGACTTAGCAAAATATTGATATATAAAATGAATATTGATATGTGTGGTCATAACATGATTTTCTGACATACAACAACAATATCATGTGACCGTATCAAGTGTCCACCACATAAATATATGGCACATCCACATAAATATATGGCGGATGCATCTGTTTATGTACTGTACATGTGCACCTCACTCAGGTTTCAACTCAGGTTGCATGGCCTTAACTTATGTATGGAATACTATGTAATAAGTGCGTGTGTTACAGTATATAAAGTATGCTAATGTACTGGTGTGAAGGCATTGGGCCGTGGTCAAAAGTACTTAAGTAAAAATACTTTAAAGTACTACTTAAGTATTTTTGGGGGGTATCTGTACATTACTTTACTATTTATATTTTTGGCAACTTTTATGTCACTAGGTTCCGAAAGAAAATAATGTACTTTTTACTCCATACATTTTCCCTGTCACCCAAAAGTACTCGTTACATTCTGACAGGAAAATTGTCCAATTCACACACTTATCAACAGAACATTCCTACTGCAACTGATCTGGCAGACTCACTAAACACAAATGCTTAGTAAATTATGTCTGAGTTTTGGAGTGTGCCCCCAGCTATCCGTCAATAAAAATAGAAAAATTGTGCCGTCTGGTTTAATATTAGGATTTTGAAATTATTTATACTTTTACTCAAGTATGACAATTTAGTACTTTTTCCACCACTGGATGTGGCTGGGGGTTAAAGCATTTCGTTCACATGACGCATCAATTTAGACAAGTGTGTCTGGGTAAGCGTCATCTAATATTTATAAAATATTTTTATCTGGACACTGTTTACCTGGAATTCTTCCTTATTGTTGGCTACTACCACCTTTAGGCTTAATCTTTACTACATTACTCACTGACTTCTCATGTGAATCCTGGGGCTGTCTTAAGAGGGTGTGAGCAATGCTGAATGGGTGTACAAAGGAGAGCTCTCCAGTAGGTACCAAATTATTCAAAGGCCCTTTTCTCAAAAGTGAGTTTACAAGTGTATCAACTTTCAAAGCAGAATTCCTTTCCTTTGTTCCTCAACAATGCTATGTATGATATACCATTTTGTAGCTCTGAGTCTCTACTTTTACCCAATGTAAAAAAAAAATTTTTTTTAAATGTTGCTACATAAGACCGAATCCAGGTGGTGAGTCACATATGATGGAAATTCGTCACAGTGATGGAGAACTTAAACCCCTGCATGATAGACTCAGCAAACCTGAGTGTAGAAATGCGCTGTTTCACACACTGATTGGTATGGTGCTGGAGATAATGAATAGGAGGTTCAAAAGTGTTAGAATGGGCTTTTAAGGATTTAGCATGTGTGTGTTTGGCAGTGGTGGAGATGTACCTGCTGTGGGGGGTAGCTGTGCAGCTGGACAAAGAGCAGGAAGTGTAGCCACTGGCTGTCGGCTGCACAGTCGTGCGGGTACACGCTGCTCAGGGGCAGGGCATGTAGCTGGCAAAACTGTATGGGCAGAGCCCACTCCTGACCTGCCTCATAGGATGACCTGGAGAGGGTATTTAGAGTTGAACAGACTCACACAACAAATTGTGCATAAAACTATGGGATATATTTCCTTGTACCAAACTGTGTGTATGAGAGTGTTTCCTCTCGACCCCTAGACCCTACGCAATTGTTGAGATCCGGCAGTATTTGACAGGTGTAAGCAATATGGTAACATCTCCACCTTGCCCTGTGACAGGCTAGATGTAAGTTTCACCATTTTGCTTTTACCCATCAGATCTCCACAAGTGCATAGGTCGATTTGGGATTGGGCCTGTGCCTAACCTGCTGATGCCCTTCCTCTCCACACTGTCCTTCACAGCTGCCTCCAAGTCAAAGAGCAGCTCCTCCGCTGTCTCCCTCTCCACCTCCACCAGCTTACTGCCTTTAGCGGCTGAAACACAGAAAAGGTCAAACAAACGTCACAGTGTGATGTGTGTGTGTGTCTTTGCAAATCAAATCGTATTGGTCAGATACATATATATAGCAGATGTTATTGTCGGGTGTAGCGAGAAAAAAAAACTACACACGTGTGTGTGTGTGTATGTGTAGGTTTACCCAGTAAGTCTTTAAGGGAGAATGTGCTGGTCCCTCCAGGCCTCTGGCTCCAGAGTCGGAGGATCAGACTGAGGGCTTTGAGGTCCACCCGCAACTTTAGACTACACACACCCAGGAGCTCGCAGAAACACACACATGCAGCTGCCACAGAGGGAACGCTGAAATGCAGCATGGCCAGGCTGTAGGCCTGCTCCGCCGCATGACTGAGCCTGACATAGGGAAAAGACATATGACATTTACAATACAATGTACACTGAGTGTACAAAACATTAGGAACACCTTTCCATGACATAGACTGACCAGGTGAATGCTATGATCCCTTATTGATGTCACCTGCTAAATCCACTTCAATCAGTGTAGATAAAAAGGAGAAAGGTTAAAGAAGGATTTTTAATTGAGATATGGATTGTGTGTGTGCCATTCAGAGGGTGAATGGGCAACACAAAATATTTAATTGCCTTTGAACGGGGAACAAAACGACCTTACCGACATACTACAGAATAACATAAAGCAAAATCATGTTCCAGACAAAGATGTTCAACAGGCAGAATAAAGGTTCAAATGAAATACTGAGAACATATGGTGCACAATAAAGGGGTTCATTTGAAGTGAAAAAAACTGCAAGAGAGAACTTGGATGTTCAAAATGTGTGCCACCAGGGCCTCCCGGATGTACTCAGCTTACTGCAAAACATACTGTCTTTTGCAGTGTGACGTCTATGTTAGTCCGATATACTCACTGGGACTTCACTTCGTTGGAGTTGGCTAGCTGTTGGACGAGAAACGTTCCGTAGGCGAACGATGGTCGTCCGTGACGCAGATAGTACAGGAAGTCGAGGTTCTCAATGAGGGCGTATTTACTGACGAGGTGAGGACTAGAGAAATGGGGCAGCTCCACTGAGGTCTCTATTGGGGGAATTAAACATGACATATCACACAATGTTTTAATGACACAAATGATTACCAAGACAATCTACAGCCTTAGTTAAACCCTAGGGTACGTCATCCTATGCTAGGTGAGTTACAAGAGCATAAATTGATATTCAGTTTATTCAGAAGTGAGCTTAAAAAGAGAGATGCTTTCCATGTTCTTTCAGTGAAATACCTACCGGTGGAGCCTAGTGTATTGGCAGACTGCCACCCGAACAGTCGAGATGGATCCAATGGATGTAAAGACTAAAAGGAAAGACAAGTAAAATACATTGTCAGCAAAAATACTTCCGCTACATGCAGTCTTTATTTACATTGCACTTAACACCACCATGTACACAGTCCATAACAAGTGCCGTCCAAATATTCAGTTTCGGACAAACAACATTTCCTTTAAAAGCACATTGCTCAGCCTACTCCACAGTTTTCTCCACTTTAATTATGCCCTATTGAAACTGTGGTAGGATGGGCTGACATATCTCAATGTATTTTCCAGCAACATATTAGTGCACTGGTTTCATACCTCATGAGGATAAACGTGGAGCCATGCATGTCCACCACTCATTAAAGTGATTGCTCCCTGCTGTCTGTAGCCTGAGGGGAAGCTAGCTGTCCGAGCGCTGGCTGTTTAGCCTTTAAGCGGTGAAAAGGCAATTACCATACCGCAGCTAAAAAAGTGCAGGCCAGACGAGACATAAGCTATCTGATGCAGACACATTGATGAGTTTCAAGGCTGACGAGTCGCTAATACAGACTCAAGGTCAAAGTTCACATTCGAAGCTATGATAGTGTGTTCAGTGCCACGCCGTGAATGCGGAGTGTGTGTAACGTGCTGTGAAGATGCTGTGTGGTTCTCCATAATGCTATGATTAGAGCCTAGGGCCTTTGTGTGCTCAGTGATGAGCTGAATGCTAATGGTGTACTCAGGACCAAACCCTATTATTCAGTTCCTTTATGCATGTGGTAAGTTACCGTATAATTTCTAACACAGCAAACACACACAAGATATTTAGCAAACAGAGGATCTGGACGGTACGGATGTGGTAGAGTACCTGCATGAGGTGGTAGACGGAGATATCAGATGTGGTGGCGGTGGTCCCTCGGGGCCCGCTCACAGGGAAGAGCGCTGCCTTGAGCTTGGGGTAGGGGCTCAGGGCCATCTTCAGTAGCTGGGGGTCCACCCTAGACACAGAGCTCCCAGCCCTCTCCCACTGACTCACCACCTAAACAACGCACAGACAGGAAAACTCAAATGCATATATACCAATCCTGGTGTTTGTGAGTGTGCTTGTTTCATCCTTGGAAAATCCCTTTGGGCTGGGGTCGGGAGCTGAACTGTATTTGTATTTATTAAGGATCCCCATTACTCTTCCTGGGGTCCAGAAACATTAAGGCAGTTATATACACACACAATAAAAAAATGACATGACATTACATTCCATAACACTTTTCACAACACATTAAGTGTACTCCACTACCACATACAGGTATCTACAATACAAAATCCATGTGTACGTGTGTGTAGAGTGCGTGTGTTATCATGTGTATGTGTATTTGTAAGCGTGTGTCTGTGCCTGTGTCTCTCGAGATGGGTGGGGTCAAGGAACCTACGGACAACAGTAGGCGAATGATACACTGTTTTGTTTGCACATTAATGTGCTGCTATGAGGTTTACTTCCGTGTCGGTTTATCTCCCTCATAACACTGGATGTTTGTTTTGTTGTTTTATAAAGGAAGACATAAACATTAGTAAAGTGGCCAATAGATAAATAGGCATTCATCTCTCCCTTTTTCCACACAGTTTTTGCTTCTTTAAAAAAAAAAAAAATCTTATTAAATAAGTTCAGTATACATTTTCTTTGTAAATTTAACCCATTTACATTTTCTAGGCAAACCCCAGCTACAGAGCATATTGTACAGGGGGAGCTGTGGGTCAGGAAGTGCACAGATAGGGCTCTACCTGTGCAGAGCACAAGCCCCTTTGCTTTTCCAGTATCTAACGTGCCCTTTTGGGTGGTGGCAGTGCTTAATTTGAGCCAGATCCTGCTCCGGCACCTCAGTTTTGGATTGTTTCGTTCTGGAATCCATTTGCCAGGATCCGGTACCTCTCGTAACATAAAACATAATTTTTACTGTTTGCAAAGTCAAAATTATAATAAAAGCAATCAGAGTTAATTAAAGTTGATCCTCTGTAATTCTCCTGGCTGCCCCCTAAAAAACGTAATGTGAAAACAGTGCCTGATATTCTAAGAATTGATTAGTGTTGGGCTGGCCCGGGTTTATGTTTTGCACAACATTGTAGCCTATATAGACCAACGCATGGCCATTGCTGTGGTGAGGGAGAGAAGTGCGCCTGTATTTCTCACAGAACTAGAATGAGATTCACTTTCTATGATGTCTCTCCCTGCTCTGATAGAAATGAGCATGTAACTCATCTCTCCAGCGTTCACTTAATCATTTACTTCCTTACAGAATCACAGCCGTGTTAAGGGTGCTGGAGGTATCGCAGCACCACTGATAAATTTAAATAAATTTGCCAAAGTTATGGAATTACTGCTGTCAGCCAAAACAGGCCTTTCGCGATATTTCAAATACAACCGCAGGAAAACACAGATCCTGCTGAAAAAATCTGTCTGTAGGCTACCAAGTTATCAACTTTCAAATAGACCTATTGAGCGAACAGCATTGTTTGACAAAGTAAAACAAGAGAGAGATAAGCTTTTGGCATGAGTGCATTAGCCATCGCCGGTGAGTGAGCTGCGCAACATTGGGTGAGTCAGTGAAACTGGAAAGCTTTTTTAGGACTATAAAATCCTCCTCATATTGTACAATGTGTGTCTCCACAGACCTAGACCTAGGCTTTTGATGGATTTAAGACAAGGTCGTTTTCATTGATCTCAGATTCTCAATTTGTCATAGTCAAAGAATAACCTGTCATTTTCATAATTTGTGCTAAAGTCTCCAGTCATCTAAAATTATGTAGAATTGTATGAAATGCTATTATAAAAGTGACCCATGACCACTAAAAATGTTCCCCATGAGTGCATCTTCTGCAAGCGCCTCTCTTACTCTACTGGTCTATGCCAGTACGCAAAAGCAATGATAATGCATGCAATGCTTTATTAGAAAAGTTATTTTTCTTTCATGTGTTCCCCCGGCACCTCCCAATTTACAAATGAAGCACTGGGTGGTATAATTCACCAAACATATTTTTTATTGTAATTGTTGTTTGGAACCCACTGCCCGCAAGTCATCATGAAGTTGTCAAGTTTGCCACCCTCTACCCCATCCGTTGGTTGCGCCTATTGATCTGCCCTGTTCGGAGCTCATGCGGATGCACCTTATCTGCTCCAGGACCTCAGACTGGGGAGAAGGTTCACCTTCCAACGGGACAACGACCCTAAGCACACAGCCAAAACAAAGTAGGAGTGGTTCGGGACAAGTCTCTGAATATCCTTGAGTGGCCCAGTCAGAGCCCGGACTTGAACCAGATCGAACATCTCTGGAAAGACCTGAAAATAGCTGTGCAGTGACGCTTCCATCCAACCTGACAGAGTTTGAGAGGATCTGCAGAGAAGAATGGGAGAAACTCCCTAAATACAGGTGTGCCAAGCATGTAGCGTCATACCCAAGAAGACTCGAGGCTGTAATCACTGCCAAAGGTGCTTTAACAAAGTACTGAGTAAAGGGTCTGAATACTTATGTCAATGTGATATTTCAGTTTTTATGGCGTATTATGGGGTATTGTGTGTAGACTGATGAGGAATGAAAACATTTTAATACATTGTAGACTAAGGCTGTAACGTAACAAAATGTGGAAAATGTGAAGAGGTCTGACTGCTTTCCGAATGCACTGTATATTTAGTAGACTATTGGCTACTGATGGATTCTGGGTTCTAACTCCAAAACTTGGGATAGGGTTAACTATCAGGTATCCTATTGAAATATTGAGTGCTTAGGTTTAGAGGGTCTACACCAGAAGTTAATGGTCATATGTAGGAGGAAGGTATGTGGTGTGTGCAATTAAGCTTGGAATGTACTGATTGTAGGGAAAGCAATCACGTGGCAGGCATTGATAAAGGGAGAGCCATGGATTAGTGATGAAGGGGGTTGAGGTCAGGTCACGTTAAGGGAAAAATAACAGTTTATTGCCCGTATCGCTTATTTTCCTGCCTAGCAATAAAGATACAATGTTTAGCGAGAAGGAGGAGACTCCACCCAAAGTGGGGTACAAATACCACCACTAATGTAAACATGTTTTTGTCTGTTCAGCTGTTCGATTCTTTGGGAAGAATAAACTTGGTTTAAGCTTTCATAGTGTCCGTCTAGTTCTTACTCTGATAATTAGAACCTAACACTACTCAAACTTTAACCAGCCACATAGGTTTAAACTTTATACGGCCTGCGTATGGTCTAAATGGACGAAAGCCTGAATTAATGTAATAATTAACTGAATTATTGTAAACAAATACCTGCTTGCACTTGTGCAGGCTGTCCAACTACCAGGTTGTTGTCCTCCTTGTCCACAATGACAACAAAATGAATGAATGAATGAATGAATGAATGGGTAACAAGGAATGAGAAATGACATGTGTGTCATGGAATGTGAAGGGCATAGTTAGCTTATTGAAGCATTACAAGGTATTAACTCATAGGAATCATTTGAAAGCAAAGATAGCATTCCTTCAAGAGATTCATCTCTGACCATCAGGCTACACTCGTTTAAACAGTTCATGGAAAGGGCAGGCTTTCTGCCCAGGTTACCAAAGTAGGGCTCGTGGGACAGCAATTTTGATTAAGACTAATGCCTCCTTTACTTCATCACATGTTATTTCTGATCCAGATGGCAGGCGTGTTATTGTTACGGGATAACTTAATAATAGGCCTGTAGTGCTGGCGAATGTGTATGCTATGAATAAGGATGACAGCAACTTTATCAAATCCTTATTTTCTCTATTACCAGATTTGAACTCCCGTTATCTGATTCTAGGTGGGGACTTTAATTGTTTTTTTAATCCGGTACTCAACCGTTTAACAAATAAGAATATGCCATTATCCCACAGAGCTCAGGATATTATGTCTTCTTTAGAACAGTTTGGTGTCTTTGATTTGCGGCGGCAGTTAAATCCCACAGAAAAACAATACTATTTTTTTTCTCCAGTCCACCACTATTTTTCACATATTGACTAATTCGTTGTTGATGATAAAACTGCATCCCGTCATATGCGATCACGCCCCGCTAGTACTACCGTCAGTACTGCCATGAAAAATAAGCCTCATAAAACATGGCGTTCTGTGCTGCTCTCTGAGCAGAATTTCATTAACTTTGTCTCAGAGCAGGTAAGGCTTTTCTTAGAAGTAAAAAAATCAGAAGACACTTCACCCAGCCATTTATGGGAAACATTGAAAGCGTATATTAGAGGGCAATAATTTATGTAGCCAACAGTAATAAAAAGCGATCCAAGGAATTCAAAATGGATATCAAAAGGGATATCTTTCTGACAGACCAACAGTATGTTGAGCACCCCACACCAGAGCTACACAACAAGAAGCGTAAATAAAAAATTGACTTTGATCTCTTATCAACAAATGAGGTCGAGATTATGCTTCTGAAGATCCGTCATTTGGTTAACAAGCAAACAAACTTTAAGCCGTCAACTGTGTCAAACTACTGCATCTCGATTAATTTCACAAATCTGCACGCAATCTGATGGTATATCAAGTGATCATTCATGCAGATGATTGTGCCCAAAACTCCTCAGGGTCTAGCAAAGCAATAGAGCAGGAAGCAGCAAAACGCATGTGGGCCAGACCAGTCAATCGCAACACGCTTTTGTTACACAGAAATGCTCTCAGATGGTGACAGTACTTCATAAAGTTGCCACATTAGATCCCTACCCAGGAATTGAGATACAGTGCCTTTTCAAGTAATGGACATACACAAAATAGTTCAAATTGGTGAAGTGAAATAAAAAATAATTACTTGTTTAAAAAATAAATAAAAAATTTAAAACAGAAAAGTTGTGAGGGCATTCGTATTCACCCCCTTTGCTATGATTCCCCTAAATAAGATCTGGTGCAACCAATTACCTTCAGAAGTCCCTTAAATTTGTTAAATAAAGTCCACCTGTGTGCAATCTAAGTGTCACATAATCTCAGTATATATACACCTGTTCTGAAAGGCCCCAGAGTCTGCAACACCACTAAGCAAGGGGCACCACCAAGCAAGCTGCACCATGAAGAGCAAGTTGTGGAGAAGTACAGATCAGGGTTGGGTTATAAAAAAATATCTGAAACTTTGAACATCCCACAGAGCACCATTAAATCCATTATTAAAAAATTGAAAGAATATGGCAACACAACAAACCTGCCAAGAGAGGGCCGCCCACCAAAACTCACGGACCAGGCAAGGAGGGCATTAATCAGAGGCAACAAAGAGACCAAAGATAACCCTGAAAGAGTCGTCCACAGCGGAGATTGGAGTTTCTGTCCATAGGACAGAACAGACAAAACCCCTAATCACGGCAGATGCTCGTTATCTTGGTGATGGTACCAGCGAGCCCTAGAAAATGGTTAGAATCCACCCAGTCACAAAAACCATCCAGGCCATAAATGTTTTAATCGAGAGGTTGCATGGAAAATGGTGCCTGTATACCATAAGATGTCAAATGACCACCTCAAAAGAATGCAACATGGAGGAACCCAGAATGCAAATTAATGTATAAACTCCGTAATATGGTTGAGATGCCCCTTTGTGGGCAAAAGCCGCATTGATGCAGCAGCCAGTATAGCAGTTGCCACATTCAACAAGGGTACCACTATTATATCAAAGGTGATGGATAGATTGTGGCTTGACAGCACTTTGGTGACACTGGATGCAATAAGGGAGGATGATGAGATTGTGAGAGCTGATGCTGCTTCAACAGTGTGTCAAGCGTAGTGCAGGTCCCAAGACAGTCAAAAAAGTCAACAGGCACCAGCAACAACTTAAAGAGGGCCTTACATATGAGGCAGGCATAGCTGATTAATCATTGAACCTGCAAATTTCATAAGCCTTTTAAAATACAAATTGAGCAAGGTGCTATGCGCATTTGCCCAACACTATGCATATTTACCAAACAAACCAGTATTTAAAACATATTCTCTATTGCTTAAAACTAGTGTATTAGATGTGCTAGTGAATTTGTAAAAAGTGTATTAATTGTCAATTTAGAAATAACATAAGAGATGAATTCATGTTACAAAAACAGACATATTTATGGAAAATACATGTTAATTGCATTCACCTATCTTTATCTGCCATTTTCTCAAAATGACCGGTTTCCCAAGTCATTTTTTCTCAGCCTTCAAAGGAGGTACATTTACATTATTCCACAGACTGGTTCTTAGGACTTATAGCCAGACTTGTCCAGAGGATTTCTTTTAGATCTTGTGTAATTTTGATGTTAAGTGCCATTTTATCTGTAAATCTATGCGCAATGTGTATCTGTCATACGTGTGAATAGTGTTTTTTGTAAATAAATCCATGAAATAACAATATTTTGATCAACTATTCTTGGTAAGTCTGACCACTGGGTGTGTTATCACAATAAAACAGAAAAAAAATCACTCTGACTTAAATCAATGTGTCAAAATACAATAATACAATAATAAGATGTGGGGATGAACATTTTATTTTTTATTTTAACTTATTTTGAAACAAATAGGGAATGTTTTAACAAAAGTGCAAGGGTGACAATATATTTGGCCGCAACTGTATTAAGATCATTTAGTTACTATATAATAAAAGCCTGCAGTACCCCGGTAGGGCTTCTACTGGAGTTATTCAATGAAAGGTGGCAGCACTAAGCTAGCCTGGAACATCACTAGCTGGAGTACCTCAAATTGTGCATGTTATGTCTCCATGAGACGCCATCTTAAAAGCTGCAATATGTAACTTTGTGGCCGACCTGACCAAATTCACATAGAAATGGGAGTTACAGATCTGTCATTCGCATTGAAAGCAAGTCTAATAAGCAATAGATATGTTCTATGTGCGCCATTTCTATGCTTCCCATGCTTACGTTTTTGTCTTTTACTTTCGGTTTTGTACACTATCTTCAAACAGCTAAAAATACAATATATTTGGTTATTGAAAAGATATAGCACAGCGATGTAGAAGATACAATGATTCTCTACTTTTACCACAAACTTAAATTAGGCAAACTATTAGAATTTTTGCCACCTGTAAATGGCGGAGTGATTTCTGCATATTGCACCTTTAACCGACTTCATTTGATTTCAATGCACTGTTGAGTCTTCACATAGGAATGAATGGTGCCACGTTATACACGTCATATCTAGTCATTTGGCATACGCAATAAAAACATGAGCATTGAAAGTTGGTTGTTTTGTTGTGATCATTTTACTATACTGTATGAGTCAATAGATTAGGTTTTGTCTTGCATTGATGGAGCTGTTCCCCTTTTGGCCAATAGCCTGGTGGATCCAGCCTGATCACTGCATTCCAAAAATGGCCACTGTGGGAAATAAAACGAACGTATGCATGAAATTTCTGTTTCCTGCCTAGGAAATCGCTGAAGGCAGAATTATAAGGTGAGATATCCTCATGCAGTTATCACATAGCATCACACAGTTACCATATATAAGGTTTTTGAGGAGAGAAAGGTCCAGACCTGGTCGATGCCACCCGGGGCAAACATGATGGTAGCGAGGGCCAGGAGACTGTGTCCTTCCAGGAGCATGCTGCTAACCATGGCCTGGCTGCCTGGGATGAGGACCTGGGCACTGGTCAGACTGGCCTGGAACACGCGTTCTGGATCTACAGGACAGAGACACACAATTATTTAATGGTTATTAATGACTCGTCAAACTACATGTAACAAACTTTTCCTTGTCATTTTGAAAAAGTAAAAAAAACAAATACGACTGCATGACATCAGCAGCCTGTGGTCCAAATAGCATACCTGCTCTATAACAATAAACCCATAAGTTAAAACATGTATTTAGGATATGCCAATCTAGCCAAGCCAGGTAACTGAAAGCAACTTTCCAACAGTGTTTTAGTTCATTGTTAGCTTGCTAGACAGTTCAAATGATGACCAGAATATATCTGGCAATGTTTAGAATGTAGCCAACTTTTATTTTAACAGAAATGTGGAACTTCTTGATGCTGTCAAAATCAGGTTATCCTAACAACGGTCCCAACGACAGGTTCAAAGTTGAAAATATTTCATGCCTACGCAACAAGGAAAATGACAGTCGCATCGACAGTCTACAGACAGTCGGCATGAGTATAAATTCAATGTAGTTTTGGCCAATGACACCTGTCGCATTCTAATGGTCTAAAGGCAGTCTTAAGCACCAACAATAAAAAGATGACATACCACTGTTAGGTTCTAAATAAACAGACCAAAAAAACTCACAGATGCTTAATCAAGCTCGAACCAAGTTTATTCACCCACTGGGTCATACAGCTGCATAAGACATAGAACATATTCACACAAACTATGCCGTTCGGCCATCGACTCAAATCTCTAGCCACTTTAATAATTATAATTGGATGAAATAAATGTATCACTAGCCACTTTAAATGATGCCATTTATATAATGTTTACATATCCTACATTACTCATCTCATATACTGTACTCCGTACCATCTACTGCATCTTGCCTACGCCGGTCAACCATCGCTCATCCATATGTTTATATGTACATACTCGTATTCATTCCTTTACTCTTGTGTGTATAAGGTAGTTGTTGTGAATTTGTTAGATTACTTGTTAGATACTACTGCATGGTCGGAACTAGAAGCACAAGCATTTCGCTACACTCGCATTAACGTCTGCTAACCATGTGTATGTGACAAATAAAATTTGATTTGAACCCTTTCTCCTATGCTGAGCACCTCCTTACACATCTGAACAGCCAATACACCTCTGTTGCTATCCAGAAGATTAGTGATACATGTTCTTCCTCACTTCATCTAACCTGACCTCTGCCCAAATTCTTCACTCCTCCCCAACTCATGGCTGTCATGGTGACTGGTACCAGACTGTCTCTTCTCCTCCCATAGGATCCCTGATGGCTAACAATAACATATCCTGACAATGTAAACATTATACATTACCCTCTCTCTCAGTGAAATGAATACGTATATTTCATGATTTCAAAGGTTAAGAAATCAGAACCCATCACCACATAATTAAAACTGCCATACCTGAGAGGTCTCTGGTAATCTCTTGCATTTTCACCAGCATTCCAAACCACGGGTGACTTTCATATAGACCATTATCAGCTAGAGCAGGGCAATTCCTGGGTGTCAACCTGATACAGAGAAAGAAAACAAAGATGGAGCATGAGCTATACAGGCATACAGTATATTTCACGAATGGAGTGTCATCTGAGCCGCAAATCGTTTAAATTGGAGATTGTTTGTTTGACAATTGAAAATACTTTCAAAACCAAGATCAGTAAGCTCCTACAATACAAGAAATACAATACATTAGCTGAATCTCAAACCGAACACAAGTCAATCTCAACCCAAGTGATCGAGGGCTCCACTGTCTTTCAGCAGCCTCTCTACCAACTGGGCATCCTGTGCGAACTTGGCGCCCTAGGCAGCAAGTTCTAACCATGAATCTTAGCGTGCTACCTTGCAACAACAAAGTCACCACCAAAGAAAAATATATTTGTTTTATTGTCACATACACAGGAGCAAATTGTTTTACAGGGTGAGCCATAGTACTACGGCACTCCTGGAGCAAATTAGGGTTAAGTGCCTTGCTCAAGGGCACAAAGACAGATTTTTCACCTTGTTGGCTCGGGAATTTGAACCAGAGACCTTTTGGTTACTGGCCCAATGCTCTAACCGCTGGGCTACCTGCCACCCTCAAAATAGTCTGAATGAATCATCAAGAAATATGTTATTAATTTCAACGTTTTTGCCAAGGTCTTATGCCGACTTTAAAAATCCTAAACATCGCTGAGCCTTCAACATTAAACGACCGCCTTTTCCTGTCGTTTTTTGTCTTGCCAACGTAATGGTGAGCACATTAAACGATGTGGCACAGACGGGGGTCACACACAACAATATTCTTCACATGGTCATGAGGATGCTCGATATCTCGCGAAAACAATGTTGTGACAATGTGATTAGATTGTTAACGTAGTTAGAACGAGCTGCGGCTCAAAGCAGCCTCAAACATTTTCAGTCATTCACGCTTGCCATACAGAGTTGAAATATCTAGCCAATACAATTAGAATTGAATAACAACGCTTGTGAAGTTCAGAGCTGCAACAATTTTACAATTTGGCTTCTTAAAGTATAAACGCATACTAGTAGTAGTCATCGCTCCTGCTTGACAGTCTACACATTCTGGGTGATGCGACGGTGATGCAAAGTCATCCTCTTACTTGCGAGCTCATTGGCTATTGCTGATCACCGTTCTCAAAACTTGTCATACGTTGCATATCTCACACTACAAGAGCATTGTGCCGACAAAGACGGGATCGGTAGACCTCAGATTGTGTCTCTGACCTGCTCTCATTAAACGAGCGTTGATGACGGCCGAGCGTTGAGTAGGCAACGACATGGGGATTTTGTCTCCGATCTCAAAAACATGTCTGGGACAGCTAAATTGGGGCCAAAATCGTGCAGTGCACGCCCGGCTTTAGTCGCAGAAGTTTACATCTAGCTAAGTAGTTTTTGCTTGAAGGTGCAGTATTTCTTAAAGATATTGTAGCGCCTATTTCTCAATGCAACACGTTGAAAGAAAAACATCATGAACAGTGGGATACATTTGTGAGAATGAGGCGGGCGATTGGGCATCTACCCGTCAATCTGCGGGGCACATTTCATCCCTGAGAATTTCCATGGCTATCAACAGTGGACAGAGGGCTTAAGCAAAAAAATGTATTCTCAAAGTGGATGCTGACCCTACCATCAACATGGTTTCTAGAGCATCTCAAACATTTCCTCGGCTTCTCTTGGCCGTTGAGACAAAAGTTTGCTGTTTAGAAGTAAATTTCCTGACATTCGACATATTTTGCCATGGGTCTGAGAGTAAATGTTTTACTAAACTGCATTTTGTCATGATTTATGCTGTGTTGTTGTGCTGTGTTGTTATGCTGAGTGACTCATACATTATAACAAATTCAATGCAATGATATTTTTGGAATTTTAGATTCTTCTTGACTGTCTGGATTTTATTTTGGTGATTGTTAGTTCTCAAAGATGATCTTATTAAAAAATATATATCACCATTATCTTTTCTACATATTGGTGGGTTCTGAAAATATGAAATATACTTATTCCTGTCACTAAGGGAGAGAGGGTAATGTATAACGTTCACATTATGTCAGGATATGTTATTGTTATATATACACTGAACAAAAATATAAACGCAACATGTAAAGTGTTGGTCCCATGAGCTGAAATAAAAGATCGCAGAAATGTTTCATACGTCCCTGTTAGTGAGCGTTTCTCCTTTGCCAAGATAATCCATCCACCCGACAAGTGTGGAATATCAAGAAGCTGATTAAACAGCATGATCATTACACAGGTGCACCTTCTGTTAGGGACAATAAATAAAAGGCCACTCTAAAATGTGCAGTTTTGTCACACAACACAATGCCACAGGTGTCTGTAGTTTTGAAGGAGCGTGCAATTGGCATGCTGAGTGCAGGAATGTCCACCAGAGCTGTTGCCAGAGAATTTAATGTTAATTTCTCTACCATAAGCTGCCTCCAACATTGTTTTAGAGAATTTGGTAGTACGTCCAAACGGCCTCACGTGTAACCATGCCAGCCCAGGACCTCTACATCTGGCTTCCTCTCCTGCGGGATCGTCTAAGACCAGCCACCCAGACAGCTGATGAAACTGAGGAGTATTTCTGTCTGTAATAAAGCCATTTTGTGGGGAAGAACTCTTTCTATCCCTCCCAGGCTCACCCACGGCTGCGCCCCTGCCCAGTCATGTAAAATCCATAGATCATTTAGTTAAATTGACTGATTTCCTTATATGAACTGTTACTCAGTAAAATCGTTGAAATTGTTGCATGTTGCGTTTATATATATATATTTGTACCTTTATTTTACTAGGCAAGTCAGTTAAGAACAAATTCTTATTTTCAATGACGGCCTAGGAACAGTGGGTTAACTGCCTGTTCAGGGGCAGAACGACAGATTTGTACCTTGTCAGCTCGGGCATTTGAACTTGCAACCTTTCGGTTACTAGTCCCACACTCTAACCACTAGGCTACCCTGCCGCCCCATATGGGGGTGGGAGGGCAAAAAGAGACCTGAGGTAGCAGAACGGAGTGCTCGGGTTTGGGTGTACGTTTTGAGCATAGCCTGAAGGTACGGAGGGGCAGTTACTCTTGCTGTTCCGTAGGTAAGCACCATGGTCTTGCTGTGGATGCGAGCATTGACTGGAAGCCAGTGGAGTGTGCGGAGGAGCGGGGTGACATGAGAGAACTTGGGAAGGTTGAAAACCAGGCGGGCTGCAGCATTCTGGATAAGTTGCAGAGGTTTGATGGCACATGCAGGGAGTCCAACCAACAGCGAGTTGCAGTAGTCCAGACAGGAGAGGACAAGTTCCTGGATTAGGAACTGCACCGCTTCCTGTGTGAGGTAGGGTTGTACTCTACGGATGTTGTAGAGCATGAACCTGCAGGAGCGAATCGCTGCTTTGATGTTTGCAGAGAATGACAGGGTGTTGTCCAGGGTAACGCAAAGGTTCTTTACACTGGGAGGGCGACACTGTGGAGTTGTCATCCGTGATGGAGAGGTCTTTGTGCGGGCAGGCCTTCCCCGGGAGGAAGAGCAGCTCCGTCTTGTCGAGGTTGAGCTTGAGGTGGTGGGCCGGCATCCAAGTTCAGATATCTGCCAGGCAGAGATGCGTGCCAACAAGTGCTCAGCATATGTGGGAACTTCTTCAAGACTGTTGGAAAATAATTCCAGGTGGAGCTAGTTGAGAGAATTCCAAGAGTGTGCAAAGCTGTCATCAAGGCAAAGGGTGGCTACTTTGAAGAATCTCTTATAAAATATATTTTTATTTGTTTAACACTTTTTTAGTTACTACATGAGTCCATATGTATTATTTCATAGTTTAGATGTTTTCACTATTATTCTACAATGCAGAAAATAGTAAAAAATTAAGAAAACCCCTGGAATGAGTAGATTTGTCCAAACATTTGACTGGTACTGTATATTTGTCATTAATATATTCTGTAAGCAAGCTATCAGCTAGCCAGCAATTAACTAGCTTGCTGTGCAGACCTAGAATGGCACGCTGACGGGGTCACTTTGTTTGTGAAGAATTTCATGCATTCCGGTTCACTTTTAGAATGCTGGTTATTCTCAGAATATAGAAACATTTCTCTCTTGTGATTTTGGAACATTGTGAATGAATCAGATGCTGCTGTATTGTGAAAACTATACGATCAGATATAAATTGTGTATTTTATTTGGGGTTTTTAATTGAACACTATACGATCAGATTGTAATTATATCTATATTAAACTGTAGCTTTCTGTTATTGTATTGAGAACAATATTATATGTTTATTATTGTATCTCATACACAAGTTTTATTTTATTTGACCATTGCCGGAGATCCTGTGTCATATCTGGAGAATTTTACCAAGACACAGTGTGTGGTTGTGTCTTTACAGTGTGTCTCCAGAGAATAAATAGTGAGAAAGAAAGCCCTTCTGTATCCAGTACACATACATAATAATGCCAAAAGTTCTAATGACCATATCAACAAATGAAAAAGTATAGAATATATAAGCATGGGTTACTGGGTCAAAATGAGAGCCAGGTCAAAGCTGAACTCTGGCACCTTGGCTGGGTTATTAAAAGCATTTACCTGCATTTTCATGAAGTAAACTCAAGCCCATTTTAGGCTACATGTCTGATTGCGCTGTATTCAGGAATGTATCAAAGCGGCGGCTCTGAGAATATTTAATATTGCAACATTGTAGCCAACGAGGGGCACATTATTGTGTTGGCTACGCAGCAGTTGCTCATTATACACCAGGGGTGATGGTCGGATTCGCATTTATCGTTGAAGGAATGATCGTTACACCGAGGCTTGTACTCTGGAGCGGGATCGATTTGGAGGTGGAGGGTCCGTCATGGTCTGGGGCGGTGTGTCACAGCATCATCGGACTGAGCTTGTTGTCATTGTAGGCAATCTCAACGCTGTGCGTTACAGGGAAGACATCCTCCTCCCTCATGTGGTACCCTTCCTGCAGGCTCATCCTGACATGACCCTCCAGCATGACAATGCCACCAGCCATACTGCTCGTTCTGTGCGTGATTTCCTGCAAGACAGGAATGTCAGTGTTCTGCCATGGCCAGCGAAGAGCCCAGATCTCAATCCCATTGAGCAAATCTGGAACCTGTTGGATCGGAGGGTGAGGGCTAGGGCCATTCCCCCCAGAAATGTCCAGGAACTTGCAGGTGCCTTGGTGGAAGAGTGGGGTAACATCTCACAGCAAGAACTGGAAAATCTGGTGCAGTCCATAAGTGGCCACACCAGATACTGACTGTTACTTTTGATTTTGACCCCACCCTTTATTCCATTTCTGTGGAAATGTATGTTTATGTCTCAGTTGTTGAATCTTGTTATGTTCATACAAATATTTACACATGTTAAGTTCGCTGAAAATAAACGCAGTTGACAGTGAGAGGACGTTTCTTTTTTTGCTGAGTTGATGTTATAGCCTACAATTGCTGTCTTTGAAGCCAAAAACAGGACATGTATATTTTTGGGAAATGCTCTAAATAGCAAGTTGTTCAGTTGTGTTTATTTTCATACCAATACATGAAACCACAATTGCACTAACTTACTGGGCGAATGAATGAAAATATAAATTACAGCTATTACAAACTATATTTTAATATTTTGAATGGTCACCAAATAGGAGGTCTCTCCCACCTCCCAATTCAACTAACCCCTGGCTATCAGATGACAACAAACTGGCACACTCTCTGCTTTCTAAAAGTGAGAGAAAAGGAGCCCAGGCTGAGCGATGTTCCCCATGGTCCTAAACCCAGCCAAGCAATACTCTAAAACAGCCGTTGCATATTCAATCGGGATTGGAATGATTTTAGTTTGCACAAAAAATGTCCTACTTTAAATTGTGGGTCTTGAGCTAGGGTTATGGCGACTGCCATACTCAACTGACGCCCGCACCTGTGCCGCAGCAAGGCAAATTGGTGCTGTGACGTTGCCGCGACAATGGCAACACGTCATCTAGCAACAAATCAAGGAGCCAAGTCTCACTGAAAAATTGTTGTCAGCACCGACTGTGCAAATACTGCATTTACAACGGCCTCCAATCCAGACCAGCGTGTCAGCTCTTCTTCGCTGTGAGTCGAGTGGCTCGGGTCAGCCAGGCTATCGCAGAAATTCTCACTGAAACATTTTTGGAAACACTGAACACATCAGCAAGTGGCCACTCGAGAGAAAGGGCTCAGGGGCCAAGTGTTCGGTTTGAGATTCAGTCATAGCCTCCTCCTAGCGAATAATCATGAAATATTGATTGTCCCTAAGCCCTCACCTGTTGTGCTCCAGGTAGGTGTAGAGCAGGTAGCGAAGGCCGTTGTCCAGGCAGTGGTGGATGAAGCGTGTGTGTAAGTCATGTCCTTGAGGGGAGCGGTACTGGGGCATGGGTGGGCTGGCCTGCATCACCCCACCTGCCTGGCCCAGCCTCCACAACAGCTGCTCAAAATCAGCCATCTCGGCCTGGATGAACACTCCTCTCCTGCAAAGAGAGTGGTGGGTGATGGAAGTTAGCAGCTAACAAAGCTTTCTTACATATCTAGTGTAATATACCGTATATGACTATTCATAACATGTATTCAGCAGTGTAGGGTGCCTTACCAGTTTGGCCACAAGAGGCCGACACTTGCCTACATTTTTTCTATGAGGTTGCTTCTCTGCTTCTACTATTGTGGGCTCGCAAGTAAGCCTACTAATCCAGAACGAAGCACCTCAATAGAATACATTTTTTATATTTATTTTTGAAGTCTTGACTCCAGTTTTTCTCCTACTAAACATACAGTGCCATCAGAAAGTATTCATACCCCTTGACATATTGCACATGTTGTTGTGTTACAGCCTGAATTCAAAATTGATTACATTTAATTTTTTTCTAACCCATCTACACACAATACCTCATAATGACAAAGTGAAAACATGTTTAAAGATTTTTTTTGCAATTTTTTTTTTTTTATAAAGAAATGTAATTTACATAAAGTATTCACACCCCTGCAACAATACACGTTAGAATGACATTTGGCAGCGATTACAGCTGTGAGTCTTTCTGGGTTAAGTCTCTAAAGCCTTGTTCACATTGGCAGTTTGAAATGACTCAAATCTAAGTTTTCTGCATAACCGATTCAAATCGGTTATTTTTCCTGCAGTCTGAACAACCAAAAAGCACATGGAATCTAATATTTCAATCCACATTTCAGATCACTTTCGTAGGTGGTTTGAAGTCTAATCTGATTCCTGGCCATGCGACTTGTATCTGAACAGTCAAATCTGATTTATCTGCCCTGAAGTGTTTTTTTTAGACGGTTTCTTGGCATATGTTGTTGGTTGCTAGGTACTCTGTTGACAGTTTGACAATAACATGTGGTAGCTAATTAGCTTGTTAATTGTTTAGAAACAAATTAGTGAATGTGCTAGAAGGCTAAACAGCCAAAAAGGACTCACTTTGAAAGTTGGATCATCTTATCCTTTAAAGCTTTAAAAAAAGTGTTCTTACATTATGATTTTGAACATTCAAAACAACTGGCAAACGGCCATGGCAGGCATTGATGTCTCCTAAGCTTGCTACATAACTTCTAAGTGATAGGAACCACGAGCACCACCACCAATCAACCTACATCCCTGTGCACACACCTGTTGTCACTATGACAACTAGGGTAGCCATGTCAGAAAATGACTGCTGTCTGAACATACACAAATCTGATTTGGTCACTTGTAACTTGCTGTTTGGACAGGCAGTATTCCAAAATGGACTTGAAAAACTAAACTGATTTGAGCATTAAGGCCTGCAAAGTGAACCAGGTTTAAGAGCTTGGCACACCTGTATTGTACAATATTTGCACATTATAACTCTGTCAAGTTGGTTGTTGATCAATGCTAGACAGCCATTCTCAAGGTTTGCCAAAGATTTCCAAGCCGATTTAAGTGAAAAATGTAATCCGGCCACTCAGGAACATTCAATGTCATCTTGGTAAACAACTCCAGTGTATATTTGGCCTTATGTTTTAGGTTATTTTCCTGCTGAAAGGTGAATTTCTCTGCCAGTGTCTGTTGGAAAGCAGACTGAACCAGATTTTCCTCTAGGGTTTAAATTTTTTTAAACGACCCAGTCCTTGCCGATTCCAAGCATTCCCATAACATGATGCAGCCACCACCATCCTTGAAAATATCAATAGTAGTACTCAGTGATGTGTTGTGTTGGATTTTCACCAAACATAACACTTTGTATTCAGGACATGAAGTTCATTTCTTTGCCAATTCTTTTGCAGTTTTACTTTAGTGCCTTGTTGCAAACAGGATGCATGTTTTGGATAATTTTTATTCTGTACAGGCTTCCTTATTTTCACTCTACCATTTATGTCAGTATTGTGGAGTAACTACAATGTTGTTGATACATCCTCAGTCTTCTCATATCACACCCATTAAACTCTAACTGTTTTAAAGTCACCATTGGCCTCATGGTGAAATCCCTGAGCTGTTTCCTTCCTCTCCGGCAAACGAGTTAGGAAGGACACCTGTATCTTTGTAGTAACTGGCTGTATTTATACACCATTCAAAGTGTAATTAATAACGTCACAATGCTCAAAGGGATATTTAATGTCAGCTTTTTTTTCCTTCCGATCTACCAATAGGTGCCCTTCTTTGCGAGGCATTAGAAAACCTCCCTGGTCTTTGTGGTTTCTATGTTTGAAATTCACTGCTCGACCGACTGAGTAACCTTACAGATAGAATTGCCAACATACTAAGAGTTACTTTATGTAGCTAATTGATTGAGAACATGTGTAATTGCAATATGACTTTAAACCGGACATGGTTGTTCCTTCAAAAAAAGCTAGCCACAGATTCTGTTTACTTAAAATGTTAGGTCTTGTTGGTTAGCTAGCTAAAGGTATACAACAGTCAACATATAATATTAATTCCAGACAGCTACCCAGCTAACGTCCTGAGGGAAAATGGTACAGTACCAACAGGGAACGTTGTAAAATGCTGGGTAAGCATATGCTGGAGTGGCAGCACACTTGACCAAAACCAGGCACAGTCATCAAGTTACTTTATGTTCATTGTCAAAATTCCTGAAAGTTGTTTGGCTGTTCGAATCCACATGCACTTCTTTTCATACATGGAAAGCAGGTATTCAACATTCCAGTTCTGGAACATTGTTCTTGAATTTGAAAGACTAGTGATGATTTTTGTCTGTACACATATAACTAGAGATTTGTCTTTATGTTGGAACATTAGAGGCCTTGGTTCTTTGCACTGGACAGAACAAACTATGCAAGGTGGATTCCTATCCACATTTGAGACATGAAAGCTCGACCAGCCAACATTAGAAAGATTCTCAGACTTCCTGGTCCTGCCAAAAACACAAAACAGGTTATAATGCATGCCACTTGACCAAGCCCATGTGCAAAACCATTAGCTGGTAAAAGGAACAGGGGAAACCCACTAAAAGGAACAGAGAACCCCACTGCCTTCTGGAGATGGATGGTAGCAGGACATACTACTGGTTGATTTTGAATCCCAGCTTTTGAATGTAGTGTCCCCTTTTAACACAAAACCTTCAACACGAGCAAAGTTCATCACACCAGAAAACAAATGGCCAGCTTGTGTAACAATCTCAAGTAAGGGGATTACATTCGTAGATAAATGTCCAGAGCTTCTGGTTTTGGATACACGCAATTGTGCAAGCAAAGATTTCATTACCATTGAGAAACTCAGCATTTCTCAATCTCTCAAGGAAGTTATTGTGGATAGGAGCACATCCATCCACCAGAGCATTAAGAGGGAAAATGTACCACTGTTTAAAAATGTTAAGGCACGGCCAGTCACAAAAGAGAAAATGCTAATATCAGCATTAAAAAGTGATTGCACACTTTTCAACTTTACATAGCGAGCAAGTTTCGAGATGGAAACCTGGACAAGTTTTTCTCTCATGAGAATAACCCATGTCCTCCAATCCTTACAAATACCGGAATGCTAACCTGCCAATCAAAAATCTGATCTGCTAGGCCTGATCGCTGTAGACTCCTTCCCACCACGCCCTCAACTTCTGATGTCAAAATTATTTACACATTTGGCGAATATGGCAGTAGTGTCTTCCTGCCTTGGGTAGAGCACCAGTTGAAAAACTGCAATAGAATCAATAGTGTGGGAAACTCAACATCCAATAGAAAGCTTCCATGTAATTTCTCTGACTTTCTCAGAAATCTTACTAACAAACAGGAACTTTTAAAAATGTTGACACAAATGGTGTATGTGAATGAATTTGAAGAAGGAAAAGATCTGTTACAACTGATAAGTCTGTGGTGCTGAAGGGGTCTCTGACATTAATGCCAGAATGTGACCATCAAGAGTGAGACACTAGAGCAGGGGTGTCCAACCCTGTTCCTGGAGAGCTATCATCCTGTAGGTTTACACCTTAACCCTAATCTAGCACACCTGAATAATTAGCTGGTTGATAAGCTGAACCAGGTTAGTTACAACTGGGGTTGGAGCGAAAACATACAGGAATATAGCTCTCCAGGAACAGGGTTGGACAACCCTGCACTAGAGTATGCCTTCATCTTAAAGATGCCCTTCAAAAGGGTGCACAGACTATTATCATTTCAAATGTGGATACAGACCTCAGTGCTGGGCTGTTCTTCTATTCTTACCAAGGATTATCCAACCAAAAGACTGTGGGTTGCTTTTGATATGGCTAAAAACTAACAGGAGATTTGCATCAACACCATCTGCGAAAAGGTTGGAATGCACAAGAGTTTGGCTTTGCCAGGCTTCCATGCAGTTTCATGCAGTTTCATGGAAAGGGCAAAAGGGAAGCATGGAGAACATTGAAGTCATTTCCAGAGGTGACTGATGCCTTTGTTTTCATGGCAGCTGAACCATTTCAACCATTTGATCTGGATTCGTCCGCTTTCACATTGGTTGACAGATACACCCATGCTCTCTATGACAAGCTCCCATGTGGCTTAGCTGGCAGAGCATGGCGCTTGCAAAGCCAGGGTTGTGGGTTCAATTCCCATGAGGGACCAGTATGAAAATGTATGCAGTTGCACTGGAAAGGAGCGTCTGGTAAATTACTAAAATGTTTTGATTTATTAGCCAATGGCGACAGCTAGTCTTACTGGGGTCCGACATTACTGACAAAATACTTGACCATTTAAAACAACATGTAGTGCGTGTGTCTGCATCTATCAGTTACACATACATGTCAGTTCATAAACATAACAAAAACAAGAAGTGACAGAGTAAGTCTTTTCTCCACTCTCAGCCAAGAGAGACTGGCATGTATAGTATTAATATTAGCTCTCTGATTACAATGAAGACCAAGACGTGCCGCTCTGTTCTTGGCCAGCGGCAGCTTTTATTTTTTTATTTAACTAGGCAAGTCAGTTTAGAACAAATTCTTATTTACAAATGACGGCCTACCCCGGCCAAACCCTAACCCGGACGACGCTGGGCCAATTGGGACTCCCAATCACGGCCGTTTGTGATACAGCCTGGAATCGAACCAGGGTCTGTAGTGACGCCTCAAGCACTGAGATGCAGTGCCTTAGACCGCTGCGCCTCGGGAGCTTAACTATGTCTTCCTAGATCCTGCAGGACTTGCTTTGTGGAGTGTGGTATCAAAAAAGCAGAGCATCTCTTTATTAAAGACAGACCTCTCCCCATCTTTACAACCATTGTATCTATATGTTTTGACCATGACAGTTTACAATCTAAAGTAACTCCAAGTAATTTAGTCTCCTCAACTTGTTCAACAGCCACACCATTCAATACCAGATTCAGCTGAGGTCTAGAACTTAGGGAATAATTTGTACCAAAAGTTCAGGACCAGTTTATTACTGACCACCCATTCCAAAACAGACTAACTCTTTGTTAAGGGTTTCAGTGAATTAATTAGCTGTGGTTGCTGATGCGTATATGGTTGAATCATCAGCATACATGGACACACATGGTTTGTTTAATGCCAGTGGCAGATCATTGATAAAAATAGAAAAAAGTAGAGGACCTAGAGACCTGCCCTGTGGTACACCACACTTTACAAGTTTGACATTAGAGAAGCTTCCATTAAAGAAAACCCTCTGAGTTATATTATATAGATGACCATATCCTGGTTTCAGAGCAGAGGTTGAAAATCCATAACACATACGTTTTCTCAACAACAGGTTATGGTCACGAACATCAAAGGCTGCACTGAAATCTAACAGTACAGCTCCCACAATCTTCTTATTATCAGTCTTTCAACAAATCATCAGTCATTTGTGTCAGTGCAGTACCTGTTGAGTGCCCTTCTATACAAGCATGCTGAAAGTCTGTTGTTAATTTGTTAACAGAGAAATAGAATAATTTGTGTTTGACCAAATACAATGCTAACAGTTTTCTAAGAGCTGGCAGCAAGCTGATAGGTCTGCTGTTAGAACCAATAAAGGCCCCTTTACCACTCTTGGGTGGCGGAATTGCTTTGGTTTCCCTCCAGTACTGAGGACAAAAATACTTTCCTCTAGGCTCAGATTAAAGATATGGCAGATAGAGTCAGCTACAGAAGTCAGCTACCATCCTCAGTAGCTTTCCATCTAAATTGTTAATGCCAGGAGGTATGTCAGTATTGACCCCCCCAAAAAATCCACTTCTCCCACACTAACTTTACAAAATTCAAAATGAAAATGCTTTTCTTTCGTTACTTGTTTTTTTATGCATGGGTACGATGGCTTACTGTTTGTTGTGGCATTTCCTGCCTAAGTTTGCCAATTAACTAATCATTAAAATACTTGGCAACATCTAATAGTTTTGTGATGCATAACCCATTTTGATAAGGCTACAGCCTTTGCTAAAATGTATCAAATTGTTTTCCCCCTAATCAATCTACACACAATACCCCATAATGACAAAGCAAAATATATATATATATATATATATAATAATAATATCACATTTACATAAGTATTCAGTCCCTTTACTCAGTACTTTGTTGAAGCACCTTTGGAAGCAATTACAGCCTCAAGTCTTCTTGGGTATGACGCTAGTAGCTTGGCACACCTGTATTTGGGGAGTTTCTCCCATTCTTTTCTGCAGATGCTCTCAAGCGCCGTCAGGTTGAATGGGGAGCATTGCTGCACAGCTATTTTCAGGTCATTCCAGAGATGTTCGATAGGGTTCAAGTCTGGGCTCTGGCTGGGACACTTAAGGACATTCAGAGACTTGTCTCGAAGTCACTCCTGCGTTGTCTTGGCTGTGTGCTTAGGATCGTTGTCCTGTTGGAAGAACTTTCACCGCAGTCTGAGGTCCTAAGTGGTCTGGAGCAGGTTTTCATCAAGGATGCTGCCACCACCATGCTTCACCGTAGGGATGGTGAACTCAGGCCAAAGAGTTCAATCTTGGTTTCATCAGACCATAGAATCTTGTTTCTCATGGTCTGAGAGTCTTTAGGTGCCTTTTGGCAAACTCCAAGCAGGCTGTCATGTGCCTTTTACTGAGGAGTGGCTTCCGTCTGGCTATTCTACCATAAAGGCCTGATTGGTGGAGTGCTGCAGAGATAGTTCTCCTTCTGGAAGGTTCTCCCATCTCCATAGAGAAACTCTGCAGCTCTGTCAGAGTGACCATTGGGTTCTTGGTCACCTCCTTGACCAAGACCCTTCTCCCCCAATTGCTCAGCTTGGCCGAAAAGCCAGCTCTAGTAAGAGAGTCTTGGTTGTTCCAAACTTCTTCCATTTAAGAATGATGGAAGCCACTGTGTTCTTGGGGACCTGCAGAAATGTTTTGGTACCGTTCCCCAGATCTGTGCATCTACACAATCCTACACAATTCCTTTGACCTCATGGCTTGGTTTTTGCTCTGACATGCACTGTCAACTGTGGGACCTTATATAGCCTTTCGAAATCATGTCCAATCAATTGAATTTACCACAGGTGGACTCCAATCAAGTTGTAGAAACATAAAGGATGATCAATGGAAACAGTACACCTGAGCTCAAATTTCGAGTCTCATAGCAAAGGGTCTGAATATTTATGTAAATAAGGTCTGTTTTATTTTATTTTTAATACATTTTTCGCTTTGTCATTATGGGGTATTGTGTGTAGATTGTGAAATATTTTTTTTTGTAATAAGGCTTTAATATAGCAAAATGTGGAAAATTTCAAGGGGTCTGAATACTTTCCGATAGCACTGTATATCACTGATCTTGGATTCCTAATACAGTTTCTTTTTCTTTTTATTGAGTTTAGTCATATAACTTCTCAATTTGCAGTAAGTCAGACGTGCAGCCAGATTCATTAGACACTCCTTTTGCCCCATCTCTTTCAACTATACCGTTTTTCATCAATCCATGAAGCCTTAACAGTTCTAACAGTCAGTTTCTTAACAGATGCATGTTTATCAAAAATTGGAAGAAGAAGTGTCATATGTTGATGAAGTGCAGGGTCTGGAAGCACTAAAAAGTATGAAATAACACATAAGGAATCATGTACTAACCAAAAAAGTGTTAAACAAATCAAAATATATTTATATAAGTGTGTGCAAAGCTGTCATCAAGGCAAAGGGTGGCTATTTGAAGAATCTCAAATATAAAATATATTTTGATTTGTTTAACACTTCTTGGGTTACTACATGATTCCTTATGTGTTATTTCATAGTTTTGATGTCTTCACTATTATTCTACAATGTAGAAAATAGTAAAAATAAAGAAAAACCCTTGAATGAGTAGGTGTTGTGAAACTTTTGACCGGTAGTGTACATTCTGTACATGTCTTATGATAAACTTGGGAAAATAAATTTTCTAATAACTTCAATACATTTAGTTGATTTCACAAAAAATGCAAAAATTCTAGTAATGAACCAAGCTTCGGTGTACAGTGCAACACTAGTGCCTAAAAAATATCTGTAGTAAATTATCTTAGCTCACCATCACTTCGTGTCGACGGAGTTTGTGTCTGGTAAAACATTTTTACATGAATGCGCATAGGGCACAAAGTTCGCCTAAGAATTTGTTCTTAAATGACTTGCCTAGTTAAATAAAGGTTAAATAAAAATAAATACAAAAAAGTGCACTGTACCCAGTATAAGCCACGCCCACTAAGACGTAACCCGGGCGAAGTGCAGTGTTTTTAGGGAGTCTTACGATACCATCCTATTTTACATGCATCCATCCACGAGAGATGAATAGATAGTTAACACTTTACTGTCCTGAAACAGGACAAAGCTGATCCCAGAATATGGTCTACCTGGCCAACATGTAGAGGATGTGGTTCCTCATGTGGGCGCTGCACCGGGTGTTGTTGTTGACCACCTCTGCCGTGAGGGCGGGCCACTGGGGGGTGCTGGAAGGGTCACCGTTCTGGGCGGCCAGGCTCTCAATCCACTCGGTGACCCTCCGCTGGTCGTGGTGGGAGGTGAGGTATGACCACAGGACCCCCGGGTCACAGGAACTGACAGCTGCCGGTCAAACATAAACACAGGTTGAATCAACCAAAATAGTGTCAACTGTTCATTTAACTGCTCAATACAGTATTGAATATGAAGAAAAACGTAATATTTCTTAAATATCACCCTTCCCACACAAAAGGTGTAGTTAATGAGTGGACGATATGAAGGTAATTAGAGACATAAGTGTACAAGCATGTAAAGTATGGAGTCGTATGTCGCACGTTACTACTTCACAGGAGAGGCAATTTAACGTTTTTTTTTTTTTTTTTGGCAGAAATGCCATCTGGAACATGTTAACTTTCATGTTCCTTAACTTCTTAGGGAGCGGCTGCATAGGTGACGGTTTTGGAGAGTCTGGCATGCCCAAAGTAAAATGCCTGCCACTCAGGCCCAGAAAATAGGATATGCACATAATTAGTACTATTGGATAGGAAACACTCAGTTTCTAAGAGTGTTAAAATAATGTATGTGAGTATAACAGAACTGATATAGCAGGCGAAAACCAGAGGAAAATCCATCCGGAATTGCAGTTTTTTGTGACCTTTGCTCTGTTTGAGACTCTCCCCATTGACTTCAAGGCAATCCAGCTCCGAGATTGCAGTACCTATGGCTTCCACTAGATGTCAGCAGTCTATATACAAAGACAGAGTGATTGGAGTAAGCAAAACGGATAGAAACAGGAAATGGTCAGGGGAGCTCAGATGTCAACATGATTTCTCGGGCGCGAGACTGGATGCGCGCCCCACTTTATTTTACTTATATAACGTTTAGGTGACCATCTGAGTGAAATATAATCGCTAATATTCATAGAAGGATACCTAAGGATGCATTATAACTGGTCTTTGATTTGTTTAGGAAAGTTTATAGGTATATTTGAACGAGTTCTCTTCACATTTCAATGGGCGTTGGATTTTCTGAACATAACGCGCCAACCAAACGGAGATTTATGGATATAATAAATGACTTTTTCTAACAAAAGAACCATTGGATGTCTTCGTTGGACACTTGGGAAGCCCTCAGCAGAAGTTCTTCGAAAGGTAAGGGATTTGTTTTCGCTGTGAAATGGGTTTTGTGTGAACTGCGCTGGTTTATGAATTGATGCTAATGCACAAATATTAGAGGTGCTATCCTCAAACAATCAAATGTGCTTTCGCCGCAAAGCCTTTTTGAAATCTGACAACGCTGTGATATTGCCAAGAAGCAGAGCTTTTGATGACTATGCAACACTTGTATATTGATGAATGTTTAATAATTCAACTTTTGGATTTTGAATTTGGCGCCTTACATTTCACCGGGTAGCGCCCCACTGCTCCCTAAGTAGTTAATAACAAACGTGTATGCCATCTGTAAATATGAATAAGTGTTTAATTATGAGCCTAGTTGGTTTAGCCATGAAAAAGTGAGGAACTTTCCTGCTAGCCATATTTTGGTGCGATAATAGATGGGCTGGACATGCCGAGAGGAGTTGGGACTGGTCTGCCATGTAGCACGCTTCTGTCTATAACGTGAGCTGCTCAGTTATGTGGAGATAATCCTGGCTACTGCAGGTTTTTTTTAAAGACACAACATGAACTGCTCTCAACAACATTGCTGCCCTGAATTTTAGTTGTAATGGACTACAACTACAGTGAGTGTGAACCGGAGTGACTTGACATGTAGCACGCTTCTGTCTATAACGTGAGCTGCTCAGTATGTGGAGATAATCCTGGCTACCGCAGGTAGACACATGATTGATGTATGATATACCATTGTCTAGTTCTGAGTCTCTACTTTTGTCCAATATAAAAAATACAATAAAAAATGTTGCTATGTAAGACCGGATCGAGGCGGGGAGTCACATGTGAGTTGCACCTGTATAATCAGTTTTGTAGTTGCAAAAAATATTTGCAAACATGTAACTTTTGAGAATAAATGCAAAAACACTCGCAAGCACGTAACTTTGTGTGAATAAATACAACAACACTTGCAAACATGTAACTTGAAATGTGTTGAGGATGAATGCAACTCATTTACTAAAATTGTGACTGATGAATCTTCTTCTGTGAATCAAAATTAAATTTGCCGATGGCGAATTTGCTCGTTTTGTAACTAACGTAGAGACCAACCTGTGGGAAAATTATTTGTAGTTGTAAATCCCGGGGTTGCACCATCGTAACAAAAGTCTGTGCTTGTAAATGTTTGCAGCTCTGGTGGGAAAAGTTTTTTCTTCCTACTAATTAGGTGTCACGTTGCCATTCTGGAACGTGCAGTGCCGTGTTTCAACTCGGATACGAGAATGCCAAATCGAGGCAAAGGTAAAAATCTCAGGATTAACTATCTAATTTGAGCAAAATGTTGTAATAAATACATTGGCAACATTTTTTTAAATGAACAATTATGTGTACTGTCTTGGGCAAGTTTTCAAGTTTACACAATACCCGTTATCTGGCGAGCTAGCTCATGATTGCTAGCTTGTAAGCAACATTAGGCTGGCTAGATGGCTACATTACCTTACTTTGGCTTTTATAAACCAACTGTCTAGCTTGCTAGTTAACTAGCTAGCTAACCTAGATGGTGAGGCTAGGCGTTCTTGATAATGTTTATTTGTGTCTGTAGGGGAGTACTTCAAGTACTACCTGCCTTGTAGCTACCCTAGCAGCTAGATGTATTATTTTGGTCAGGCTTTTTGAGAGGTTTCAGAGATGGACTGAATAGCAGCCTTTCTCAAATCAAATCAAATTTGCTTGTACTTCTAGCTCCGACAGTGCAGTAATATCTAACAAATTACACAACATATACCCAATACACACAAATCTAAGTAGGAATGAATTAAGACTATATACATATGGACGAGCAATGTCAGATCGGAACAGACTAAGATACAGTAGTAAGATATGTAAACATTATTAAGTGAATGATATACCGTAGAATAGTATAGAAAACAGTATATACATATGAGATGAGTAATGCAAGAAAAGTCAACCGTGTGCCAACTTTACTGGGGGAAAACATCGATCTGTTTGCGGTTACCCTCTGGACAGCAGATGCTTATTAGTAGTAGGCATGTTAATGTAACCTTATTTAGTCCAACCTGCTATGGTGGGGTTTACATTAATTGATATTCACACATTTGTTTTTGAGTTAGAATTACTGTCACATTATTGACGCCAAATTGCAAACCTTAATTTAACCTTTTCTATTCCAGACCCAATGCGTGTCCCTGAGTCTTATCACCTCTTAACTAGGTAAGCTGTTTCAACCTGGAACACTGTTCTCCTGTTTTGGTCTGTTTCAGTCATTGCAGAAAGTCTTGAAGAGCAGGAGTGGGTGAAGGGTTTTGTCCCAGCCCAAGTTTAACACCAGACTTAAAATAATCAACTTAACGAATCATGGCAATAGGGTAAGATTTGTAATCAGGTATGAGCTGGGCTGGAACAAAATCTTACAGACACTCCTGCCATTCAGATTTATAGACGCAGACCCGAAGACATTCAAGCGGAATGACATTGAGGGACACACACTGAGACAACGAGAATGACTGGACATTGGATCTTGTGGCTAGCAAGTAACAACTAACGTCAGCTAGCATAACTCGCTAGCAATGATCAGTCCAAAGCCAGTCAGCTAATAACTTTAGCTTGCTTCCTATCAACTCAAAATCGTCTAGCTAATCAAATGTATTTTAAGTTATACATTTACTAGTCGGTTCACTACTACAATGCTGTGCCTTTCGGACCTCATAACTTTTGAAATACATTTTTGGTATTTTATCAGAAAAAGGGCATGTTTTACATTCAGAAAACTGTATTGGTCAAGCTCAGGCACTTACATTTTTTTAGGTTCATTTTCCAACCTGTTCAGCGCATAATCCTAACAGGGTGGAACCTAACTGGGGGGGAAATGTTGATCCTAAATTAGCCATAGCTCTGTGAGTGAGCAAGAGCATTGAGCTAGCACAATGGTGAACACTTGAACACAATTTTTACTTCTCTATCAAACATATTTCAACATTTTTACATTTGGTTAATTTCCTCTATAATTTAGCCTAACAGGGTAGAAATGTATGAGTGGGACATACAGACTATCAAGATGAAACTATGTGAAGGAGATGTGTCACGCTGCATGAGGCAAATGGTGGTCACACCAGATACGGACTGGTTTTCTGATCCACGCCCCTACTTTTTTTAAAGGTATCTGTGACCAACATATCTGAATTCCCAGTCATGTGAAATCCATAGATTAGGGCCTAATGAATTGATTTCAATTGACTGATTTCCTTATATGAACTGTAACTCACCAAAATCTTTGAAATTATTGCATGTTGCGTTTATATTTTTGTTTAAACCGCCCAGCTCTTGGTATTATCTCTTCCATTTTTCGGTGTTGGGAGATAATAACATTTGGAGGTGTTTCTGTGGTTTGGACCAATCAAAATCAACTTGATACCCTCGTCATTTTCATCACCAGATCCGTGGCTTTCTATTCATCTAACCGCGCTCAATCAACGTTAAGAGGGTCAGTTTCTATGCCGATTTAAATGGAAAGACTCAGAAATACCACATGAAAATTGGAGCATATTGTCTTCGGGGAGGGTAGATATTGAAATTCAGTCTCTTAGCTTTGTACATTTCTAAATATAGACCCAATATGTGTTTTGTATTCTGGAGATTTCATTTAGAAAAACCCCATGTTATCACACAGGAACCTGCAGCCACTAGCTAGCTTGTCAGTTGAGATTTGAAGTTAGCACTGGCGGAGCAGTAAAAGTGTTCTATTGAGCAGTGGCCACTTTTTGACCATGGCTATAGACATTCTATTTACTCTAATCATGCTAAATTAAATAGTAAATAGTCTGCAACTTGTGAAGAGACATAGGGTATGCGCCATTGTTTTTTTTTTGCAATTCTCTATTTCTTTATAAACATTGAATAAAATAATACTTTTATGGGTAAACACCCTACAGAGTAGCTAGATATTTAGGGGGCGGCAGCCGAGGTGTCGGTTTTGGAGAGTCTGGCGTGCCCAAAGTAAAATACCTGCCACTCAGGCCCAGAAACTAGGATATGCACATAATTAGTACTATTGGATTGGAAACACTCTGAAGTTTCTAAAACCGTTAAAATAATGTCTGTGAGTATAACAGAACTGATATAGCAGGCGAAAACCCGAGGAATTTCTGTCCAGAATTTTTTTTTTTTGTGACATTTCCTCTTTTCCATAGACTTGCTATTGAAATCCATGTATAATAGCTCCTACGTTGCAGTACCTACGGCTTCCACTAGATGTCAACAGTCTTTATACAGTATTTGGAGGCTTTAGCACTGAGCAGAACAGAAGAGGAAATAGTCAAGGGACCACAGATGTCAACAACGTTTCCCGGGCACGAGATTGTGAGCGCGCCCCACTTTATTTTCCTTTTATATCGTTTATGATATCATCCGAGTGAAATATTATCGCTAATATTCATAAAAGGATACCTAAGGATGCATTATGAATTATGTTTGATTTGTTTGGGCAAAGTTGATAGGTATATTTGAACACTTTCTCTTTACTGTACAACGGGTGACTCGACGGTGGATTTTCTGAACATAACGCGCCAACCAAACTGAGATTTATGGATATAATAAATTACTTTTTCTAACAAAAGAACCATTGGATGTCTTCGTTGGACACTTGGGATGCCCTCAGCAGAAGTTCTTCGAAAGGTAAGTGATTTATTTCAGCTCTTATATGGGTTTTGTATGACCCGCGCTGGATATGAATTCAAACAATCAAATGTTGTGCTTTCGCCGTAAAGCCTTTTTGAAATCTGACAACGCTGATATTGCCAAGAATCAGAGTTTTTGATGACTATGCAACACTTGTATATTGATGAATGTTTAATAATTCAACTTTGGATTTTGAATTTGGCGCCTTACATTTCACCGGGTAGTGTTGGGAGCGGCCCGCTAGTGCGCCGTTTATCCCTAAGAGGCTAGCAAGCAACAAGATATGTCAAATAACAGTCTAAAAACCACTTGAGGGCAAATAATTCAGATTTGACTGTTCAGACAAATCGCAAGGCCAGGAATCAGATTTGTATCTGATTTCAAACCACCTAAGATTTCAAACCACCTACTTATCTAATCAAGCTATAACATTAATCTTTAAAAAAATATATATAATTTGAATTATATACATTTTAGTCACACTTTGTAACACAAAAAAATGTCCAAGGTGAATATCCAAGGTGAATACTTATGATACCCACTGTATGTACGGTATAAATTAGGTCTGATATAGGTGCTTTCAGTTGTTTCCCGTTGTTTCAATTGACAGGTGCTCCACTGTCATGTTGCACACGCTGCTATTATGTTGCTCAACTTGCGGTAGCACTGTAATTTATGAGGGAGACAACACCGAATGTTGGACTCAAACTGTTGATGGCTTTCTATACAAAGCAAAAAATGCTGGTTAAATGACAGTAGCAGCAAAGAGAAGTGATAGATTTGTATAAAACCTCTGGTAGCAGACAGTGCTTGTCAATATGGATTTTTGGACAATATTGCATTTTCCATCATCACATGCATTTTTTTTTAACATCAATGTTTGGGGGGAAAAAAGTGACAGCCCTAGCATGAACAGGACTTATGCTGCATTCAAAACCTATCAGACGAACGACTTGTCAACTCGGAACAACAACTTGGGATCATTCACTTGCTAACTAGCTACGTCAACCATAAATTAAAAGTACAGCTATTACATTTTGGGATAAATAACATTTTGCTGTTGTCCTTCAAGGAATAATACACCCAAAACCAAACATTCCTATGATTTACAGGGTTAAAAATGTGAGAACAATATTTTTTATAATAGAGCTCATCCTAAAAAACAGATATTAGTTAACATTTTCAAACCACTGGTTTGTTGGCCATTCCAATTGGGGATATTCATGGGGAAAGAATGTTTTGGGATATATGCCGAAAATAAGTTATTACGGGCTTATACGTTTTGTTCTATGAGATAACATCAGTTAACATTACCTTTATGTGCTTTATTTGATGTGTTGATTACTGTACATAAATACTTCAAAATAAAAAATAAAGTGATGTTAGCTGATGAAAATTAGCTCATAGAACAAAGCATAGAAAAAAGAAATTGTCACTCTTCCGGTCTGTGTAAGAGGGCATTGCTTCTCACATGAGCATGCTTTCTCGCATAGCCTAACAACCAGCAGGCAGAGACAACAGCTTCAGGCACTTTGAAAACTAGCACAGACCTCAAACAAAGTTGTTTTTATCCTAATCTACTTCTTGGAAAGATGTCAGTTTGGGCTCAGAATGCTCTGAACACATTCGGCTTGTCATCAGATTTGCCCAAAATGTACAACCGTTACTGTGTGGGGAAATCTGTAATATTCTGTAAAATCTTATCGCTCTCACACAGCCTCAAGCCCCCCCAAGCCTATGAGGTGTCTCTGATAATACCAAAGTCAATATCAGCATGTGAAGTAGGTAGCTAGCTGTAAAATCTCCAAAACAACCTGCACTATCTATTTAGGAGGTTACAATCTCCCCATGTTCAAACTGCAGGGCGTGTGCCTCAGATTGGAGTCTGATGTTGATATGGCAACGCAACAGCTCCACAGGCACAGTGCGGCCACACACAGCCGTCCACAGGGTATGGCATGGCGTTGCAAAATGGAGTGATAGCCTTCCTTCTTCAAGATCCCTTTTGCCCTGTACAAATCTCCCACTTTACTACCACCAAAGCACCCCCAGACTATCACATTGCCTCCACCATGCTTGACAGATTGCGTCAAGCAATTCTCAAGCATCTTTAAATTTTTTCTGCGTCTCACGAATGTTCTTTGTGATCCGAACATCTCAAACTTAGATTCGTCGGTCCATAAAACTTTTTTCTAATCTTCCTCTGTCCAGTGTCTGTGTTATTTTGCCCATCTTAATTTTAGATTTTTATTGGCCAGTCTGAGATATGGCTTTTTCTTTCCAACGCTGCCTAGAAGGCCACCATCCCGGAGTCGCCTCTTCACTGTTGATGTTGTTGCGGGTACTATTTAATGAAGCTGCCAGTTGAGGACTTGTGAGGTGTCTGTTTCTCAAACTAGACACTTTAATGTCCTTGTCCTCTTGCTCAGTTGTGCACCGGGGCCTCCCTCTCCTCTTTCAATTCTGGTTAGAGCCAGTTTGTGCTGTTCTGTGAAGGGAGTAGTACACAGCATTGTACGAGATCTTCAGTTTCTTGGCAATTTCTCACAAGGAATAGCCTTAATTTCTCAGAACAAGAATAGACTGACGAGTTTCAGAAGAAAGGTCTTGTTTCTGGACATTTTGAGCCTGTAATCGAACCCACAAATGCTGATGCTCCAGATACTCAACTAGTCAGTTGTATTGTACAACAGTTTTCAGCTGTGCTAACATAGTTGCAAAAGGGTTTTCTAATGATCAATTAGCCTTTTAAAATTATAAACTTGGATTAGCTAACACAACGTGCCATTGGCACACAGGAGTGATGGTTGCTGATAATGGGCCTCTGTACGCCTATGTAGATATTCCATAAAAAATGAACATTCAGTTGTCTGGCTACAGCTCTGATGGACGTTCCTGCAGTCAGCAAGCCAATTGCACGCTCCCTCAGAACTTGAGACTTCTGTGTACAATAGTCATTTACAACATTAACAACGTCTACACTGTATTTCTGATCAATTTGATGTTATTGGACAAAAGCAGATGTAATTGCGGGTGAAGCGAAATGCTTGTGCAAAGTTGCTTAGGACCTAAAAGCAGAGCTGATATGGCGATCGGGAGTGCAGGTATGAAATTCTCATGATGAATTTATCATGATGATGTTGCACAACATGATTTCCTGATTGCACAGACAGACCACTTAGAAGTTAAATCATGGTGAAAATAAATGTTTTACCCAGTCATAGAACATATACTCATCACCAAATTGACAGGAGTTTAATTATAGGAGTGGATCATCTGTTTAAGTGCCGAAAATGCTGCCATCATAGTAATTTCTGTTGTAGGTGAAGTCAGAGTTCAGCATGACGGGAAAGTCGGGGTCCATAGATGAAAGCTGAATGTTTTTCCAAGTCGGGATCTCGTAAGTACAATTACTCATATAGGGTGTGAATTCAGGGTTAAGAGTCCTACCCGAGTCTTGTAGGCGTGACAGCAGGATGGCTGTCTGGGTGTTGTGGTCCCAATGTCTGACCCAATCCAGACGCAGCGAGCTCCACAGTGTCTGTTCTGACTGGGAGCCTCTCTGGTCTACCAGCTCCTCCAGCAGGCTCTTAGACCCTGGGTCTGTCAGGGCCATCTGAGGAACCCTGAGAGAAAGCAGTACACAGTACAGTATGCTACATTGAAACAGGAAGTGATTGCCATAGAGCAAGACTAAAGATAAATGATTGAGCAAAAAAAAAAAAGAACTGTTTACTGCTGACATGGTAAAATGTCATTTAAGCAGAGAAAAACAACTACTGGCATCCAGGGCCATGTTCATTAGGACACGCAAGTCCAGGTAGTCCCTCCCTTTTTATGTGTTTTCTTCTGTTTGGTGACTAAAGAACACGACCCAGGTGGATACAGTGTCAGAAATCCTGACAGGAGAAAAGTACAAGAAGATAAAACTGAAAACCTAAATGCAGTAAATAGTCTGTTTTATCTCGTACCGTTGTCTGCCCACAGGGTCTGTGCAGCGCATCTCAGGCACCGCACACAAAGCCTCAATCTGTTTGATGAATTCCACTCTCTGTGTCTCTTCATCAGACAAATAGCTCTGCTTTGACAACTCCTCCACCTGCACACAGTAATTGAAAACCCCCAAAATCTTAATCAGACTTGGTAATAACGCCTTTGAGGCTGGCAAAAGGCAATGAGTTCAAAAGGTAATGTTCATAAAGAGTAGTTGATATGGACTATGTTTTTAAACTCAATGCAGTGTACCCCCTTGTCTGGCTGAAATGAGTTTTTAAAAACAGTCAAATCATCCAAATAATGAAAGCCAATGTTAGATGCGATCATTGCATTTGCTCAAAATGCTGGTCTTACCACAAAGTCCCTTAGGTCCCGGTCGTCTGTGTAGAGGCATATGTTATGCAGTTGCTTCTTGACGTTGAAACCCTGAAAACAGAGAACGCTGGCGTTGGAGTCTTTTAACCACAGTATGGAGCATTATCACAAAGCTCTGTCTGTAGTTATACAATTTTGGTTTATTCACACGGCAAAAAAAACAACAAAAAAAACAAGAAGACTCCTGTTTCAGTTGCATGAGAAATGACCATTTAGCCATGGAGGACACACTAACATTCCTGCTTGGTCATGGGGTGTGAGTGAGATGCTAACATCATCCCTGTTTTCGCAGACTCTGGGCACATTGAATAGCAAAACTCTGTCTATGTCTTGTGGTTTATGTAAAATAATCATGCAGTGTAACCACTGTCAAGTAATCTTATATGATTGGTTGATTATTTTATAGTGTCATGCATCTTCATGATTCCCAGCCCACATGGGCTTATAAGACACCGTATTTGCTGTATCTCAACTGGGCACACAAGGTTCTTTGATTTCTTGTCAGGTGACATAGGGTTCTGGATCATAGGTGTTTTGATCTGGTTTCTGAGTTCAGGTTTTAGCCATATATAAGTTGACAATTTTTCTTTGTAGCTAAGGGTTAACTTATTTTTGATCATGTAGACATTGCATCGTAACTTGTGTCTAAATATGTTATAGATCAGCTTCCTTAAATATGTCTTTGAGTTATTTTGTCCAAGGGTAATTGTGAGTTTAATCCAAGTTGAAAACCTTTTTTAAGGGGTTCACAGCAAAGCTGTTGTTATTCTTAGATTTAAAAAAAAATATTTGACATGGTCAAATAACTCAAGCATAGATTGGTACCTTTTTTTCTAATTTGGCACACAGAAACTAGAGGCTATGAATAACTTGGTGAAAAAGAATGGCCTATAAGTGGCTCTGTTATAAGCAATCGCACTTAAACCCTCCTATTCACCGCCCTGTTTGACCTAGAGACTTGAAACTTTGTATGTAAGTGTCTTTTCTAATGCTGAACACATTTCATAAGGTCTATCAGGAAAGATTCTCCTCCATCTTGGAAAAACATTCTCATGAACGATAAATAACAGGACCATGGTACATCTCTTAACTTAGTTTGAGAAAAGCCAAGGGATTGGCTAAGAGATGGCTGAGTTGACAAATCTGATTTTACATGTCAATTTAAACCACAGGAAATCCACTCCACGGTGGCCTATCAACTTGAAACTTGTCATTGCTATCATGGACATCCCTAAGATGAAGCCCGCTGAATTTGGTATTGATATATTAAAAAACAAGGAAACTAACTACTAACAACGAATTACTGCATATGTACCGCTAATGCAAAAAAATAATCTGCAATCATCTTCTCCTCATGAATATATTATATTGTTACCATTGTTCATCGTTGTCTAACTACGAATATTGTTAAATGTCTGACTACATAGAGTTGGTCCTCTGTATCTCAGTTGGTAGAGTATGGTGGTGGCAATGCCAGGATAGTGGGTTCAATTCCAGGCACCACCCATACGTAAAACGAATGCATGCATAACTGGAAGTGCCTTTGGATAAAAGCGTGTGCTAAATGACATATAGAGTGAGGTCCTAAAATTATTGACACCCTTGATAAAGATTACTCCAGAGGTAATACTTGGTGGAAGCCCTTTTGGCAGCCATTACAGCTGTGAATCATTTAGAATAAGATTCTACCAACTTTGCACAACTCTAAGGGCAACCAACAGTGGGGTCTGAAATGACTGACACCCTTGACAAAGATGGGCAAAAATGACTGTATAAAATAAATTCAAATACTGGGCTATTATATTGTATGCTACATTTTTTGGGGAAATTCAATTATTTTATACGAATACAATTGCTCAGAGAAAGAGATTTTGTTAAACAAGTAATATTTTTCTTTCTCAAAAAGGTCGAAGACAAAATTATTGACACCCCAGTTTTCAATACCCTTCGATACCTCACCTTGTGAGGATAACGGCAACGAGCCTTTTTCTATAAGGTTTTATGAGTTGGAGAACGCATCGGAGGGATCTTAGACCATTCCTCCATACAGAATCCTTCCCGAATGGATTAGTGAAAGCAAACCGAACATAGCCATAGTCTCACCATGTTCCTGAGCAGTGCAGTGGCCTGCTCCAAGTCTCTGTGTGTGAGGCAGTTGAAGGCCAGGCGCAGCACCGTACTCCTCAACTCCTCCAGCCGCTGATCTGGCCTGTTCTGGCTCCTCAGGTAGGCCTGGGCCCGGGGAATCTGCTTGGTCAGCACTGCCCGCTCGATCACCTCCTTGACACACACACAGTATCAGAAATGGGATAGCTGGTCATTACTGTAGATAATTATGTAATTATAGCCAATTGGTGAGAACCATTCTGGTGCAAAATGGCTGTTGTGTATGGTGGATGAGAAGAGTTACCCTAGCACAATGTCAAGCGCTTTGAGGCCTATGGTTAAAAAGCATGACATATATTCAAGCCATTATCATGATTACCCATATAGGATGTCGTTGAGGATTCATGCCCACTCTGCTCCTTGTGTGTGTGTGTGTATATACAGTGAGGGAAAAAAGTATTTGATCCCATGCTGATTTTGTACGTTTGCCCACTGACAAAGAAATGATCCGTCTATAATTTTAATGGTAGGTTTATTTTAACAGTGAGAGACAGAATAACAACAAAGAAATCCAGAAAAACGCATGCGTTTTCGGATTTTTTTTGTTGTTATTCTGTCTCTCACTGTTCAAATAAACCTACCATTAAAATTATAGACTGATCATTTCATTGTCAGTGGGCAAACGTACAAAATCAGCAGGGGATCAAATACTCACTGTATGTGTGATTGTGACAGCAAATAAATACATTTGAGTCGAAGAATCGACAATAAAGTAACTATTCTGAAAGCTTCACTGTGTTTTTACCTCAGAAGAGAGGGAACTCCAGTCATCATTCTCCACCTCCTCAGGTACAGGTAAGGGGGATGGGACAGGGGTGGAAGTGTCGCCACCTGTTGGCCAGGGAAACCTCTTCATGAAGGTACGCAGATCCGAGACGTAACTATCCAAGATCTCCACACACTCCTGCAGGTTCTCATCCAGCTCTGTGTAGAAAGAAATTAGAGAATAGAGAGAAACCTCTGTGTTATTGAAAGTTTGAAACAAATCACCACCATCAGACCTTATCATGATTCAACATAGACCATACAAACTCAAGTTTGGTCCTGATCTCCTAATAATATCAGTAAGAATCCTTGATGAAGGCCTATTGAGACTGAAATATAAGATCTGTTACATTAATGGAGCATTAAGGTCACCAGTGTGCTGGAGTTTCTATTTCTATATATTTTTGTTCAGTGTAGAAAAGTCTAAGTGCAACATGTAAAGTATTAGTCACATGTCTCATGAGCTGCAATAAAAGATCCCAAAAATGTTTACTTTTGTCACACAACGCCACAGAAGTCTCAAGTTCTGAGGGAGCGTGCAATTGGCTTGCTGACTGCAGGAACGTCCATCAGAGCTGTAGCCAGACAACTGAATGTTCATTTCTCTACCATAATTTGGCAATACGTCAAACCGTACTCACAACCACAGACCACGTGTAACCACGCCAGCCCAGGACCATATCCAGTTAACCAAGTGTTCCTAGGCCGTCATTGAAAATAAGAATTTGTTCTTAACTGACTTGCCTAGTAAAATAAAGGTAAAAAAAAAGACAACAAAAAAAAGTCCCTCCCAGGCTCACCCACAGCTGCGCACCTGCCCAGTCATGTGAAATTCATAGATTAGGGCCTAATTAATTAATTTCAATTCACTGATTTCCTTATATAAACTGTCACTCAGTAAAAATCGCTGAAATTGTTGCATGTGGAAGCAAACTAAATTCTAATGTCAACTGGATTTTTTTGTTATACAGTTGGCAACTAAGCAGGTTGATGCAATTTTGTTTTTTGTGCCAGCCATGGCTGATTGCTTGAGATAGCAGTATTTTTTTATTTTAAGTGAGTGGATTTCAGATTTTATTGATTTCATTTCAGAGAGGTGAGAAACAGAGGGGGAAATGGATCAGGCATAGTAGTGTGAAGGGTGGACACAGGGATTGAACCCCAGTCTCCAGAGTTGTAGTACATGAGCCTAGAGCCGTGAGGGTTACCACCTGACCATGACTCTGCTCAGTGAGGCAGCACTCCTAACGCATCATGCTTACAGCAACTGGATTCTGTAGCTAAGCAGTGTCCCCTCAAAAATCTTAAAGGGATTGTTCACGGTTTTAAACGTTTTTTTAAATTGACATGTTTTCATTTTATCCAAAAGGTTTTTTGAAAGTTTGTTAGCAACCTCCAGAATCTACTGGCGTGTGTAGCAATGGAAATGGATTTAACCTGCAAGTAGTGCATTCAAAAAGCATGGGGAACGCGGCGAGAGCAGTGTCTTACCCTCTGTGGCGGAGAGGACGGCCCTGACTTGTGTGTTGAGGAAGGCCAGGGTGATGCTGAGCAGCTGTTCTGAAAATTGTCGGCTCTGGGCCTCTGTATGATTGTCTCTGATGGCACAACGCAGAAGGTCCAGAGCCGGACACAGATCCTGGACATCTACAGGAACAGAGAGAAACATTCATACTGTCATATCTGGAATAGGATGAAGTTGCCTCTAGAAGCTGATCTTTATTTAGTTTTGCATGTTCCCCACTAATGGTTAAGGTTAGGATTGGGGGAGTGGAAGCTGATCAGCAGTGGAGGAAGAAACTGGGGAAATTTAGCCATTGTAATGGCTGTGTTTGCTACCGTTCTTTTCATTACATTCTGGTAATTACAATGTCCTACCCATTGAAGGCACCCTTACATTTTTGTATTTTTTTTTACATATACACTCCAGAAATATGAATATAAAGCTCATAATGCACTACGGAGGTTGAACACATTTATTCTAGTCAGTAGGAGAAAACATCAACCACACACAAACACAAATTAAATGCATGGGGGCACATGCACACAATTTCAATTACTAGGCTGTGATGAGACTACAGTAAGAAATCATGTGAGAAGGCAATTACTATGAGGAGCGGTAATTCTAGCTGACATCGCATGAGGTATCTTACAGTATAGTCCCCTTCCTTTCTCTCTCACACAAAAACACACAAACTGTATGCTCACACATACTAGTAGGGCTGGGCGATATGGCCAAAATATCATACCATGGTATTGTTCCATTTTTTTACGATGTTTGACGGTATTTTATGTTTTTGATTGATAAAAGTTCTAAATTTGCTTTATGAATAGTGCGTGACCCTAGGGTGGCAACACATATATTCTAAATTATTTCAAATGGGTCTTTCATTTGGATTGTTTTATACTGTTCAATTCAACTTAATAATTTCCTGCATTTCTATCAATTTCTGCATTTCCTGCACTCATTTGAGATCATTTCCACACTGCCACGATATGGGCAAAAAAACTAGGCCTTATTTTTAACCAAATGCTGCGATTTAGATCAAAACACTTGGGTGAACTTTTGGAATCATGGAAATAGAATGTTTATTATAATTCTATAGTTAGAATATAAATAATAATGGGCACTTTGAATACAGTGTTTAATATGACAACGAATGAAAATGCCATGGACGAGTTATTGTGACAGGGCAAGAACCAAAGTGATGTTCAGTGTTCAGCCTCCACCAATACTGGTATCAGACTGTATTAACTAGCTACGTTTGCTCTGACTCAGTACTTTTATTAGCTAGTTGATGCCAGCTAACTAGCGATTAGCATGAGTGGCTAACACGATTTAGCTTAACTTGCTAAGAAATGACAAACTAGCTGTTTGCAGATGTAAGAAACACGAATGAATATTGTAATTATAGAACGCTTGTGGATTTATATTAAGATCAAAGTGGAAACAACATTGTTGTCATCAACATTGTTGCATGTGCTGCATTGACCATGCAGACTGAACGAAATTGTCTCGTGGTCAAGCAACAACAAATGCGCCCTTTGAGTGACCGGGTGGGACCAGGTCTGTGTGGAAAGCGTCATGGAGAGAGAGAGCGGAGAGGGATGACTCAAGTAGCGGAGTAAACTATAAAAATGGACGTTACACACGGCGTATCACATTTAACAAACCAAACTTTAAAATAACGTTATAGAAGGTCAAGTAAAAACCCAAACCGGTCCGTGCATCAATACCGGTATATAGTAAAATACTGTATACCGCCCAGCCCTACATACTAGTACACACACATACAGGAACGCAGACACATTTAAATACATATTCGCACATTTAAATACACATGTGTATTTATTTAATTTATGTAGTTCTGTCTTTGAGCTGTTCTTGTTTATACATTGTTTTGTATTATGTCATGTTTTATGTTGTGTGGACCCCAGGAAGAGTAACTGCTGCTTTCGCAACAGCTAATGGGGATCCTAATAAAATACCAAATACCAATACTTGTTCCTTCCTGTTGGTCAGCCACTCCCAGTGGGCTAGATTAAGGGGCTCCAACGCTTTACCTACTATACAACGATCCAAGCAGGACTCAGGAGGCGAGGCTGATACGACAGACTGTAGGCCCATGTGTCAATGCACAATATGAATCATTACCGTCGTAACTCTCACCGTGTGTGTGCTGTGCTTGTTTCTGTTCATGTGTCTGTGTTCCCCAACCATTTAATTGTCATGCATGGTATAGGATTTTCAGATTACTTGCATTTACAACCTAGAGTGTCCTCACAGTGTTAACCATTACACTGTAGCTTTCAATTTAATTATCAATGTATGCCTTATTTATAACTCAGTAAAGTGTATTGACCTTGCAACACAATACTACATTACATAAACATGACAAATGGATGAAAGGTGTCACTTGAACTGTACACTATTTAAACCATGCAATATTTCAAAGGTAGGTATTGATTATTGAGTGAATAATTATTGAAAAATAAACAAACATCAATTGCACATTGAAATTCATAAAGCATGTAATGAAATCTTAAAGAAGCCTGGGCTACTGATAATCCCTTAAAATAACAGGAAGGTGGCGTCCCTGCACAAAGACATAAAATAGTGTAGCATCAACATCATGGTCCAAACACACCAAGACAGTCGTGAAGAGGGTACGACAACACCTTTTCCCCCTCAGGAGACAAACGATTTGGCTTGGGTCCCCAGATCCTCCAAAAGTTCTACAGACTATTTACATTGACAACCCCCCCCTTGTTTTTCACTGCTGCTACTCGCTGTTTATCATCTATGCATAGTCACTTCACCCCTACCTACATATAGCCTTGTTATTGTTATGCAATTCTACTGTGTTACTTTTAATTTTTACTTTATTTAAAGTATTTATATTCGGATTCTAGGGTTTTATGTGATTAATATGAAATTCATTGTAAAGGCCTTACTCTTCAGCTGGCTCTGGGTTGAGATGGCAGCTGATTGGTCAGGTAGAATAAACCCAGAGGGTGGAGTCAGGACGTTCTTCTTGCTCTTCAGGAAGAAGTCCACTGTGTCCAACTGGTGGTTCTTTAGACCAGCCTACAAATACAAGACAAAGGCATGCATGTGTTGTTCAGTACGTACTGTTGTGAAATTAAGCAAACCATTTAACCAACTGAACGGGCCCCAGGCCTCCTACCTGCAGGGCGTGAATGGGGATGGAGCAGCGGCCCCATTCATTAAGGTGGCACAGAGAGTCCACTGTGCTGGCACTGCCAAATACCATTAGTCTGTTGAGCAGCTCCTCCTGTGACACAGCAAACAGCACCAGGGACAGGCCTGACGCTGCAACACACAAGAGCTACACTCAATATCCATACACACATGAATAATGAAAACATACAGTGCCTAGTAAAAGTCTACTCACCACTTGCAGTTTTCTTCTGTAAAAATTGTATCTAAAAAAGTATTGCATTTGATTTTTTTCTTACCGATCTACACAAACTAATCCACATTTTGAAAGTGAAAGAATATTATAGAACATTTCCCAAATTAATAATAAAGACAAAAAAAGTGTATAATAATAATGATTGCATATGTCTTCACACCCCAGAGGTAAAAGCACTTTTGGCAGCCATTACAGCTGTGAATCATTTAGAATAAGATTCAAGCAACTTGCACAACTCTAAGGGGAACCTACAGTGGGGTCTGAAATTATTGACACCCTTGATAAAGATGAGCAAAAATTACTGTATAAAATAAATAACAAAAATACTGAGCTATATTTTATGCACACAAAAAATTGGGAAATTATATTATTTAATTCTACCGGTAAAACAATTGCTTAGAGAAAGAGATTAGTTTAACAAGTCATATTTATTTTTAAAAAAAATACTGACACCCCTGTGTTCAATACCTCACCTAGCAAGGAGAAAGGCACTGAGCTTTACTCTCCCTTGTTTTATGAGTTGGAGAACACATTGGGAAGGATCTTAGACGATTCCTCCATACAGAATCCTTCCAGATCATTGATATCTTTAGTCTGCGCTTATGGACTGCCCTTTTCCATTCAAACTGCAGGTTTTCAAGTCCGGAGACTGAGATGGCCATTGCAAAATGTAGATTTTCTGGCCAATTAATCATTTATTTGCGGATTTTGATGTGTGCTTGGGGTTATCGTCTTGCTAGAAGATCCATTTACGGCCAAGTTTCAGCCTCCTGGCAGAGGTAACCAGGTTTTTGGCTAAAATGTCCTGGTACTGGGAAAAAGTTTGATGCCTTTGACCTTAACAATAGCCCCAGGACCTGTGGAAGCAAAATAGCCCCATAACATCAAAGATCCACCATCAAAATGGTTACTGCAGGCTTCCGACAAAAAACCTGCAGTAACTTGTAAACTGTGTACTCGCACGCTGCCGTAACCCAAGGCTCAAACCCACAGAAAACTGTGGTAACCCTGATAAAACGCACTCTGCACGCTGCTGCCCATCAAGGCAGCCCAAGGCTCAAACCAGGGAACCCCGGACAAAACGCTGTCTAACATCGACCACAGCAGCCCAAGTCTATAAGCCCCAAGGTTGCAAGAACAATACTTACCTTGGGACCCTGAAAAGTCAGATCTCGTACAAGGAACCGCAAGTCCAAAACAAAACCTGATGTGACTTGATAATGCGTGCCACTTCATTGACAAATCACGGCAGCCAAAGGCCATCTGCGCACTGCCGGACATCCACTCCCGGGAATCAGCCATAAGAACACTATGAGCCACACCGGGAGCAGTTACATCCAATCAATACAATTTCACAAAGGTAAGTAGGGGAAACACAACTTGCTGCAGCACAGATATCACCAATCTTCATGCACATGAACAATGCCCAAGAAGCCGCCACACCCCTAGTTTGCAGTCACACATCAGGGAGATAGCCTCCACAATCCAACGAGAAAGACGCTGCTTAGAAAGCACCCTATCCCGAGCTGGATTAGCGAAACAGACAAAAAAGCTGGTCACAACACGGATATCCTTGTTCCTATCCATATAGGACACAGGCCACGCATCCTCTGTTGTCCACTGGAAGCAAACGGTGGAGGTGAGAAAGGGAATGCTCAAAAGCCAGCGACCCCCCTCATAGGTATAACCTTGGGAGCAACTGGATTAGGACGTAGTTTCACTTTGGAGTCGCCAGGTGCAAACTCCAAAACAGGAAGGGCGTGGAGATCCCCAACGTGTTTTGCAGACGCCATGAGCAGTGCAGACTTGTAGGAAAGGAACTTCAGGTCAACAAACTCCAACGGTTCAAACGGAGGCTCACACAGAGCGTCCAGGACTAACGCCAGGTCCCAGGTGGGTGACATAGGCTTAGACCCTGGTCCGAGCCAATGTACGCCTTTCAGGAACCGCATCACCAGAGGATGAGACTCCAGGGTAGAGCCGTCCATCCGTAAATGACACGCCCCAAAATGGCTGCCATATAAACCTTCAAATGTGGAAAAAGAAAGGCTCTGCTCAAAAAGCTTCTGCAAGAACATCAAAATGTCAACCAAAGAGCTCTGAAAAGGAGACGCCCTCAACCTACGGGTCCCCGGCCAACAGGTGGATGATCTCCAGGATCCAGGGTTGTCATTCTTGTTTTCATATCCACCACTCTTGAAAACCGTGTCTGAATGTGGGGAAGGAACTGCGCGTTCTGATTCCCGGCCCAAAAAACCTCTGAGCTAGGACTAGCCCCCTTGTTATACTCTGGAGTTAAGTAACTCGCCACTAATCAGCAAAATCTTTAAACTGGGTTAAGTAGCGCTTCACTGCTGCAGGGATTCAATTCATACTCTATCCAGAGCCAATCAGGGATAGTAAAATCAGCAAAAAAAGAAACATCCCTTTTTCAGGACCCTGTCTTTCAAAGACAATTAGTAAAAATACAAATAACTTCACAGATCTTAATTGTAAAGGGTTTAAACACTGTTTCCCATGCTTGTTCAATGAACCATAAACAATTAATGAACATGCACCTGTGGATCGGTCGTTAAGACACTAACAGCTTAAAGACGGTAGGCAATTAAGGTCACAGTTATGAAAACATAGGACACTAAAGAGGCCTTTTTACTGACTCTGAAAAACACCAAAAAAAGATGCCCAGGGTCCCTGTTCATCTGCGTGAACATGCCTTAGGCATGCTGCAAGGAGGCACGAGGACTGCAGATGTGGCCAGGGCAATAAATTGCAATGTCCGTACTGTGAGACGCCTAAGACAGCGCTACAAGGAGACAGGACGGACAGCAGATCGTCCTCGCAGTGGCAGACCACGTGTAACAACACCTGCACAGGATCGGTACATCCGAACATCACACCTGTGGGACAGGTACAGGACGGCAACAACAACAGCCCGAGTTACACCAGGTACACACAGGCTGAGAAAGGCTGGATTGAGGGCTTGTAGGGGCACAAACCCACCGTCGCTGGACCAGACAGGACTGGCAAAAAGTGCTCTTCACTGACGAGTTGCCGTTTTGTCTCACCAGGGGCGATGGTCGGATTCTCGTTCATCGTCGAAGGAATGAGCTTTACACCGAGGCCATTTATGTTAGTCACATGTCTGTGGAACTTGTTCAGTTTATGTCTCAGTTGTTTAATCTTGTAATGTTCATACAAATATTTACACATGTTAAGTTTGCTGAAAATAAACGCAGTTGACAGTGAGAAGACGTTTCTTTTTTTGCTGAGTTTATATCATCCCTGGAACACGGACTCTGAACACTGTCAGAGAAACCAGAATGAGCCTAACTCAGCTAAGATGACACCCATATCAACTCCGACCACCAATCTTCCTCACAAAGTCAGCCCGACTCCCAATGGAAGTTGAACCCAGCCGGAGACAGTGGTCACACGAACTGGTCCTAGCCAAGGCCTCCTGAGCGTGTTTCCACCCCAGGAAACAGGACAGTACACGTGAGTGTCTTTCATTTTCATTGTAAAACCACATGCCCTAAGGCACGGTTGGAGGTTCAAACTCGGCTGGTTAGCCTTTTTCTTACCCACTGGCCATCTTACTCAAGCAGGGAAGCACTGGCTACACAATCAGAGCAGAAAGTAGTTAGCTTTTAGCAAACACAAAAAGCATTACCAAGACCCAAAACCCGTAACATCGAGGAGGACGAGTACTCTTTTCCCACTAACAGCCACCTAAGCCGGAGACAAATCTCTTAGCCTTGAAGAGTTGTAAATTGCGTGAAACGTTCTTCCTTCAGCTGAGCTGAAGAGCGAAGAATTTAGGAAATGGGAGTGATTTCAGTTTGCTTCAGGGGAATAGGATTGGTCGATGACTCCCCATACAGGGCCTGACATTAACTTTTTTAGCCACTTGTCCTTCAGACAAGTAGCACTGATTTTTTACTTGGGGGGGGTTGGTACAAGTCACTTGTACCAACCCCCCCCAAAAAATGTTCCCTAACACCATGGGCCAAAAACGTGACTGAAAATGGTGTTGTATTACGCAAGGAACCACTTCACAAAATAACATTCATTATTATCACTGGTATTGGCAACGGACGACTGCTGGTCTCTGATCCCATGTATTATACAGTATCTCCTGCCGTTGTTGCCTTGAGCAAGCCACTTAACCCCATAATGTAAAATACTGCACTGATAGGCTACTGTATAAAACACATGTGGTCCGTCAACCCTCCATCTGGAGAGCTACTGGCTGTGCAGGCTTTTGATTCAACCCTGTTCAAACACACCAGTCAGCTTATCAAGGTTCTGTTGAGCAGCTGCATTTGTGTTCGAGCAGGGCTGGAGCAAAAGCCTGCACACCCAGTAGCTCTCCTGGACTTTCCTGGAGGATGGTTGGCCACCATGCAACATCACAATTAAAACCAAATACTTATGTCTTTATGAAATAATTCTCTCATTCAACAAACCAGGGATCAAATGGCTAAGGTGGATGAGGTAGCTAACTAAGATGTTTATCTATTTGTAAGGTTAAAATATTCCGCGTTCAGGAGAGATCTTGACAGCATTGGAGTTACTTGTCAATTAGGCTATTCTATGAATATTTGTGTAACTTTGTCAGAATTATATGGCCAGTATTGAATTGAGGAGAATCCTAGACAATTTTGAACGCTTGAGAGTATGCAGCATTGGTTTCATCAACTGTGCACCCGTATCAACTGCATGTCTGTCATTTGCAATTATACACCAGTGCCTGTGGAGTTATTTTATGACATCAGACATGACAATAATACATGCTAATAGCTAAATAGTTAACTAGCGAGACAGCCAATTCAAAACACAGTGTAGTTTGGCTGGTAATCTTGCTAGTTTGTTGTATGTCATAATTTTATCTTCTGCGCAAATGTCTCTATTGCTCCTTTGGCAGCGACCCAATGGCACACACAGGATTTTAATTCTGACAAACAATGTGCTATAAATGGGCTCACTAACTAGCAATGAATATCAACAAATGTGTACACTCGGCTCGCTTTGATCACAAAACATATTCTTCTGACTGCATGGTTGAATCACCGCTCGTCCCTGTCAATGCAGGCCTACAATATTATACTCCGATGCACTCCGCAGAGATTGGGAGGACAGTGTGCAACACATTGTGTGCTTGTGTGATTTTTTTTTACTTTGTTGTCCATTCAAACAACTTTAATCTATTTTCTTCTTGTCTGACCATTGTTTAATACTTGTCCTGGCAAGCGAACAAGCGTTAATGTCGAACCCTGGCCCATAGTACGTTATACTGATCGACAGACTGAAAAGTTACCTTTTCTTTCTTCAAAATTGATCTAGCTCAGTAAATTTGGTTGGGAATCATTGATGGACAGCAATATTCAAACCTTGTCTCTGATTTTCAAGCAGATTTGAGTCATGGCTGAGACTGGACAGCTCAGGAACACTAAACACCTCTCATATGTGTTCAGTAGCAGACTCACTCTTGAGAAGCAGGCTGAGCTGCTCCTCTGCGGTACGCTGGAGAGGCACGGTGGGCGAGGTGGGCCGGTGGTAGGTAACACTCTGGGACTGCAGATCCCAGAAGGCCACAGTTGTCTCGCTGTTGCCAGGGGAGACAAAGGTCAACACAGTGGAGAATTCAGAGACAGAGAGCAGCACCGGGGCAGCGGTGTCCGGCACAGAGAACTGCATGGTGGCCCCCCCTGATGGGACTCTGCTCTGGGAGAGCTTGGCAGTGACAGCTGCCCGCCCACACTCAATGTGGGGGAAATCCTTAAACCAGGGAGCCCCCGGAGTCTGAGGAGAAGAGGGAGGGGTAGCCTTGGCCTTGTTGTACAGAGAAGTCAGCCGAGCTTCCCAGGACCTGGAAATAACGGGAAGGGGGAGAAAGGAAAACAAAGAATTATTAACCCCTTTTAACTTACAGGGGATTAAAGATAAAAAAAAAATGGTATGCAATACACTCCCCTTTAACTAAAATGTTATTTGTTCTATGCTCTTCCACTTACCGGTCAGTGCTGAAGGAGGAGCCCAGCACAGTGTGGCTGTAGGTGGAGCTGGAAAGGCTGTCCTCGTCACAGGGACCCTGGGGCCTGAGGGGAGGGCGACTGGGGACCACCCGACACATCAGATGCTCTGGGTACATCCTACCAGGACGACAGGAAAAAGCCACAACAACTTCTGTCAGTCAGAGGAAGAAGGGGCTCATCGGAAACCCTTCTCAATTTGTCTTTCCTCGATGGCTCGCTTCCTCTCTCCTCGCCTCCTTCTAAAAACATTGAAGGAAAAGGTACCAAGGGAGGAACCAAGGATGTTCTCCTTGAATGCTTTTGGGAAAGAGGTGAAGAAAAAGGAAGCAAGGAATCAAGAAAATACCAATTGTGAGACATCCAGGTGTACTGACCAGATTGAATCACAAGTCAACCATCTTGGCGAGTTTCAGTGATAGGTCTTCCCTGTTTACTGCTGAAATACCTGAAGTAGTGGTTGAGGTCGACAGCGAAGGCAGTGTTAGACTGAGTGGCAGCAACAGCAGTACCCAGGTCAGGAGACACCTGGAGGAGACAGAAGGAGTCCAGGTAGGGGGCCGGCTCGTCTTCCCCCAGCCCAGCAGTGTGGTACGAGGGCAGGTCTACACTGGCCAGCTTCCTTCCCTCAGCACTGTCAAACACATCTGGAGCACTGTGTTAAAGATAGAGCAGTATACTGAATGACAATCAGGATCAGAGTAAGATACTACTACTTAGTCGTGAGAGATGCCTGTAGACACCTATGGCAGTTATGGCTAGACGCCATAGAAGTCTGCACGGCCCTGTGTCTCAGGGCTAACTACTACTCATGAAATTGCTAAGGATACATATGACACCAGCTGTGGTCAACACAAAGAGTATGCCTCTGCAGAGCTGGTAGTCAGTGCATGTGTCCAGGGGGGCTATTGGGGGCAGAACGATGCTGCAACAGGACAGGGTCTCCGGTTCAGCCCCCTGCTGCCACTGCAGCTGCACCACAACACTGGAGTTGAGTAGGAGAAAGAATCTGGCATCCACAAAGGACAGCAGCCTCAAGGACACCACCTCAGCCACACCTGCAGAATCAAAATGCAAGCAGTGCAGTTTACTATAGGTTCCAAAATCATATGGATAGATTAAAATTGGAATTGATTTAAAATTCAAAGCTACGAAAATAACAATGAGTATAACTTCAGGCACAACTGCTAATTCTGTGTACCCTAATGTGGTCTCTAAGACAAATATTATCCACTACTTTCAATCTGAATTAAACTGATAATGATAAAGACATTGGTGTGACGTACTCAGAGCTTTCTCCTTGACCAGCTGCAGTAGCTTATCTGCTGTGAACTCAGAGGCAGAGACAAGAGGGCCAGAGGTAGGGCCCTCTGCTTCCAGTTCATACAGTGTCAGCTCACACTCAGAACTCAGAGCCAGAAGTCTAGGGCTGCCACGGGCTCCATTGTAAACTGTCACCTCCTCCCAGGCAAAGCTACAAACAAAGAGGAATTCATTTAATTAGTGAACTTTTTTAAGATATAATAAGAAAAGGCTTCCTCCTCCTCCACGCACACGCGCACGCGAGATGTGTGAACCAATTCCATCATCAATGTGCAAACAAATGCATAAGGCAGTTAAAAAAAATGTTGCTCACTTTACTTACTCTGTATATGTGCCATTAACAGTTCTCCCGGGTGCCTTGCTCTCTGAAATGTCGCCGACTGTCAGCCCCCCAGTACCACTCAAGCAGCAGAGCAAGGAGCAGCCTTGGGCCAGTTTGGCTTTTGCTGTGTCCACAACATTTTCACAGAGGTTGCTCTCCGGGATGAGAGCGACTTCTAATGCACAGTTATCTCGAGTTTCAGATCTGTGCAACATATTTATCATAATCATGTCGAATTTGATGCAGACGCCTTAAAACTGATACAATCGCATATGTAATTTAGCTATTTGCTGTTGTATATACTCAGATGTCGACTTGTCGTCAAATGAGAGAACAATTAAAATACAATTTGGACATTTTCTTTTACGTGTATGTGTTCCTCTTTCACGTAAACATTCTTACCTACATCCTGACACAAATCACATGACATGCGTTCTCTGTATCAGCTGATCAACTATTGCCCAATAGAAGAACGACAGAAAAAAAAAAATATATATATATATAAGACAGGATTAATCAAATCAAGCAAGTATAGCGCTCAGGTATTTTTCTGCAGGGTCATTACAAGGAATCCTGTCGATGAATGCTTCTTTCTCACAGGCACCTGAGCCGACTGAAGTAGTGGGATGGATGTTTGATTTGTGTTTGTATGTCCGCAATGGAATATGTTTTGTTTTTGTTCCAATACCCCATACAGTAGGTGTAGTCTGCCATAAAACTTAAAAGAAGAAGCAGAAGCGTGGATAGCATCACTCTTGAAACGTCAATATTTTACACCACTAATTGTCGTTTAAAGGCAAAATATTGAAAATATTATTAAATTAATGAATACATCAAATAATAATTCCTAAAGGACTATGCATGCAGAGCAGAAAACCGAACTTGAATAGATCTTGCAGCGTTTGCTTTTGCCTGAATCTGAAGGAGGAAGTAACCAGCCAGCACAGGCTTTCGTTTTGCTTCCCACTAGATAACACAGCCACAAAGAACATTGCTATCGTAAAAATTAATGAAAACAGAAATGTACTTTTGGGGATTCATTTAAGGTTAGGGTTATGCATAGTTAAGCATTGTGGTTAAGGTTAACGTTGTGTTTAAAATTAAGATTGCATTTGTTTTGAAATGGGCGGGGTTTATAACTTTGTTGCTGTGTTAACTAGTGACGACTTTTCGTTTGTCACAGCCTACGCAGATGTGAAAGCTTCAGTCTTCTTATAAAAACCGCTTTGATGAACCAATCCATATGCTAGTATGTTTTATTAAACTGTGAACATACTGTCTAGTTTAGGGGCGCGTGAAAACACTGATTTCAAAGTCTCTCAAAAAGCTCGAGTATTTGAACATTTTAAATAGTGTGTAGGCTTGTCTCACTTAGTTACATTGAGTCACAAAGTATTGCAGTTCACCGGATTGCCAGACAACACGAATGCACCAAGGACCCAAAAGATGGAAGAGAAAGCATTAGAAGTATACGGTAAATTGGTTTATTTGCAAATTGATACAGCTAGAAAGCTAGTTAACTAACGTTATAGACAGGTTTTCTAGGCTGCGTGCTAGTATTATTATTATTATTAGTTCTGGCTTTCAAACTTGCTAGCCAACGCATTAGTTAGATATAACACTATTTATCTAGCCTCGTCCCAGAACAGTTTGTGTGCTTACAAGTCTGGTCGTTGTCACGCTTTAGTTGTTGGCAAGACCGCACTAAAAGATCTGAGATTGTTTTACAATTTCTTATTTTCTCTATGATAATAAACATTCAGACAACTGCTAATTTCAACTGATAGCTAGCTGGTTGTCAGTATAACCAGCTGAAATAGTTAACATTTCTAAGTGACGTGCTCGATCACCACCTCAACCCCAGTTTCTTTCCCCAGATGTAATTCGCACTATTCGAGACCCAGAGAAACCTAACACGTTGGAGGAATTGGATGTCGTGTCGGAAGAATGTGTTGAAGTCCAAGAGCTTGGAGAAGAGGATTATCTCATAATTATCAAGTTCTCCCCAACTGTCCCACACTGCTCTCTGGCTACACTAATCGGTGTGTCTCTGTTTCAACTGATAAGAAACAACTGTTCATAACTGACATGAATAGAAATAGATATTTAGCCTCTTGCATCCATACTGATACAATGTTTTATGTGACAACACTACAGTGGCATTCTCATAGCCTGGTCCCATATATGTTTGTGCTGTTGACATCTCCGTTGCTGTCAAGCCAAACATAACGAGTAACAAGGAGTTGGCATGATAGCATAAACAGACTGACACTCAGGCTACCATTCTTATAGAGCTACAACTATCTCTACTACATTCTTGTCTACCTGAAAGTTGGCAGCACGGGCAGAGAATGTAAGAGTCAATGAGGCTCCTTTTCCTATCCTTTTTAATAAATAGGGACATGATGAAGTGCCATGCTTTCAATGGGCAATGTTGTCTTTGAAGCTATACTGGCATCAGTGGCCATTGAAGGATAACTGGAGCACAAGCAGGCACCTCTCCAACCATACTCCATTAGTGCACTCAGACTGAAATGCAACAGACTTTGCATTTTATACTTCCACGAGTTTCAGTTTCTACTTCCACAAGGTTGTCAAGTAACTTGACTTAGGTGGTCTGACTTAATGTAGCATTGATCTGCTTTGTCTAGACACTGTACAAAACATTAGGAACACCTGCCATTCCATGACAGACTGACCAGGTGATTCTAGGTGAAAGCTATGATCTGTTATTGATGTCACTTGTTAAATCCACTTCAATCAGTGTAGATGAAGGGGAGGCGACTGGTAAAATAAGGAATTGTAAGCCTGGAGATAATTGAGACATGGATTGTATATGTGTGCCATTCAGAGGGTGCCCTGCCCTGGCGAATTGAGGCTGTTCTGAGGGCAAAAGGGTGTGAAACTCAATATTAGGAAGGTGTTCACTCAGTGAATGTTCCCAATCATTCTCTGAAGGGGACTAATGTTAAATGGCAGTCTCATGAGTAACTCACACTTTTCACTCTCTTTGTAACATGGCCTTCTTCCCACAGGGTCAATTAACTCTGTTCTATGGATGCATTTAAAAAAATATTTTTCCCCTATGTGTTCAGCAGCGGGTGCAAAAAATATAATTTTGTATAATATAGCTGTATACCCCCCTAACTCTGGCCACTTAAAAAAATCCTAGGGGAAACGCACATTGCCTACTTCAGACATCAATGTAAATTATTCTTTAACGTGTGTTTCAGGCCTGTGCTTACAAGTTAAACTGCAAAGATGCTTGCCGTTTAAACACAAGGTAAGCAGCGAGGGGATTACACCCATCAGAGGAAAAGTGTTATCATACAACTAATCCCTAAATCATTGTTGATGCACAAAATGTTAGTCTGTTTAGTAAGAACACGTTCTTTCATCCAATTATTTATTATAAAAAAAGTGATTTTCAAAACCTTTGCATAGCGCTTTGTCCCGAGGGTAGTCTCTGAAGCCAATAATTAAATGGAAAACGGTGTTGTAAAATCTTCTCCCCTTTGTGCTGCCTTGGTTTATAATGCGGTGCCTCTGGAACAAAGGTACTCCTATGAAAATGCAGTGTGTTTTGTTTTCTGGCTCTGGTTGTACCTCTGGTGCACTAACCTCCAAACCTTCTCCCTGATTAAACCTGTCTGTGGGAATACAGACACACATTTAGTTTTCCCAACTTCATGCAAATGAATTGCTTATTTGTTATTTTAAAGTGGAAATGTATCTGTTCTTGTTCAACAGTTGGACATTTACATTTCTGAAGGAACCCATTCTACCGAGGAAGATAGTAAGTGTTGATTACTTACAACACCACCTTATCCACATCTCCAGACAATGTATTTTGAATAAAAGAGAAATGTCAGACATTTTGATAGATTTTGTAATTACACACGAAAAGCCCAACTAGAATGTGTCTTATGAAACGAGTAATTCTGTGAACCATTAACCCCTATTGGTAATATTTTACAGACCTTCAGGCTTTAGTTCAGTGGGAATAACATGACTTGTGGCGCTCAGACAACCCAGGTTCAAACCCATTTGGTCCCATTTATGCAGTTTGACAATATATAATGAAACTTATTGTGATTTTATCCATTTCCCTCCAGTTAACAAACAGATCAACGACAAGGAGAGAGTAGCAGCTGCTATGGAGAACCCCAACCTGCGGGACATCGTGGAGCAGTGTGTTACTGAACCTGATGACTGAGCCAAGGGACTGACATCTCAGGGACTTTAGACCAAGGTATTCAATAGGCACCAAATGGAAGAAAATGGACTGAAACAGGGAGGTACTAGCTGAAGTTGTCCATTTAGAAATGCTAGTTTATTCGCTTTCCATTGTAAAACATTTTGCTACTGTGTACCCTAATGAATGTGACCCAGCCATCAACTTAAAATCGTAGCCACCATTGAATGTGTGTGTTTTTATAGAAGTGCCTGGAGGATATGTCGGAGAATACCTAAGCGGAACTGTTAAAATTTCGTACGTCATTTTTGGGAATAACCACCGTGGTAAAAAAACAAGTCCAAATCCGTAACAGAATTATAATTTCAAGTTTATTTTAATCATGAAAGAATCACTTCGGGATAAGATGAAGAGTTGCAGGAAAATGTGACTACTTCCCAGTTAGTTTTTAGACTTCTGAACAACGTCCCTCGAACAATCGCCCCAGAATGGACAGCACTGTATATTCTGTCTTGTTTGATCTTTTTCTAACATCATGATTGAAATAGGAAATAAAACATCTGCCTAAAAATCTGATTTGTTTTGAGGGGAATTTGTATTTTCTAGATCTTTTCTGCTGGGGTTATTTTTCACCTGAAATGTCTAAATGCATTGTTATTTTTTATTTTTATTTATTTCACCTTTATTTAACCAGGTAGGCAAGTTGAGGACAAGTTCTCATTTACAACTGCGACCTGGCCAAGATAAATCAAAGCAGTTCAACACATACAACAACACAGAGTTACACACTGGAGTAAACAAACACTCAGTCAATAATACAGTAGAAAAAAACATCTATATACAATGTGTGCAAATGAGGTAGGATAAGGAACATAAGGCAATAAATAGGCCATGGTGGCAAAGTAACTACAGTATAGCAATTTAACACTGGAATGGTAAATGTGCAGTAGATGAATGTGCAAAGTAAAAATACTGGGGTGCAAAGGAGCAAGATAAATAAATGACTACGGTAGGGGATGAGGTAGTTGGTTGGGCTATGTACAGGTGCAGTGATCTGTGAGCTGCTCTGACAGCTGGTGCTTAAAACTAGTAAGGGAGATAAGTGTCTCCAGTTTCAACGATTTTTGTAGTTCGTTCCAGTCATTGGCAGCAGAGAACTGGAAGGAAAGGCGACCAAAAGAGGAATTGGCTTTGGGGGTGGCCAGTGAGATATACCTGCTGGAGCGAGTGCTACGGGTGGGTGCTGCTATGGTTACCAGCGAGCTGAGATAAGGCGGGGCTTTACCTAGCAGGGACTTGTAGATGACCTGGAGCCAGTGGGTCTGGCGACGAATATGTAGCGAGGGCCAGCCGACCTAGAGCATACAGGTCGCAGTGGTGGGTAGTATATGGGGCTTTGGTGACAAAGCGGATGGCACTGTGATAGACTGCATCCAGTTTGCTGAGTAGAGTNTCGAAAGCCTTGGCCAGGTCAATGAATACGGCTGCACAGTAATGTCTCTTATCGATGGCGGTTATGATATCGTTTAGTACCTTGAGCGTGGCTGAGGTGCACCCGTGACCAGCTCGGAAACCGGATTGCACAGCGGAGAAGGTACGGTGGGATTCGAAGTGGTCAATGATCTGTTTATTAACTAGGCTTTCAAAGACTTTAGAGAGGCAGGGCAGGATTGATATAGGTCTATAGCAATTTGGGTCTAGGGTGTCACCCCCTTTGAAGAGAGGGATGACCGCGGCAGCTTTCCAGTCTTTTGGGATCTCGGACGACACCAAAGAGAGGTTGAGCAGACTGGTAATTGGAGTTGCAACAATGGCAGCAGATAGTTTTTAAAAAGAGAGGGTCCAGATTATCTAGTCCAGCTGATTTGTACGGGTCCAGATTTTGCAGCTCTTTCAGAACATCTGCTATCTGGATTTTGGTGAAGGAGAACCTGGGAAGGCTTGGACAAGTAGCTGCGGGGGGGGCGGAGCTGTTGGCCGGGGTTGGGATAGCCAGGAGGAAAGCATGGCCAGCCGTAGAGAAATGCTTGTCGAAATTTTTGATTATCATGGATTTGTCGGTGGTGACCGTGTTACCTAGCCTCAGTGCAGTGGGCAGCTGGGAGGAGGTGCTATTGTTCTCCATGGACTTGACAGTGTCCCAAAACTTTTTGGAGTTAGAGCTACAGGATGCAAATTTCTGTTTGAAAAAGACAGCCTTTGCTTTCCTGACTGATTGCGTGTATTGGTTCCTGACTTCCCTGAACAGTTGCATATCGCGGGGACTATTCGATGCAATAGCAGTCCGCCACAGGATGTTCTTGTGCTGGTCAAGGGCAGTCAGGTCTGGAGTGAACCAAGGGCTGTATCTATTCTTAGTCCTACATCTTTTGAAAGGGGCATGCTTATTTAAGATGGTGAGGAAGTTGCTTTTAAAGAAAGACCATGCATCCTCGACTGACGGAATGAGGTCAATATCCTGCCAGGATACCCGGGCCAGGTCGATTAGAAAGGCCTGCTCGCCGAAGTGTTTTAGGGAGCGTTTGACAGTGATAAGGGGTGGTCGTTTGACCGCGGGCCCATAGCGGATGCAGGCAATGAGGCAGTGGTCGCTGAGATCCTGATTGAAAACAGCAGAGGTGTATTTGGAGGGCAAGTTGGTCAGGATAATGTCTATGAGGGTGCCCATGTTTACCGATTTAGGATTGTACCTGGTGGGTTCCTTTATGATTTGTGTGAGATTGAGGGCATCTAGCTTAGATTGTAGGACTGCCGGGGTGTTAATCATATCCCAGTTTAGGTCACCTAACAGAACGAACTCTGAAGATAGATTGGGGGCAATCAATTCACATATGGAGTCCAGGGCACAGCTGGGAGCTGAGGGGGGTCTATAGCAGGCGGCAACAGTGAGTGACTTATTTCTGGAGAGATTCATTTTTAGAATTAGAACTTCGAACTGTTTGGGCATAGATCTGGAAAGTATGACAGCCTGAAAAGTTCTATCTCTGCAATAGATTAGAACTGCCAAAGGGGGAGGAGTTGCATCTTGGCGGAAAATGTTGTAGTTGGGTATGGCAATCTCAGAATTTTTGGTGGCCTTCCTAAGCCAGGATTCAGACACGGCCAGGACGTCAGGGTTGGCGGAGTGTGCTAAAGCAGTGAGTAAAACAAACTTAGGGAGGAGGCTTCTGATGTTAACATGCATGAAACCGAGGCTTTTACGGTTACAGAAGTCAACAAAAGAGAGTGCCTGGGAATAGGTGTGGTGCTGGGGGCTACAGGGCCTGGGTTTACCTCCACATCACCCGAGGAACAGAGGAGGAGCAGGATGAGGGTACGGCTAAAGGCTATCAGAACAGGACGTCTAGTGCGTTGGGAACAGAGAATAAAAGGAGCAGATTTCTGGGCGTGGTAGAATAGATTCAGGGTATAATGTGCAGACGGGTATGGTGGGGGTGAGAGTACAGTGGAGGTAAGCCCAGGCACCGAGTGATGATAAGAGTGGTTGCATCTCTGGAGGTGCTGGTAATGCTGGGTGAGGTCACCGCATGTGTGGGAGGTGGGACAAAGGAGGAATCTGAGGCATGTATAGTGGGCCTAGGAGCTCCACTGTAAACTAACACAATGATAACTACCCTAAACAACAGTAAACAGGGCATATTGACACTTGAGAGAGACATAAAGCAAGGCATAAAGCAAACACAGGTGTTGGTCGGGAGAGCTAGTTAGGACAACAACTGGTAAGACCACAAGGCTAGTCAGCTAAGACAACAGGTAAAACTGGCGATGAATGGGCAGAGGGTTGGTTAGCAACACACAGGGCCTGAGTACACGGCTGGGGCTGACAGATAAATAAAATAAATAAATAAACAGAATGGAGTACCGTGATTAATGAATAGTCCTGCAGGCATCAGCTATGTAGCCGAGTGATCATAGGGTCCAGTGAACAGCAATAGATGGTGCAGGGAAGCCGCGAGGTAGTCGTTACTACGCCGGCACGCAGGAGACATGGCGTTTAAAGTTAAGAGTTAGCAGGCCGGGGTTGGTAGAACCGTCTGCTCCGACGTCCGACGGAGGCCGGTTGCAGGCAGAGCGGATGGAGTAATCGTCCACAGACCAGTCGAGGTGGTACGTTGGGGCGTCGTGACGAGAGGGAACCAAGCCAGATGGCGAGAGAGGTATTATTGTTGCTAGCCGGGAGATAAGCCTGGGTTGCGGCTAGCTGGAGCTGGCTCCGGGGCAGGGGCGTTAGCCACTCGGTGGCAGCTAGCTAGCTGTGGAGATCCGGTGTAGTGGTCCAGGGTTTACGGCAGGGATCCGGCGTTGTGGTGGAGAAACAGTCCGATGGTGGTAGGCTGGCAAGTATTATCCGGGCTAAAAAAGGCTGGTGTCTGTGCAGTAGGTTAAAGGCCGCTAGTGGTGGCTAACAGTGACTGAAATAGCTGGTTAGCTCGCTAGCTCCCTATGGAATTCAGTCAAAAAAATGTCTAAAACAAATAGCGGTTAGGTAACACAATGGGTGAGGCAGGTTACCGGAAGGTATATTTAATATTAAAATGGAAAAGAGATTGAAAATAAAATTGAAATATATACAAAAAATACAAAGTACACGAGGGGACGAACAAAAACACGTCTGCACTGCTACGCCATCTTGGATTCATCCTATTCGCGGAGTTAGCCTGCAGAGTTCTGTCTTACTATCCAGGTCTGTGCCCAAACAGTTCGAGCTTCTACTTTTTAAATATCCACCTTTCCAAAAATAAGTCTCACTGTTGCCGCTTGTTATAGACCCCCCTCAGCCCCCAGCTGTGCCCTGGACACCATATGTGAATTGATTGCCCCCCATCTATCTTCAGAGTTCGTACTGTTAGGTGACATAAACTGGGATATGCTAAACACCCCGGCTGTCCTACAATCTAAGCTAGATGCACTCAATCTCACACAAATTATCAAGGAACCTAGCAGGTACAACCCTAAATCTGTAAACATGGGCACTCTCATTGATATCATCTTTACCAACTTGCCCTCCAAATACACCTCTGCTGTCTTCAACCAGGATCTCAGCGATCACTGCCTCATTGCCTGCGTCCGTAGTGGGTCTGCGGTCAAACAACCACCCCTCATCACTGTCAAACACTCCCTAAAACACTTCAGCGAGCAGGCCTTTCTAATCAACCTGCCCCGGGTATCTTGGAAGTGTATTGACCTCATCCCGTCAGTAGAGGATGCCTGGTTGTTCTTCAAAAGTGCCTTCCTCACCATCTTAAATAAGCATGCCCCTTTCAAAAAATTTAGATCTAAGATCAGATCTAGCCGTTGTTCACTCCTGATTTGACTGCCCTTGACCAGCACAAAAACATCCTGTGGCGTACTGCATTCGCATCGAATAGCCCCCGTGATATGCAATTTTTCAGGGAAGTCAGGAACCAGTATACACAGTCAGTTTGGAAAGCAAAGGCTAGCTTTTTCAAACTGAAATTTTCCATCCTGTAGCACTAATTCCAAAAAGTTAATGGAGAATAAGAGCACCTCCTCCCAGCTGCCCGCTGCACTGAGCCAAGGAAACACTGTCACCACCTATTAAATCTACGATAATCGAGAATTTAAATAAGCATTTTTCTACAGCCGGCCATGCTTTCCACCTGGCTTCCCCTACCCTGGCCAACAGCTCTGCACCCCCCGCAGCAACTTGCCCAAGTTCTGAAACAGTTGCAAAATCTGGACCCCTACAAATCAGCTGGGCTAGACAGTCTGGACCCTCTTTCTAAAATGAACTGCCGCAATTGTTGCAACTCCTATTACTAGCCTGTTCAACCTCTTTCGTATAGTCTGAGATCCCTAAAGATTGGAAAGCTGCTGCGGTTATCCCCCTCTTCAAAGGGGTATACACTCTAGACCACTGGTTCTCAATCCTGCTCCTGGGGACCCAAAGGGGTGCACAGTTTTGTTTTTGCCCTAGCACTACACAGCTGATTCAAATTATCTTCTCATAAAAAGGCTTTGATTTGAATCTGGTGTGTAGTGCTAGGGCAAAAACAACTGTGCACCCCTTTGGGTCCCCAGGACCAGCATTGAGAACCAATGCTCTAGACCCAAACTATAGACCTATATCCATCCTGCCCTGCCTTTCTAAAGTCTTCAAAAGCTAAGTTAACAAACAGATCACCGACCATTTCGAATCCCACCGTACCTTCTCCGCTATGCAATCTGGTTTCCGAGCTGGTCATAGGTGCACCTCAACCACGCTCAAGGTCCTAAACGATATCATAACCGCCATTGATACGACAGTACTGTGCAGCCATCTTCATCGACCTGGCCAAGGCTTTCGATTCTGTCAATCACGGCATTCTTATCGGCAGACTCAATAGCCTTGGTTTCTCAAATGACTGCCTCGCCTGGTTCACCAACTACTTCGCAGTTCAGTGTGTCAAATCGGAGGGCCTGTTGTCCGGACCTCTGGCAGTCTCTATTGGGGGTGCCACAGGGTTCAATTCTCGGGCCGACTCTCTTCTCTGTATACATCAATGATGTCGCTCTTGCTGCTGGTGATTCTCTGATCAACCTCTACGTAGACGACACCATTCTGTATACATCTGGCCCTTCTTTGGACACTGCTAACTAACCTCCAAACGAGCTTCAATGCCATACAACACTCCTTCCGTGGCCTCCAACTGATTTTAAATGCTAGTAAATCTAAATGTATGCTTATCTCAGCTCACTGGTCACCATAGCAACACCCACACGTAGCACGCGCTCCAGCAGGTATATTTCACTGGTCATCCCCAAAGCCAACATCTCCTTTGGGCGCCTTTCCTTCCAGGTCTCTGCTGTCAATGACTGGAAGGAATTGCAAAAGTCACTGAAGCTGGAGACTTATCCCTCCCTCACTAACTATAAGCATCAGCTGTCAGAGCAGCTTACCGATCACTGCAGCTGTACACAGCCCATCTGTAAATAGCCCACCCAACTACCTCATCCCATATAGTTTTTGTTTCTCTTTTGCACCCCAGTATCTCTACTTGCATGTCGATCACTCCAGTGTTAATGCTAAATTGTAATTATTTCGCCACTATGGCCTATTTATTGCCTTACCTCCCTAAACTACATCTGCACACACTATATAGATTTTTCTATTGTTTTATTGACTGTATGTTTGTTTATCCCTTGTGTAACTCTATTGTTTTTTCGCACTGCTTTGCTTTATCTTGGCCAGGTTGCAGTTGTAAATGAGAACTTGTTCTCAGCTGGCCTACCTGGTTAAATAAAAATTCACCAAGCAAAAAGTATAATGTGTCTCTTGGCCACATAGAAAGTCAGTGTAATTTTGCTGGAAAATTATTCTGTTTTTCCTGCCTATTGGTATAAATAGGCTCACTGAACAACAATGTTCTGACAGTTACATAGAGGGATATATAAAAATGTAGTGCAGGTAACGAGTTTCAAAAGTTGTGTCCCTTCTGTAATGAAGGTACCATTCCAGTGGAGGGCACTGTTGATCTAATCACCGTACTATTTCTGGGAGTGAAGCAGAAACTGGACATAGTAGGATTGCAGGTTGTGAACCTACATGTGTAAGACATTTTAATAGAAAAGTATTATTTTAAATCATACACATTTCCTTGCCATGACACTACACAATGACAAACATTTGAGAGGTAGCCTGATTTACCATTCTGATCACTGCGCTCTCGTTTCATTTGATTCTGTGTAGCGAAACCGAACGTAAGCTCTCGAGAACAGCATGGTCGAACAAGGTTTGTTGAGTCATTTTAAGTGGGACAATAGTCAAACATCCATTAGCAATAGTCTCAGTCAGTTTATTTCTGCCATGTCCACCAATATGAAAGAGAATTTGCAATGCAGGTGAACCATGATATACACTGTGTACAAAACATTAGAAACACCTGCACTTTCACATGAGACTGACCAGGTGAAAGCTATGATCCCTTACTGATGTCGCCTGTTAAATCCATTTCAATCAGTGTTGATGAAGGGGAGGAGACTGGTTAATTAGGGTATTTTAAGCCTTGATGTGATTGGGCACATGGGCGGTAAGAAAAAAAGGAAGAGTGAAATATCTGGAGAAGGAGAATATGGTGGAAAATATAAAAAAAAGGAAGTAGGATGTTTGAGAAGTAGGATGTCTGAATATCGAATCGAGGATCTCACAGAACTTTTGGAAGAGCATGAGGAGGAAATTGAACATGACGAGGGAGAATGAATTAACTGTGATGGCAGGTGGAGTGATGACTCCTGAGAAGATATTGAGTGTAGAGGGAAGTAGTGTGACGAGGAAGATTGGCAAAAAGAGGGATACGTGCTCAAGTAGTTCGGAGATGGAACCTGTCGAGAGTGGATGAAGTACCTGGGGTGAGGACCGCCAAGTTCGGGCCTTGTCCCGAAGATAAGAATGATTCTGTCCTAGTGGGAGTGAGATTTGTAGAGTGTGGATCCTTGGAATTTGGCTGATCCATATGTGGTATCAGGTTGGGTGGAGAAGAGGTTGGAGACTGCTGAGTTGGTGAAGGTAACTCGGAGTGGACTTCTGATGATTTATTGTGTTTCCTCTGCCCAGAGGTACCGGGCGCTCCGGATTATGCGATTAGGGACAAGAATTGTGACCTGCTTTAACGGTGGTGGCATTAAGTGTTGAGCAATTGAAATGGAAAATTCCTGGTGTCTGACATCCGCCGTTTGGTGAGACGTAGATCCGGTGGAGTGTTTGGGGAAACAGACATTGTCTGTCATGCTGAGTTTTGATGCAGACTCTTTGCCAGATAAGGTTAAGGTAGGAAGTGTCAGTTATCCCGTGACAGCTTTTGTTCTGAAAATACTATGGTGTTTTAGGTGTCAAGTTTATGGGCATGTTGTGTGTAGGAGGGAGATGCCTAGACGTGGGAAGTGTGCAGGAGGGCATGAGAAGAAGGAATGTGTTGTGTCGGTGAAGAAAGTTATTTTTGTTAGTTGTGGGGGCTCCCATAGGGCTGGAGATCGGTGTCCGCTGCGATAAAGGCATATTGCGGTTACCAGGGTTAGTGGTACAGATAGTGCTGTATGCTGAAGCAGTGAAGAGTAGTAGAGGAAGATGGGTACAGGGTGAGGGATCCTGAGAGGATTCCTGTGAGTAGGCAGAGACTGAGAGTGATGGGAAGATGTGCTTAATTCAGTAAGGTGGTCTTTTTAGCATTTATAGCCATGGTTGTCAATTGTACTGCAGAAATTGATCAAAAGTCAGAGAAAATAGGTTGTGGTGGCAGCGGCAGAGAAGTACTTGGGAGTGCGAGGATTTACTGCAGAACAGCTGCAGGGGGTGTTGAGTGGTAGTGTTATTTCCACTCAGACTTTTGGTCTGGAGAAGGACTGGATAGGGTTAAATAGTGGATTTTTTTTTTTTTTTTAGATGTCTAATAGTTGGCAGGGCAATTTTCCTTTTTCCTAATTTTGTATTACTGCATCAAAGAAGTACAGTCGGTGGCGGTGTATGCACTTAAAAGTTTGATGCAATCCGTGTACCAAATCCAGAAGAAATGCCTGTCCGGAGTTGTGTGTGCGACATTCAGCAGGTGGATGAAAAGAAGATTTGTCTCTTTTGAACTGGGTATGGTAGTAGGTGCCAGGTGCACCGGGTTGAGTGTGTCAAGAACTGCAACGCTGCTGGGTTTTTCCACCCTCAACAGTTTCCAGTGTGTATCAAGAATGGTCCACCACCCAAAGGACATCCAGCCAACTTGACACAATTGTAGGAAGAATTAGTCAACATGGGCCAGCATCCCTGTGGAACGCTTTCGACACCTTGTAGTCCATGCCGCAACGAATTGAGGCTGTTCTGAAGGCAAAGGGGAGGGATGGTGATGTAAGCAGATGTTGTATAGGGTGTAGCGAAATGCTTGTGCTTCTAGCTCCGACAGTGCAGTAATATCTAACAGTTTCACAACATATACCCAAAACAAACACGTAAATCTAAGTAAGGAATGGATTAAGAATATATATTTTTATTTATTTGTGGCAGACCAGGGGGTTGGGTCAAGACGTTTACACAGATCACACACGGACAAAGTAGGATTAGCTCTGTTTCAAAAGTGTTTATTAAAAATAATAATTTCAAAAAGAAAAGAATAGGTCTCCCCCATGAGACCCTCTCCGGGGTACCGTCTTCTGGGCTCCGGGTCTTGCTGTATCCGGTGGGGATCAAAAACTGAACTCACTCCTCTTACTTCTGTCACCATCCCTCCAGCTATACGGGAGTCCTCTCTTCCCCCAGTCTCCATGTGTGCTGCCCTTCTGGCAGCTTTATGGGACTTGCAGAGCTGGTGAGCAATCAGCCCTTGATTACTCAACAACTCTCAATCAGCCCCAATTAGTCCTGGCTGGAGAGCCCGTGGAGACCTGGCACGTCCAGCAGATTGCCTTGTGATGTATATTCCGTTTGTCACCAGGCCTCGAAGAGTCTCCCCCTGGTGGTTGACCTGCTGTACGCCGTGTGTGTGTGTGCGTGTCAGTTTACACATGCGATGAGTAATGCAAGATAAGGAGACATTATTAAAGTGGCTAGTGTTTCATTTCCTTAAAGTGGCCAGTGATTCCTAATTTGTCTATAGGCAGCAGCCTCTGATGTGCTGGAAATGGCTGTTTAACAGTCGGTGGTGTAGTATAGAATACAATACAGAATATACATATGAAATGGGTGATGCAATATGTAAACACAATTTAAAAGTGACTAAGATACCTTAGAGTAGTGTGGAGTGCAGTTTATACATATGAGATGAGTAATACTAGATACGGAACTTTATTACAGTGGCTAGTGATCCATTTGTAAAAGTTGCCAGTGATTCCTAATCTATGTCTATACGCAGCCACCCCTGATGTGCTACTGATGGCTGTTTATCAGTCTGATGGCCTTGATATAAGCTGTTTTTCAGTCTCTTCGATCCCAGCTTTGATGCACCTGTACTGACCTCGCCTTCTGGATGATAGCGAGGTGAACAGGCAGTGGCTCGGGTAGTTGATTATCTTTTTGGCCTTCCTATGGCATCGGGTGCTGTAGGTGTCCAGGAGGGCGGGAAGTTTGCCCCTGGTAATGCGTTGGGCAGACCGCACCACCCTCTGGAGAGCTTTGCGGTTGTGGGCGGTGCAGTTGCCGTACCAGGCGGCGATACAGCCCGACAGGATGCTCTCAATTGTGAATCTGTAAAAGTTTTAGGTTTTAAGCCACATTTTCTTTAGCCTCCTGAGGTTGTAGAGGTGCTGTTGCACCTTCACCACACTGTCTGTGTGGATGGATCATTTCAGTTTGTCAGTGATGTGTACGCCAAGGAACTTAAAGCTTTCCACATTCTCCACTGCAGTCCCATTGATGTGGATAGGAGGGTGCTCCCTCTGCTGTTTCCTGAAGTCCACGATCATCTCCTTAGTTTTGTTGACGTTAAGTGAGAGGTTATTTTCCTGGCACCACACTCCCAGAGCCCTCACCTCCTCCCTGTAGGCTCTCATCGTTGTTGGTAATCAAGCCTACTACTGTTGTCTGCAAACTTGGTGATTTGAGTTGGAAGCGTGCTTGGCCACGCAGTCATGAGTGAACAGGGAGCACAGGAAGGGGCTGTGCACGCACCCTTGGAGGCCCAATTGATGAGGATCAGCGAAAAGGTGTTTCCTACCTTCACCAGCTGGGGGTGACCCATCAGGAAGTCCAGGACCCAGTTGCACAGGGCGGGGTTCAGACCCAGGGCCTCGAGCTTGGTGATGAGCTTGGAGTGTACTATTGTGTTGAATGCTGAGCTATAGTCACTGAACAGCATTCTTACGTAGCTATGCCACTTGTCCAGATGGGACAGGGCAGTGTGCAGCGTGGTGGCGATTGCATCGTCTGGATCTATTGGGGCAGTAAGCAAATTGAAGAGGCCGTTAGCCTTGCGAAGGTTATCACGCTTAAATGTCTTACTTGTGTCGGAAACGGAGAAGGAGAGCCCGCAGTCCTTGATAGCGGGCCGCGTCAGTGGCACCGCTATCCTCAAAGCGAGCGAAGGTGTTCTGCCTGTCCGGAAGCAAGACGTCGGTGTTCGACGTGGCTGGTTTTCCCTTTATAATCCGTGGTTGTCTGTAGCCCCTGCCACATACGTCTCGTGTCTGAGCTGTTGAACTGGGACTCAACTTTGTTCCTATACCGATGTTTTGCCTGCTTGATTGCTTTGCGGAAGGAATTACTACTGTTTGTATTCTTCCATATTCCCAGTCTTCTTGCCCTGGTTAAATGCGGGGGTTCGCACTTATTTTTCGCGAATGCTTCCATCTATCTATGGTTTCGGGTTGGGGTAGGTTTTAATAGTCACAGTGGGTACAACATCTCTTATGCACTTCCTGATAAACTCATTCACCGTATCGGTATACGTGTCTATTTTCTGAAGCTACTCTGTTTTGATTACGTGGACTGGGATATGTTCAATCTTGAAGTGTGGATTCCGATTGGTCAGACCAGCGTTGAATAGTCCTCACCACGGGTGCTTCCTGTTTGAGTGTCTGCCTATAGGAGGGGAGGAGCAGGATGGAATTGTGAGAGCCACACAAATTGATTTAATTGTTTATTCACACACACGATATAGGTTGATTAGAAACTTAATACGATGGAAACGAGTCCCTAGAGTACTAACGACTTGACTGCTTGTTTATCAAAAGAGGGAGGAGTAGAGGAACAAAGGGAGAAAGAAGACAAATTTATACACTTGAAAGTACACTCACAGTAATCATAATACTTTGCCCCGAACCGCGGCCCGTTTGGGGTAAAGAAATAATGAATGTATTTACGTGTTTGAATGTCTTCCTTCGTCGTGTATCTCTGTTGGACCCAGGCCTTTGTGAAAAGGGTTCTGTTGGGCCTTCTCCCGAATTAAGTGTAAGGCTCTGATTGTCCACGAGGTCACAATGTCCTTGTCCTGTAGTCTGAAGGTTGGTGTTTACTTTCACTTCCCAGGAAGAGGGGTCCTCTGAAGACAGCTAATCAGCTGTGTTGATGATCCCCAGTGGGGTGATGAGAGCAGTGTAGTTGACGATGATTTGAAGAGAATAACAGGATGGTCCTTCTTAAATTAACTTTCTTAGATGCAGTACTCAGCCAATGTTAAGGCTGAGTAGCTGAATCTCAGTTTGGGTATTGGTTAGACTAGAATTAGAAAATTAGGGTGTATAAATGTTACGCTCTTAGTGTAACCTTTTATTTAACTAGGCAAGTCAGTTGTGAACAAATTCTTATTTACAAGGACAGCCTACTCCTTCCTCCCCGTCAGGGAATTGAACCCCGGTCTCCCGCGTGCCTGCATTCTCTAGTACAGCCGCTATTGAAGGCAATCATGCTTCTCAAAGATGCCCTCTGGTGGTCAAACTAGCACTAACTCGCGTTAATGGTACCAGTGGTTCACACTTAAATAACATGCCATAGAATTCTGCGGCACCATGCAAGCTGCGCCGCAGTACGCTGCAACTTTTAAAGTACCATCCACTGTAATTTCATGTTGCTAAAATGCTGTCAGTTACTTTGGATAAAAGACCCTGCTAAATGGGATAAGGTTAATACTGTGGGATGCCAGTGATAGCTATACGTTTTTGTCACGTGCACAAGTACTGTTAAATGCCTTCCTTTCTTGCTCTTTCCAAACAATGCACTAATCAATATTTTTTTCCCCTGTATTCAGATTACAACCTCGCACTTACGGTAATTTGAAAATGAAATCTCCAAAATATCTCTTTTTTTTTTCCAAAGAAGCCATAGAAAGTTGGTTGCAATTTCAGTTTAATCCACCAGAAAAGAGACAACAAATATTAGAACAAAAATTATGTTAAGTCAAATATACTAACTGATAAAAAATATGGAGAATAAATGTACTGTGTAATCCATTTTAAATATCATTAATATGACTTATGTCAAATTGCAGCTAACAAAAATATGTGGAAATGTCTGCTCTACACAAAATTACAACCAACTAATTGCAGCATTACCTCAAAAGGAAGGGGGAGAAAGTAAGGAACTTGTCTGTCGGCCCTGCATTAAAGACCAAAATAATGATGAATAAATAAAGTATACTAGTTTTATTTAAGGGCCAAAAATTGACAGCTGTGCCATATAGATTGCAAAATAGTTGGGAGGAGATGAACTGATACACAAAACGATGCCGGAATTCAACTTTGTTTTTAAATATTTAATTATTATACAAAATTCTTGCAACCAATATAATATTTTTACACACACACACACACACACACACACACACACACACACACACACACACACACAGTTGAAGTCGGACGTTTACATACACCTTAGCTGAATTACATTTAAACTCAGTTTTTCACAATTCCTGACATTTAATCCTAGTAAAAAATTCCCTGTCTTAGGTCAGTTAGGATCACCACTTTATTTTAAGAATGTGAAATGCCAGAATAATTGTAGAGAATTATTTATTTCAGCTTTTATTTCTTTCATCACATTCCCAGTGGGTCAGAAGTTTACTTACACTCAATTAGTATTTGGTGGCATTGCCTTTAAATTGTTTAACTTGGGTCAAACGTTTCGGGTAGCCTTCCACAAGCTTCCCACAATAATTTGGGTGAATTTTGGCCCATTCCTCCTGGCAGAGCTGGTGTAACTGAGTCAGGTTTGTAGGCCACCTTGCTCATTGCTCGATTGAGGTCAGGGCTTTGTGATGGCCACTCCAATACCTTGACTTTGTTGTCCTTAAGCCATTTTGCCACAACTTTGGAAGTATGCTTGGGGTCATTGTCCATTTTGGAAGACCCATTTGCAGAGGATATCACAAGCTTTAACTTCCTGACTGATGTCCTGAGATGTTGCTTCAATATATCCACATCATTTTCCATCCTAATGATGCCATCTATTTTGTGAAGTGCACCAGTGACTCCTGCAGCAAAGCACCCCCACAACATGATGCTGCCACCCCCGTGCTTCACGGTTGGGATGGTGTTCTTCGGCTTGCAAGCCTCCCCCTTTTTCCTCCAAACATAACAATGGTCATTATGGCCAAACAGTTCTATTTTTGTTTCATCAGACCAGAGGACATTTCTCCAAAAAGTATAATCTTTGTCCCCATGTGCAGTTGCAAACCGTAGTCTGGCTTTTTTTATGGCAGTTTTGGAGCAGTGGCTTCTTCCTTGCTGAGCAGCCTTTCAGGTTATGTCGATGTAGGACTCGTTTTACTGTGGATATAGATACTTTTGTACCTGTTTCCTCCAGCATCTTCACAAGGTCCTTTGCTGTTGTTCTGGGATTGATTTGCGCTTTTCGCACCACAGTACGTTCATCTCTAGGAGACAGAACGTGTCTCCTTCCTGAGCGGTATGACGGCTGCGTGGTCCCATGGTTTTTATACTTGCGTACTATTGTTGGTACAGTTGAACATGGTACCTTCAGGCGTTTGGAAATTGTGGAGGTCTCCAAGTCTTGGCTGATTTCTTTAGATTTTCCCATGATGTCAAGCAAAGAGGCACTGACTTTGAAGGTAGGCCTTGAAATACATCCACAGGTACACCTCCAGTTGACTCAAATTATGTCAATTAGCCTAACAGAAGCTTCTAAAGCCATGACATCATTTTCTGGAATTTTCCAAGCTGTTTAAAGGCACAGTCAACTTAGAGTATGTAAACCTCCGACTTCAACTGTGTGTGTGATATATATATATATACTGTATATATATCACACACACAGAAAATATATGGGGGATTGGAAATAATGCAGACAATTAGATTGTGGCTTCCGTCAATGTATCTGCAATATTAAAGCTGATCTAACCCCTAAAAAATGTAAAATAAAAGAATCTCATACTGGCTTTCTTCACCTTCTAAATAGCCTCGTTATTATTTTTGTTACTGTTTACTTTTTTATTTAGTAAATATTTAACATTTTTTTTATCCTGCACTGTTGGTAATGTGCTTGTAAGTAAGTGTTTCACTGTAAAATCTACACTTGTTCCCTGTTATTGTAATGGTGAGGTTAGCATGTCTTGGATGTATGATATTAGTGCGTCTAACTTTCTCACTCATCATTATTACAGATTAATTCAGGATTATCCGTAATCATGGTACCATCCACATTAATGTAGAAGTGTTGAGAAACATATTCTATTTTTATTTACAATTAAAGTGACTCTAAAATGACTACAGTACATCATTTACCATTCATTTCTATTGGGCACCAAAAAATCGGAAACCAAAACAAACATCAAATGCATCCAACAAGTTTGTAGAATGACAAGCTTGATGTATTCATTGTGTGCTATGAATATAATGCACACAAGTGAATTTGTCCTAACTCTTTTGGTCCCCTTAAATGGGGGGACTATGGACAAAAATGGTTTTAAATGGTTCACCCGGTATGGGATTTAAAAAAAAAAAATACCTATTTTTTAAATTAAAGCTGGAAACTTGCACTTTAACCTCATAGTCAGTGTATTATTTCAATTCAAAAGTGCTGAAGTACAGAGCCAAAACAACAAATGTGTTACTTTCCCAATACTTTTGGAGCTCACTGTAGGTGTGGGAGGGCAGTGTGGAGTGCAATTGAGATTACATCGTCTATGAATCTGTTGGGGCGGTATGCAAATTGGATTGGGTCTGGGATGATGGATTTTATGTGTTCCATAACCAGCCTTTCAAAGCACTTCATGATTACAGAGGTGAGTGCTATAGGGCGGTAGTCATTGTGTCAGGTAGCCTTGGTGTTCTTTTGAACATGAGTGACATTGGTCAGCTTGTGGGGATGACAGACTGGGACAAGGAGAGGTTGAACATTAACGGGGTTTGCCAGCTGTTCTGCACATGCTCTAAGAATTCCATCTTGTTCCTATTTTTGGTATTTGGTATTTTATTAGGATCCCCATTAGCTGTTACAAAAGCAGCAGCTACTCTTCCTGGGGTCCCATCAAACATGAAACATTACATAATACAGAACATTAATAGACAAGAACAGCTCAAGGTCAGAACTACATAAAAAAAAATGTAAAGGCACACGTAGCCTATATATCAATGCATACACAAATAGGAAATGTCCTTTTGCTTGTTTGATGGCTTTGCAGAGGATATCACGATTCTTCTTTGGTTTACACCATATGTGTTGAAACCTCCCCTTGCCTAAAAGATAAACAGCACATAGGACATAATAAACACTGAAGCCACCGCTTGAGAGCAGAGCATACGGTTCTAGAATGTCTGAGCAGATGGAAGAGATGAGCAGAAATGCCAATTCTTCTCTCAGACAAACAACCTGTGATTGTCTTTGTTTTTGAGGGACTTTCAGATAAAGCACATCTGTAGTGCAAAGTAATCGGTAAATACAGAGGGAAGAAAGAAAGCGCTTTAGTCTTTACAAAACCAGAAAATACATTTGACATGGCATAAACAATGGAATTCTAGGAATTGATAGACAAGTCAGATGAAATGTGAGTTCGCTACTGCTTGAGTACTGTTCAGAGTGGTCTGAGTAGTTAAAAAAGCATAACCCTCTGAATACACATTCACTATCACAAGTGTTGGTAAAGGGTGTTCAAGTCTGTATGTTTTTGCAGGTCCTTTTCACTAATGCTGTACATATTTTAAGCTCTGAAGTTGGACAATCAGCCAGCTAGTTACTTGAAAAGTGGCAAACTTTTCCATTTCATTATGAGGAATATTAGGAGTGGTTCCTTTTGAATAAACACCATATACAGTACTTTTAATTACTTTCTAATGTCATGTTGACATCCTGGGTAACCTATGAAATTTGTCTCAATCAAATCTCTTATTTGCTCAATGTGCTTTCTGTAACAGGCTGTAATTTCAGAGGTATTGCAGTTTTTAATGATTTACTTTCATCCAACTTTTTTTTATGCAAGTTAAGGCCTGATTGAAACAGCTAAGTCAGCTGTAAACTTTCCAAATGATGACAAAACAAAATACGTTAGACAAGGTGGTGTCTTTTAGTTTATGTAAAATTAAGTACAGTGAGGGGAAAAAAGTATTTGATCTCCTGCTGATTTTGTACGTTTGCCCACTGACAAAGAAATGATCAGTCTAATTTTAATGGTAGGTTTAGTGAGAGAACAGTGAGAGACAGAATAACAACAAAAAAGTCCAGAAAAACGCATGTGAAAAATTTTAGAAATTGATTTGCATTTTTAATGAGGGAAATAAGTATTTGACCCCCTCTCAATCAGAAAGATTTCTGGCTCCCAGGTGTCTTTTATACAGGTAACGAGCTGAGATTAGGAGCACACTCTTAAAGGGAGTGCTCCTAATCTCAGCTTGTTACCTGTATAAAAGACCCCTGTCCACAGAAGCAATCAATCAATCAGATTCCAAACTCTCCACCATGGCCAAGACCAAAGAGCTCTCCAAGGATGTCAGGGACAAGATTGTAGACCTACACAAGGCTGGAATGGGCTACAAGACCACTGCCAAGCAGCTTGGTGAGAAGGTGACAACAGTTGGTGCGATTATTCACAAATGGAAGAAACACAAAAGAACTGTCAATCTCCCTCTGCCTGGTGCTCCATGCAAGATCTCACCTCGTGGAGTTGCAATGATCATGAGAACGGTGAGGAATCAGCCCAGAGGAGTGGGACAAAATCCCTCCTGAGATGTGTGCAAACCTGGTGGCCAACTACAAGAAACGTCTGACCTCTGTGATTGCCAACAAGGGTTTTGCCACCAAGTACTAAGTCATGTTTTGCAGAGGGGTCAAATACTTATTTCCCTCATTAAAATGCAAATCAATTCATAACATTTTTCACGTGTTTTTCTGGATTTCTTTTGTTATTCTGTCTCTCACTGTTCAAATAAACCTACCATTAAAATTATACACTGATCATTTCTTTGTCAGTGGGCAAACATACAAAATCAGCAGGGGATCAAATACTTTTTTCCCTCACTGTATGCGAGAAATGGCAGTGGAAACGCCTTTATGCGCAAATATTGATATAATAACCATCACATTGACTTAAACTTGGAGTCACGTGTTGCTAGGGTTTGTGGTCCTCCCACTATGACTCGGGGAAAGCATGCAGTTTTAGGCTACAGATTAAATAAATTATGATGAACTTCACAGGGTGGTGAAAGTGCATGGTAATCATCATGATGCAACTTTCCAATAAATATCGAGTGTCTTATTCTGGTTACATGATGATCGATGCTTGGCAGCCGTTTGGCAAATTTTAAAAATATTTATTTTGTCCATATTTATCTCATGTAGGTAGCCTACCCGCACTGTGAGCTGTTGGCTAGAGTGCACATTTTTATATATTTTTTTATTTAAATGTAACTTTTTTAACTAGGCAAGTCAGTTAAGAACACATTTTTATTTACAAAGCCTACACCGGCCAAACCCGGGCGACGCTGAGCCAATTGTGCGCCACCCTATGCAACTCCCAATCACGTCCAGTTGTGATACAGCCTGGATTCGAAACAACAGCGTGTCTGTAGTGACGCCTCTAGCACTGAGATGCTAGAGGCGCCACTCGGGAGCCCAGCACATGCCAAGGCCAGAGTGGGCACATTTGCTATTTAAGTTGTGATAACCATCAGGAGAGTTGAAAATATGTTGGAAACCCATTTAACATGTATTTTTTATTCTGTGCATTTAACCGCAAAATATATATTTGTGCACTACTGTACGTCATCATGCACTTTTATCCACAAGTCAACTTGATGGAAACACATCTCTGGTGGGAAAAGTTTGCATTATGTTGTTATGCAGATTGAAGAATATTTCTGTGAAAATCTGTCGCCAATTGGATAGAAACATAGCTAATGTCTGTTTTTGAAGCCCATAGAAAATGAGCTACTTTGCCTGGTGAATTACCATTTAAGAATAATGCGTAGGCTTTTCCAAAAAGGCTCTCACAAAGTTTGGAAAATCTTTTATATATGGCTCTGAAGTTTATGAATTAATGGAAGTAATGGAAGTACTGTGGAACTACATTTAGCCTATATTCTCAAAATATATAATGAAACAGGACAAAATGTTTATTAGTTATGAAAATATACAGTATGTACAGCTTTAAGGGCACGGAAATGGAAAATACAGCTCTCTTTGAGCTGAGTATCTGATGGATACAAATCAAAGTTTGTCACGTGCACAGGATATATGCAGTCGATGTAAACGGTACAGTGAAATGCTTACTTTCTAAACAGTGCAATATCAATTTAATAAATACATTAAAGCAGTGTACAGTATAAATATATAGTAACTAAAAAAGTAGGTAGGTCAAAAAAGATGATCAGCAGTCTAAACAACAGCATTCATTCTCTCAAGTTGCAGCGCTCTCCAATGTTTTGCTGCCAACTGTGTAATGCAGTTCATATGTTCGAGTACATCTTGCAAAAGGGACAGTGTCATGTAATGCAATGTGAGAAACTTGTGAACCTTTTGCGAACTCATTGTGATTGTCAACTCCCCTGGTCCAATTAGGTTGGCTGTAGAGATTAATTTACAAGACATTGTGCAATTTCCAATCCACGATCTACAATTCAGTCTAAGCAATTACAGCCAGTAATTATAATGAACAAAAATATGAACTTAACATGTAAAGTGTTGATCCCATGTTTCATAAGCTGAAATAAAATTTCCCAGAAATGTTTCATACACACTAAAAGCTTATTTCGCTCCAATTAGTTAGTGAGCATTTCTCATTTGTCAAGATAATCCATCCACCGGACAGGTGTGGCATATCAAGAAGCTGGTTTAACAGCATGATCATTACACAGGTGTACCTTGTGCTGGGGACAAAAGTCTCAAATTTGCAGTTTTGTCACACAACACAATACCACAGATGTCTCACGTTTTGAAGGAGCGTGCAATTAGCATGCTGACTGCAGGAATGTCCACCAGAGCTGTTGCCAGACAATTGAATGTTAATGTTTCTACCATAAACCGCCTCCAACATAAGTTTGAGAATGTGCCAGTACGTCCAACCGGCCTCACAACCGCAAGCCATGTGTATGGCATTGTGTGGGCAGTTTGCTGATGTCAACGTTGTGAACAGAGTGGCACATGGTTTATGAGCTGATATGCAAAACAACGCTTGATTCAAAAGTTTTTAAATTATATAAAATCTTGACATAAACGGAATGTTATGTACAGTATATGGGGCATACAACCATCTCAGCTCTGCAGATTTTGCTACGAGGAGACAATCATTAGCCGCTATGTAGCTTGTTTCTGGTCACAGGTTCAGGAATGGCTGAATAATTAAATAATTAAATCAAACACTGTTGCGAGATTTGAAATACCATAGTCAATAAATCAACAATGTAAAAGTATTTAACTTTAACTTACAATCTGTAGATACTATGCGATTAGACGAAATATATGGCACATGGAAATCCAAAGAGTGTAGTTTACGGAGATAGGTGGGATGGACTGAGAGTAGCTGTTCTATAATAGTTCTGACTGAAAACACGATGTATAATGTCTAGCTTATCTACCTAGATGTAATGTATATCAAATTGCTTTATTCTTGCTACGTACTGTAAAAACTAAAGGATATGTGTGTAGAATGTACATTATTGATGTTGTAACACGTCACTTCCTTTTGAATGCTGAACAAGGAAGAGCTCAGTTTTATTGTTTTGAAAAGTTTGTTTTGAAAGTGTATTGGAAAGTTTTTGTTTGGATCCCTCAACGCATTTGGCATCAGTTGCTGGGACTGCTAGTGCAATGATCCTGTCGACCAAGGACGGGTCTGAGGAGCTATTTAGTGTTGCAGCTAGCTGCATATCAAGCTAGCAGGGTTTTCTTGAGGGCTTGAACACAGCCCGCAACGCGGTTGGCCATTGTGGCTGTGACCGCGGATTGTCCCGGGTTTGTGGCTGTCTAGATCCCTGCTCTTTGTTTTTCAATCTTTCCTGTGACCTGCCCTGTCTGGAACTGTGAAGAGTAACAGCGTTAGCTACCATGACAAAGACCAAAGCCGGCGGGAGTACCGTTGAGGACCGTGGTGTCTATCACACGTGAAGGATCTTCTAAACGAACAAAAAAGAGTTCTACAAGCAGTTGTTACAACAACAAGAAAATCGCTTCATGTGTTTTCTCCATATACTGGTGAATTCAACTAATAAAATAATGAAGGACCTAACCAGAGAGGTCCAGGATCTGAAGAACAGTTTTCAGTTCTCCCAGGGTTAGCTCGATGAGTTGAAACAGGAGAATGGTAAGATGACAGCAATCTGTAAGTCATTGAGAGAGGACATCAGTTCTGTGTGTGTATCCATGATAACAATGACTAATGTCCCCTGATTTATCAAAGGCGGAACAACATGGTTGTGGACGGAATTGCAGAATCTCCACATGAGACCTGGACGGAGTCTGAGGAGAAAGTGAGGGAAATTATTTCTGAGAAACTGAAGATGGACCACAGGAAGATTGAGGTGGAGCGCGCCCACAGGACTGGAATACCCACCACCGGCCAAGGTGACGGGCCCAGGCCGATAGTGGTCAAGTTCCTGAGGTTCAAGGACAAGGTAGCTGTTCTGGAAAGAGCCAAGAACTTGAGAGGAACGTATATCTTCCTCCACGAGGACTACGGTGGCTTGGAATTGGAATTTTTTCTATTTTATTGCCTTCAACCTGGAATTAAAATCATTTGATTTACACAACATGCCTACCACTGTTGAAGATGCAAAATATTTTATTGTGAAACAAACAAGAAATATGACAAAAAAACGGAGAACTTAAGCGTGCATAACTATTCCCCCCCCAAAGTCAATACTTTGTAGAGCCACCTTTTGCAGCAATTACAGCTGCAAATCTCTTGGGGTATGTCTCTATAAGCTTGGCACATCTAGCCACTGGGATTTTTGCCCTTTTCAAGGCAAAACTGCTCCAGCTCCTTCAAGTTGGATGGGTTCCGCTGGTGTACAGCAATCTTTAAGTCATACCACAGATTCTCAATTGGATTGAGGTCTGGGCTTTGACTAGGCCATTCCAAGACATTTAAATGTTTCCCCGTAAACCACTCGAGTGTTGCTTTAGCAGTATGCTTAGGGTCATTGTCCTGCTGGAAGGTAAACCTCTGTCCCAGTCTCAAATCTCTGGAAGACTGAAACAGGTTTCCCTCAAGAATGTCCCAGTATTTAGCGCCATTCATCATTCCTTCAATTCTGACCAGTTTCCCAGTCCCTGCCAATGGAAAAACATCCCCAAAGCATGATGCTGCCACCACCATGCTTCACTGTGGGGATGGTGTTCTCGGGGTGATGAGAAGTGTTGGGTTTGCGCAAGACATAGCGTTTTCCTTGTTGGCCAAAAAGCTAAATTTTTGTGTCATCTGACCAGAAAAAATAAATTAAAGCTGGAAACTTGCACTTTAACCTCATAGTCAGTGTATTATTTCAATTCAAAAGTGCTGAAGTACAGAGCCAAAACAACAAATGTTACTTTCCCAATACTTTTGGAGCTCACTGTAGGTGTGGGAGGGCAGTGTGGAGTGCAATTGAGATTGCATCGTCTATGAATCTGTTGGCGGTATGCAAATTGGATTGTCTGGGATGATGGATTTGATGTGTGCCATAACCAGCCTTTCAAAGCACTTCATGATTACAGAGGTGAGTGCTATAGGGCGGTAGTCATTGTGTCAGGTAGCCTCAGTGTTCTTTTGAACTTGAGTGACATTGGTCAGCTTGTGGGGATGACAGACTGGGACAAGGAGAGGTTGAACATGACCGTGAATGTGTCTGCCAGTTGTTCTGCACATGCTCTAAGAATTCCATCTTGTTCCTATTTTTGGTATTTTATGCAAAAGCAGCAGCTACTCTTCCAGGGGTCCAATAAAAACATGAAACAAATAGACAATAACAGCTCAAGGACAGAACTACATACTTTTTTTTAAAGGCACACGTAGCCTATATATCAATGCATACACAAAAATAGGAAATGTCCTTTTGCTTGTTTGATGGATTTGCAGAGGATATCATGATTCCTCTCTGGTTTACACTATATGTGTTGGAAACCTCCCCTTGCCTAAAGAATAAACGGCACCAACTGGACATAATAAACACTGAAGCCACCGCTTGAGAGCAGAGCATACGGTTCTAGCATGTCCGAGCAGATGGAAGAGATGAGCAGAAATGCCAATTCTTCACTCAGACAAACAACCTGTGATTGTCTTTGTTTTTGAGGGACTTTCAGATAAAGCACATCTGTAGTGCAAAGTAATCGGTTAATACAGAGGGAAGAAAGAAAGCGCTTTAGTCTTTACAGAACCAGAAAATACATTTGACATGGCATAAACAATGGAATTCTAGGAATTGATAGACAAGTCAGATGAAATGTGAGTTCGCTACTGCTTGAGTACTGTTCAGAGTGGTCTGAGTAGTTAAAAAAGCATAACCCTCTGAATACACATTCACTATCACAAGTGTTGGAAAAGGGTGCTCAAATCTGTATGTTTTTGCAGGTCCTTCTCACTAATGCTGTACATATTTTAAGCTCTGAAGTTTGACAATCAACCAGCTAGTTGCTTGAAAAGTGGCCAACTTTTCCATTTCATTTTGAGGATAATTAGGAGTGGTTCCTTTTGAATAAACAACATATACAGTACTTTTAATTACTTTCTAATGTCATGTTGACATCCTGGGTAGCCTATGAAATTTTGTCTCAATCAAATCTCTTATTTGCTCAATGTGCTTTCTGTAACAGGCTGTATTTTCAGGTTCAGGAATGGCTGAAAAATCACAACATTTATTTAAAATTAACCCTACAAATACTACTGTTGCGATATTTGAAATACCATGGTCAATAAATCAACAATGTAAAAATATTTAACTTTAACTTAGAATCTGTAGATACTATGCGATTAAACAGGTGGAAATGCTAAGAGGGTGGTTTACGGAGATAGGTGGGATGGACAGAGTAGCTGAGGGGTGTGGTTAAAAGCTCATGTTCTATAATAGTTCTGACTGAAAACAGGATGTATAATGTTTAGCTTATCTACCTAGATGTAATATATATCAAATTACTTTATTCTTGCTATGTACTATAAACAATAAAGGCCATGTATGTCAAATGTGTGTAGAATGTACATATAAGATATATAAGACTTCCTTTTGAACACTGAACAAGGAAGAGCTCAGTTTTATTGTATTGAAAAGTTTGTTTTGAAAGTGTATTGGAAAGTTTTTTGTTTGGATCCCTCAATGCATTTGGCATCAGTTGCTGGGACTGCTAGTCTCTCTCCAATTCTGTTCAGTTCTCCCAGGATTAGCTCGAGGAGTTGAAACAGGAGAATGGTAAGATGACAGCAATCTGTAAGTCATTGAGAGAGGACGTCAGTTCTGTGTGTGAATCCATGATAATGATGGATAAATCAGGGGACAATAAAGGCGGAACAACATGGTTGTGGACAGAATTGCAGAATCTCCACATGAGACCTGGACGGAGTCTGAGGACAAAGTGAGGGAAATTATCGATGGACCACAGGAAGATTGAGGTGGAGCGCGCCCACAGGACTGGAATACCCACCACCGGCCAAGGTGACAGGCCCAGGCCGATAATGGTCAAGTTCCTGAGGTTCAAGGACAAGGTAGCTGTTCTGGAAAGAGCCAAGAACTTGAGAGGAACGTATATCTTCCTCAACAAGGACTACGGTGGCTTGCGAAAGTTTTCACCCCCCCTTGGAATTTTTCCTATTTTATTGCCTTTCAACTTGGAATAAAAAAATATTTTTCGGGGGTTTGTATCATTTGATTTACACAACATGCCTCGCACTTTTGAAGATGCAAAATATTTTTTATTATGAAACAAATAAGAAATAAGACAAAAAAAAATGAGAACTTGAGCGTGCATAACTTCACCCCGCCCCCAAAGTCAATACTTTGTAGAGCCACCTTTTGCAGTAATCTCAGCTGCAAGTCTCTTGGGGTATGTCTCTATAAGCTTGGCACATCTAGCCACTTGGATTTTTCGAGGCAAAACTTCTCCAGCTCCTTCAAGTTAGATGGTTTCTGCTGGTGTACAGCAATCTTTGTCATACCACAGATTCTCAATTGGATTGAGTTCTGGGCTTTGACTAGGCCATTCCCCTTAAACCACTCAAGTGTTGCTTTAGCAGTATGCTTAGGGTCATTGTCCAGCTGGAAGGTGAACCTTCGTCCCAGTCTCAAATCTCTGGAAGACTGAAACAGGTTTCCCTCAAGAATTTCTATGTATTTAGCTCCATCCATCATTCCTTCAATTCTGACCAGTTTCCCAGTCCCTGCCGATGGAAAACATCCCCACAGCATGATGCTGCCACCACCATGCTTCACTGTGGGAATGGTGTTCTCGGGGTGATGAGAGGTGTTGGGTTTGCGCCAGACATAGCATTTTCCTTGATGGCCAAAAAGCTCAATTTTACTCTCATCTGACCAGAGTACCTTCTTCCATTTGTTTGGGGAGTCTCCAACATCAGGGGACAGGCAAACACCAAACGTGGTTTCTTGTTTTTTTCTTTAAGCAAGGGCTTTTTTCTGGCCACTCTTCCATAAAGCCCAGCTCTGTGGAGTGTACGGCTTAAAGTGGTCCTTTGGACAGATACTCCAATCTCCGCTGTGGAGCTTTGCAGCTCCTTCAGGGTTATCTTTGGTCTCTTTGTTGCCTCTCTGATTTAATGCCCCCCTTGCCTGCTCTGTGAGTTTTGGTGGGCGGCCCTCTCTTGGCAGGTTTGTTGTGGTTCCTTATTCTTAAAATGTGTTAATAATGGATTTAATGGTGCTCTGTGGGATGTTCAAAGTTTCTAATATTTTTTTATAACCCAAACCTGATCTGTACATCTCCACAACTTTGTCCCTGACCTGTTTGGAGAGCTCCTTGGTCTTCATGGTGCCGCTTGCTTAGCGGTGCACCTTGCTTAGTTGTGTTGCAGACTCTGGGGCCTTTCAGAACAGGTGTGTATATATACTGAGATCATGTGACACTTTTGCAAGGCACTGTATCCTGAAGTTGCCTTAGACATAAGGTTCATGAAATCAATAACTTGCTAACATCAGATAACATTCATATATTAGCCATTTCTGAGACTCACTTAGATCATTCATTTTATGATACAGCAGTAGCAATACAAGGATTTAACATCTATAGAAAAGGCAGAAATGCTTATGGGGGAGGTGTTGATGTATATATTCCGAACCCAATCCCTGTAATGCTTAGAGAAGATCTTATGTCAAGTGTTATTGAAGTGTTGTGGTTGCAGGTTCACCTGGAACATCCAAAGCCTTTTCTTTTGAGGTGTTATAGGCCACCAAGTGCGAACAGTCAGTATCTAAATAATATGTGTGAAATGCTTTATAGTGTATGTGATGTAAACAGAGAGGTCTACTTTCTTGGGGACCTGAATAGTGACTGGTTTTCATCAAGCTGTCCGCTAAAGAGGAAGCTTCTTACTGTAACCAGTGCCTATAATCTGGTTCAGGTTATTAATCAACTTACGAGGGTATTTACAAACACTACAGGAACAAGATCATCCACATGTATCGATCCCATTATTACTAATATTGTAGAGCTTTGTTCTAAAGCTGTATCCGTACTCATTGGATGCAGGGATCACAATATCCAGGAAAGCCAAAGTTCCAACAGCTGGGCCTAAAATAGTATATAAGAGATCATACAAAAGATTTTGCTGTGACTCTTATGTGGATGATGTTCAAAATATTTGTTGGTCTGATGTGATTATTGAGCATCCAGACACTGCACTTGATCCATTTTATAAAATTGCTTCTTCCAATTATTGACAAACATGCACCTGTTAAGAAACTGACTGTTAGAACTGTTAAGGCTCCATGGATTGATGAGGAATTGAAAAACTGTATGGTTGAAATACAGTTGAAGTCGGAGGTTTACATACACTTAGGTTGGAGTCATTAAAACTTGTTTTTCAACCACTTCACAAATGTCTTGTTAACGAACTATAGTTTTGGCAAGTCTGTTAGGACATCGACTTCATGCATGACACAAGTAATTTTTCCAAGAATTGTTTACAGACCGATCATTTCACTTATAATTCACTGTATCACAATTCCAGTGGGTCAGAAGTTCACATACAATAAGTTGACTATGCCTTTAAACAGCTTGAAAAATTCCAGAAAATGATGTCATGGCTTTAGAAGCTTCTGATAGGCTAATTGACATAATTTGAATCAATTGGAGGTGTACCTGTGGATGTATTTCAAGGCCTACCTTCAAACTCAGTGCCTCTGCTTGACATCATCAAAAGAAATTAGCCAAAACCTCAGATTTGTTTTTTTATACGTCCACAAGTCTGGTTCATCCTTACGAGCAATTTCCAAATGCCTGAAGGTACCACGTTCATCTGTACCAACAATAGTACGCAAGTATAAACACCATGGGACCACGCAGCCATCATACTCCTCAGGAAGGAGGCGTTCTGTCTCCTAGAGATTAACGTACTTTGGTGCGAAAAGTGCAAATCAATCCCAGAACAACAGCAAAGGACCGTGTGAAGATGCTGGAGGAAACGGGTACAAAAGTATCTATATCCGCAGTAAAACAAGTCCTATATTGACATAACCTGAAAGGTCACTCAGCAAGGAAGAAGCCACTGTTCCAAAACCGCCATAAAAAAGCCAGACTACGGTTTGCAACTGCACATGGGGACAAAGATCATACTTTTTGGAGAAATGTCCTCTGGTCTGATGAAACAAAAATAGAACTGTTTGGCCATCATGACCATCGTTATGTTTGGGGGAAAAAGGGGAAGGCTTGCAAGCCAAAGGACACCATCCCAACCCTGAAGTACGGGGGTGGTAGCATCATGTTGTGGGGGTGCTTTGCTGCAGGAGGGACTGATGCACTTCACAAAATAGACGGCACCCTGAGGATGGAAAATTATGTGGATATATTGAAGCAACATCTCAAGACATCAGTCAGGAAGTTAAATCTTGGTCGCAAATGGGTCTTCCAAATGGACAATGACCCCAAGCGTACTTCTAAAGTTGTGGCAAAATGGCTTAAGGACAGCAAAGTCAAGATATTGGAGTGGCCATCACAAAGCCCTGACCTCAATCCTATAGAAAATTTGTGGGCAGAACTGAAAAAGCATGTGCGAGCAAGGAGGCCTACAAACCTGACTCAGTTACACCAGCTCTGTCAGGAGGAATGGACCAAAATCCTCCAACTTATTGTGGGAAGCTTGTGGAAGGCTACCTGAAGCGTTTGACCCAAGTTAAACAATTTAAAGGCAATGCTACCAAATACTAATTGAGTGTATGTAAACTTCTGACCCACTGGGAATGTGATGAAATAAATAAAAGCTGAAACAAATAATTCTCTCTACTATTATTCTGACATTTCACGTTCTTAAAATAAAGTGGTGATTCTAACTGACCTTAGACACTAGGATTTTTACTAGGATTAAATGTCAGGAATTGTGAAACTGAGTTTAAATGTATTTGGCTAAGGTGTATATAAACTTCCCACTTCAACTGTAGATGGGGCAAAAGGAGTGGCTAGTAAGTCTGGCTGCACATCTGACTGGCTAACTTACTGCAAATTGAGAAATTATGTGACTAAACTAAAAAAGAAATAAGTAGAAACTGTATTATGAAGCCAAGAAAAATTTGTGAGAATTTTAAATGAAATTATGGGCAGAAAGACAAATTGAACTCCTGGGCAAACTTATGCAACGGCAGGGTAGCCTAGTGGTTAGAGCGTTGGACTAGTAACCGAAAGGTTGCAAGGTCAAATCCCCGAGCTGACATGGTACAAATCTGTCATTCTGCCCCTGAACAGTCAATTAACCCACTGTTCCTAGGCCGTCATTGAAAATAATAATTTGTTCTTAACTGATTTGCCTAGTAAAATAAAGGTAAAAAAACAACAGTGAGCCATCATATTCATGCATTAAAAAACAAATAATGAAAAACAAGCATTGCATGTTTGAATTTTGTGAAGTTAGTGTGGAGAGGTGGAAAAATTGTTATCAATCAATAATGGCAAACCTTCTGGCATTGACAACTTAGAAGGAAAGCTACTGAGGATGGTAGCTGTAGCTGACTATCTGTCACGTCTTTAATCTGAGCCTAGAAGAAAGTCTTTGTCCCCAGTCCTGGAGGGAAGCCAATGTAAGTCCGCTACCCAAGTGTGGTAAAGCAGACCTATCAGCTTGCTGCCAGCTCTTAGCAAACTGTTGGAAAATATTGTTTGACCAAATATAATGCTATTTCTCTGTAAACATATTAACAACAGACTTTCTTATGGACTTTTCTTATTCTCCATGCTTATGGAGTGTACTGCACTGACACAAATGACTGATGATTGGTTGAAAGAGATTGATAATGAGAAGATTGTGGAAGCTGTACTGTTAGATTTCAGTGCAGCCTTTGATGTTATTTACCATAAGCTGTTGTAGTTGTTATGGCCAGTAATAAACTGGTCCTGAACCTCTCTAAAACTAAGAGCGTTGTATTTGGTACAAATCATTCCCTAAGTTCTAGACCTCAGCTGATTCTGGTAATTAATGGTGTGGCTGTTGGAACAAGTTGAGGAGACTAAATTACTTGGCGTTACCTTAGATTGTAAACTGTTATGGTCAAAACATATAGATTCTATGGTTGTAAAGATTCGGAGAGGTCTGTCTGTAATAAAGAGATGCTCTGCTTTTTTGACACCACACTCCAAAAAGCAAGTTCTGAAGGCTCTTGATTATTGTCCAGTCGTGTGGTCCAGTGCTGCAAGGAAAGACCTAGATAAGCTGCACCGTGCCCAGAACAGAGCGCCACGTCTTGCTCTTCATTGTAATCAGAGGGCTGATATAAATACTATGCATGCCAGTCTCTCTTGGCTAAGAGTTGAGAAGAGACTGACTGCATCAGTTTTTGTTTTTATATGAAATGTGTTAAAAATTGAATTGCAGTTTTTTGTGACCTTTGCTCTGTTTGAGACTCTCCCCATTGACTTCAAGGCAATCCAGCTCCGATATTGCAGTACCTATGGCTTCCACTAGATGTCAACAGTCTATATACAAAGACTGGGAATGATTGGAGTAAGCAGAACGGATAGGAAGAGGAAATGGTAAGGGGAGCTCAAATGTCAACAAGATTTCTCGGGCGCGAGTCTGGGTGCGCGCCCCACTTTATTTTACTTATATAACGTATAGGTGACCATCCGAGTGAAATATTATCGCTAATATTCATAAAAGGATAGCTAAGGATGCATTATAACTGGTCTTTGATTTGTTTAGGAAAAGTTGATAGGTATATACGCATAGGTTTATACGCGTTCTCTTCACGTTTCAATGGGCGATTCGACGTTGGATTTTCTGAACATAACGCGCCAACCAAACGGAGATTTATGGATATAATAAATGACTTTTTCTAACAAAAGAACCATTGGATGTCTTCGTTGGACACTTGGGAAGCCCTCAGCAGAAGTTCTTCAAAGGTAAGGGATTTGTTTTCGCTGTGAAATGGGTTTTGTGTGAACCGCGCTGGTTTATGAATTTATGCTAATGGATAAATATTGGAGGTGCTATCCTCAAACAATTAATGTTGTGCTTTCGCCGTAAAGCCTTTTTGAAATCTGAAAAATCTGTGATATTTCCAAGAAGCAGAGCTTTTGATGACTATGCAACACTTGTATATTGATGAATGTTTAATAATTAAACTTTGGGATTTTGAATTTGGCGCCTTACATTTCACCGGGTAGTGTCGGGAGTGGGGCGCTAGCGCCCCGCCACTCCCTAAGTAGTTAACCACAGTAAATTCATGATTTAACAAGGGGGGGCAATTACTTTGTCACATAGGGCATGAAGGTTTGGATAGCTTTTTTCCTGTAATTGTATTTATTATCACTTAACCCAAGTAAACACAAAATGCATTTTATCTTTGTGTAATATAAAAATGTGTTTGTTGATCTGAAACATTTAAGTGTGACACGTGCAGGAAAATAAGAAATCAGGAAGGGGGCAAATACTTTTTCACAGCACTGTGTGTATGTGTGTGTGTATATATATATATATATATATATATATATATATATATATATATATATATATATATATATATATATATATATATATATATATATATATATATATATATATTTTTTTTTTTATGAATATCAAACAGTGGACACCTAAGCCTATAGGCCTATGCATGCAATGCCCTGATTCATTTTGTAATGAAATCTCAGACAACTAAGCCATGAGGTGGACAATTATTGTTTTAAGAAAGTAGCCTAAAAAACAAGAATAAAAAAAATAGGCTATAAAGTTTTGCATATGCTACACATAATAACCCAAGGATAAGTGTTTTAGTAATTTGTTAAAGGTTGTTTTTAAGGACATGTAAATGTGGCTCATTTGGCCAATATTCCTTGTTGATTGATGGCGCTGGTTTTTACCAAACTTTTGAGAAATTTAACGGTCAAAGGAAACTCTGAAATCTACAGATTTTTTTTAATATGTGCATGAAAATCTCGAATTGGATGGAAACCACCCTTAATCAAGTGTGCTTAGTCCAGTGTCACTTTGATTATGCCTTCACATTATGGTTCACAAGCCCCAAACATCAAAAGAATTAGCTACAGACCAGCCAAGCAAGCTTGTAAGATGTATACTTTGAAATTAACCTTTATTTAACTAGGCAAGTAAGTTAAGAACAAATTCTTATTTACAATGACGCCCTACCAAGGAGTTAACTTCCTTGTCCAGGGACAGAGCTACAGATTTTTACCTTGTCAGCTTGGGGATTCGATCCAGCAATCTTTCAGTTACTGGCCCAACGCTCTAACCACTAGGCTACCTGCCGGTATACTTAAACTCCCCCTCATACTATTCTGGAAATGGAGACAAAAAAAATGCTCAATCTCTGTAATGTGTCTGTATCTACAGTTGAAGTCGGAAGTTTACATACACCTTAGCCAAATACATTTAAACTCAGGTTCACAATTCCTGACATTCAATCCTAGTAAATATTTCCTGTCTTAGGTCAGTTAGGATCACCACTTTATTTTAAGAATGTGAAATGTCAGAATAATAGTAGAGAGAATTATTTGTTTCAGCTTTTATTTCTTTCATCACATTCCCAGTGGGTCAGAAGTTTACATAAACTCAATGCTACAAAATACTAATTTAGTGTAACTTTGGTCAAACGCTTCGGGTAGCCTTCCACAAGCTTCCCACAATAAGTTGGGTGAAATTTGGCCCATTCCTCCTGACCGAGCTGGTGTAACTGAGTCAGGTTTGTAGGCCTCCTTGCTTGCACATGCTTTTTCAGTTCTGCCCACACATTTTCTATAGAATTGAGGTCAGGGCTTTGTGATGGCCACTCCAATATCTTGACTTTGTTGTCCTTAAGCCATTTCTCCACAACTTTGGAAGTGTGCTTTGGGTCATTGTCCATTTGGAAGACCCATTTGCGACCAAGCTTTAACTTCCTGACTGATGTCTTGAGATGTTGCTTCAATATATCCAGATAATTTCCCTCCCTCATGATGCCATCTATTTTGTGAAGTGCACCAGTCCCTCCCGCAGCAAAGCACCCCCACAACATGATTCTGCCACCCCCGTGCTTCATGGTTGGGATGGTGTTCTTTGGCTTGCAAGCCTCCCCATTTCTCCTCCAAACATAACGGTGGTCATGATGGCCAAACAGTTCTATTTTTGTTTCATCAGACCAGAGGACATTTCTCCAAAAAGTACGATCTATGTCCCCATGTGCAGTTGCAAACCATTGTCTGGCTTTTTTATGGCGGTTTTGGAGCAGTGGCTTCTTCCTTGCTGAGCGGCCTGACAGGTTATGTCGATATAGGACTTGTTTTACTGTGGATATAGATACTTTTGTACCTGTTTCCTCCAGCATCTTCACACGGTCCTTTGCTGTTGTTCTGGGATTGATTTGCACTTTTCGCACCAAAGTACGTTAATCTTTAGGAGACAGAACACGTCTCCTTCCTGAGCGGTATGACGGCTGCGTGGTCCCATGGTGTTTATACTTGCGGACTATTGTTTGTACAGATGAACGTGGTACCTTCAGGCGTTTGGAAATTATTCCCAAGGATGAACCAGACTTGTGGAGATCTCCAATTTCTTTTCTGAGGTCTTGGCTGATTTCTTTTGATTTTCCCATGATGTTAAGCAAAGAGGCACTGAGTTTGAAGTTGGGCTTGAAATACATCCACAGGTACACCTCCAATTGACTCAAATTATGTCAATTAGCCTATCAGAAGCTTCTAAAGCCATGGCATAATTTTCTGGAATTTTCCAAGCTGTTTAAAGGCATAGTCAACTTAGTGTATGTAACTTCTGACCCACTGGAATTGTGATACAGTGAATTATAAGTGAAATAATCTGTCTGTAAACAATTGTTGGAAAAAATACTTGTGTCATGCACAAAGTAGATATTCTAACTGACTTGCCAAAACTATTGTTTGTTAACCTGATCCCGTGAACAGGATTGATTTTGATAACATCCGGTGAAATGCAGAGCGCCAAATTCAAATGACAAAAATACTAATTTCAAACATTCATGAAAATACAAATGCTGCACACCCTTCAAAAGCTTAGACTCTTGTTAATCTAACAGCATTGTCAGATTTCAAAAAGGCTTTACGGCGAAAGCAGAACATTTGATTGTCTGAGGACCGCACCCCCACTCAAACTCAATTAGCATAATAACATAACCAGCAGAGGTGTCACAAAACTCAAAAATAGCATAAAATAAATCGCTTACCTTTGATCTTCCTCTGATGGTATACCCAAGCGTCCAGGTTACACAATAAAAGGTCCTTTTGTTCGATAAAGTTCCTCTTTATATCCATATAGCTCAGTTTGGTTGGCGCGTTTTGTTCAGTAATCCACCTGCCCAAAGGCTTTCATCCATGCAGACAAACGATATCCCAAAGGTACCCGTACAGTTCGTCGAAAAAAGTCAAACAGCATTTGTAATCAATACTCAGATACCCTAAAATGAATATAAACTATAATATTTCAGATGGAATATAACCTGCTGAATAAAAGAGAAAAAGAACTGAGGGCGCATTCCCTGTTACGCGCAAAATCCAAAACAGGACACCTGACGTGAACTCAGGAACAAGTGGTCTTACTCCCTTTTATTTTCATGATTGAAGCTTCCAACCTTTTTCTAGACTGTTGACATCTAGTGGAAGCCATAAGAACTGCAATCTGGGGGTTAAACTATGAGGCTTTGAATAGCTGGCCTATTGAAAACAGTGTGACATGACTGGTTCAGACATCCCGGATGGATTTTGCTCGGGTTTTTACCTGCCATATCAGTTCTGTTATACTCACAGACATTATTTTAACAGTTTTAGAGACTTCAGAGTGTTTGCTATCCAAAGCTACTAATTATATGCATATCCTAGCTGGGCCTGAGTAACAGGCAGTTTACTTTGGGCATGTTTTTCATCCCAACTTCAAAATACTGCCCCCTAGCACTAAGAAGTTAACAAGAAATTTGTGGAGTGGTTGAAAAACGAGTTTTAATGACTCTAACATAAGTCTTTGTAAACTTCCGACTTCAACTGAATGTAGCCTAATTGTATGTAGGCCTATTTATGTAAAAGAAAATTGCGACCACAACGGAAATAAGTCCCCGACTTTATTGTGCCACCCGTTAACTTTTCAATCTTTGTGTACTGTATATAGTGTGCATTCAGACCACTTTACTTTTTCCACATTTTGTTACGTTACAGCCTTATTCTAAAATGTATTGAATAGTTTTTTTCTCAATCTACACACAATACCCCATAATGACAAAGCAAAAACAGGTTTTTAGATTTTTTTGCAAATGTATTAAAAATAAAAGTATTCAGACCCTTTACTCAGTACTTTGAAGCACCTTTGGCAGTGATTACATCCTATAGTCTTCTTGGGTATGACACTACAAGCTTGGCACATCTGTATTTGGGGAGTTTTTCCCCATTCTTCTCTGCAGATCCTCTCAAGTCAGGTTGGTTGGGGAGCTATTTTCAGGTCTCTCCAGAGATGTTCGATCCGGTTCAAGTCCTGGTTCTGGCTAGGCAACTCAAGGACATTCAGAGACTTGTCCTGAAGCAACTCCTGCATAGTCTTGGCTGTGTGCTTAGGATCGTTGTCCTGTTGGAAGGTGGACATGCACCCCAGTCTGAGGTCCTGAGCGCTCTGGAGCAGGTTTTCATTAAGGATATCTCTGTACTTTGCTCCGTTCATCTTGTCCCTGCCACTGAAAAACTTCCCGACAGCATGATGCTGCCACCGTGATTCACTGTAGGGATGGTGCCAGGTTTCCTCCAGACATGATGCTTGGCATTCAGGCCAAAGAGTTCAATCTTGGTTTCATCAGACCAGAGAATGTTGTTTCTCATGGTCAGAGTCCTTTAGGTGCCTTTTGGGGAAACTCCAAAGGGCTGTCATGTGCCTTTTACGGAGGAGTGGCTTCCGTCTGGCCACTCTACCATAAAGGCCTGATTGTTGGAGTGCTGCAGAGATGGTTGTCCTTCTGGAAGGTTCTCCCATCTCCACAGAGGAACTCTGGAGCTCTGTCAGAGTGACCATCGGGGTTCTTGGTCATGCACTGTCAACTGGGGGACCTTTATATAGACAGGTGTGTGCCTTTCCAAATAATGTCCAATCAATTGAATTTACCACAGGTGGCCTCCAATCAATTGTAGAAACATCTCAAGGATGATCAATGGAAACAGGATGCACCTGAGCTCAATTTCAAGTCTCATAGCAAAGGGTCTGAGTACTTATGTAAATAAGGTATTTCAATTTATTTTTAATAAATGTGCAAACATTTCTTAAAACCTGTTTTTGCTTTGTCATGGGGTATTGTGTGTAGATTGAGGAAACATTTTATTTAATACATTTTAGAATAAGGCTGTAATGTAACAAAATGTGGAAAAATCAAGGGGTCTGAATACTTTCCGAATGCACTGTATGTCTTTTTTTTTACTGATCAAATCAAAATGTCCAAACTCTGCAGCGGTCATTTGATGAATGGAAAGTCTCAAAACATCAAAAAGTTTAATGATATTGAGAAATTGTCAAGCCAAGCCTTCAGTACTTGGTAAGCCTACAAGGTAGGGAGTAGGGCTGTCCCCAACAACAACAAAGAATCTTTGTCAATCTAGAGTGTTTCTTATTTCGACTAATCAAAATGTAAAACGTGTATTTTTCCATATTAAAAAACACCCATTGTGTTTTAATAAAATCAACTATATGTACTGAGATTGTCTGATACTTTTAAGCACACTCTTTTGTGAAATAATGAAGATTTACAAATGAGTCAAGAGGGAGCCCGACAGCTAGTGCCTGTGTGACTGGCGCATGTTGTCTCTCCCTCCTCCCTGCTGCAGCGACCATGGACCATATATTGCATAGCAACAGTGTTTATTGTGCTGTCCGTGGTGCTGAAGCTGCAACATTATTACAGTCATTTCTAGTTTCTTACTTGAACAGTTCTGTTACCGAAATCCCTCATTTGTTTAGGAAAAACATTCCCTATTCTCTCAACCCTTGCTCTCTTTACCTGACACATATAGGGCCTGACCTACAGAATAGCTTATCATAATCACATCAATAAATTGGTTATAACAAACTCCAACACTGCAACACATGGGGCAGCATAATGGATGCAGAGGACGTGACAAATAAACTTGAAAAGGGGGAATGTTTTCTGGTTGCTCAGGAGGGAAAGTCCGCTGTGTGGAAGACATTTATCTTAGTTGTGGAAGCTTAGAATATAACATTTAAAAAATCTGACCGTTTGGAAAAGTGTAAATTACACTAATTAAATGATGAGTGAACCAAAGCGTCTGTTCGAACAAAAAAAATGTAAGGCCTTTATTACTGCAAAGACTAAAACCAGTTGCATGCATTTGTGAATGCAATTGCAGACATGTTGCAGTATAATTATTCATGGATCCCTTTGTCATTTTAAAACAAATGCTTGATGGCATTTCAAAGCATGAATAACTACTATGCTGTGTGATGACATGAACAAATTAATTATTTATTTATTTATTGACACAGTAGCCTATATTGAAAGGTTACAAGATCGAATCCCCGAGCTGACAAGGTCAACATCTGTCGTTCTGACCCTGAACAAGGCAGTTAACCCACTGTTCCAAGGCCGTCATTTAAAATAAGAATTTGTTCTTATTTGACTTGCCAAGTTAAATAAAGGAAAAATGTGGGTATAGGAGCTAGAGTTGCGTGTGTAGCCTATTATGTGTGACAAGCAGGTGCTTTTAGATTACAATATTATTATATTTCTGACCGTTTGGAACAGTGTAAACCACACTAAATACATTATAAGTAATACCAGAGAGTCTGTTCTAAAACTTTTTTTTTTAGTTTTTTTTACAGTCTTTATTACAGCATAGCAAAGATTAAAAACAGCCAGAATTGTGAAATTGCTTTATCCAACATGTTGCAGTTGCGTGAGACTTAGAGCTCACGGAATAAGTAGGTTATTAAACAAACTCTCAAACAGGCAATAGAAGCAGGATCTGTCTTATTTCTGTAGATATATATGGATGGTTTATAAAACCAGGCACATTTAACAGTTAGGCTATTGATTACAGACCTAATTAAGGCAAGGGCTGTTTTCTCTTCTCACTCCATTGCTACCTCCGCAGCATTGTTCTCAACAGCAATATGCTGGTAAACTTTGCTATTTTGCACATAGCAACATGGTCTAGGAAAAGGCGCCAATTCAATATGCACTGAAGATTAGGCTACGTTTCAGATCCGCAGACAGTGACCGCTATCCAATGTGGGTGAAAGCGCATTGATCATAAAATAATAGGATTTTTTAGTGTTACACCTAAGGTTGCAAAATTCCAGACATTTTCAAGAAAATCACAGATTTTCAAAAAATCCTGGTTGGAGGATTCCGGATCTTCTGTTTGTTCCATCCTGATTCCGGCACACCTCCAACTGGAATTTCAAGAAAACCAGGCAATTTATAGAAAATACCAGGAATTTCGCAACCCTAGTTGCACCATTGTTCTTACATAACATAACCATATACAATTTCAGTAGGCCATGTATTAGAGTGATGCACTGTGCTATCCCCACAGCCTCCTCAATGGATTAGTCCACTGAGACAGGCGCTAATCAGATTGGTGTCTTGTGCACCAATCAAAAAAATATTAACAGTACCAGTCAAAATTTTGGACACACCAACTCATTCAAGGGTTTTTCTTTATTGTTTACTATTTTCTACATTGTAGATTAATAGTGAAGACATCAACACTATGAAATAACACATGGAATCATGTAGTAACCAAAAGTGTTAAACAAATCAAAATATATTTTAGATTCTTCAAAGCAGCCACCCATTGCCTTGATGACAGCTTTGCACACTCTTGGCATTCTCTCATCAAGCTTCACCTGGAATTATTTTACAACATTCTTGAAGGGGTTCCCACATATGCTGAGCACTTATTGGCTGCTTTTCCTTCACTCTGCAGTCCAACTCATCCCAAACCATCTCAATTTGGTTGAGGTTGGGTTAATTGTGGAGGCAAGGTTGTCTGATGCAGCACTCCCTCACTCTCCTTCTTGGTCAAATAGCTCTTACACAGCCTGGAGGTGTGTTGGGTCATTGTCCTGTTGAAAAACAAATGATAGTCCCGCTAAGCGCAAACCAGATGGGCTGACGTATCGCTGCAGAATGCTGTGGTAGTCATGCTGGTTAAGTGGGCCTTGAATTCTAAATAAATCACTGACAGTGTCACCAGCAAAGCACACCCACACCATCACACCTCCTCCATGCTTTGCGGTGGAAACCACACATGCGGAAATCATCCTTTACCCTACTCTGCGTCTCACAAAGACACAGTGGTTGGAACCAAAAATCTCAAATTTGGACTCCTCAGACCAAAGGACAGATTTCCACCGGTCTAATGTCCACTGCTTGTGTATTCTGACCCAAGGAAGTCTCTTATTATTATTGGTGTCCTTTAGTAGTGGTTTCTTTGCTGAAATTGGACCATGAAGGCTTGATTCACACAGTCTCCTCTGAACAGTTGATGTTGAGATGTCTGTTGCTTGTACTCTATGAAGCATTTATTTGGGCTGCAATTACTGAGGCTGGTAACTCTAATGAACTTATCCTTTGCAGCAGAGTTAACTCTGGGTCTTCCTTTCCTGTGGCGGTCCTCATGAGAGCCAGTTTCATCATATCGCTTGATGGTTTTTTCATCATAGAGCTTGATTGCTTTAAAAGTTTTAGAAATTTTCCGCATTGACTGACCTTCATCAGGGATGCAAACTAGTCACCTTTTGGTGAAATTCACCATTTTGAATCCAAAATAGGTGATCCACATAATTTGTGTAGATCTGATGAGAAGTTTTGGGGGTATCCAAGGCTCAGCCAATCATTCACATAACAGAATGCAGCAAGTGACGGATGATAAAAGAGAACCAATTTGCTAGTTACAGAATCAGTGCACGCTCTGGAAAGACAGCGAGATAGTGGAAAGGCAGTTTGCAAGTTACAGCAGTGCTCCCCTGAACGATAACGAAGAGGTAGGTGAGAAGCCTGACCACCGAGACGGAGGTGAGAAGGTGATGAAGCATACTTCATGAGCTGTAACCGAAAAACAACTGGCATTTGGAAAGTTTGAGGTGAGGGAGAAAGTGTGGTGGAACAAGTATTGTTAGCATTGTTAAGTATCTTGCTAGCTGGATCGAATTCTCCGTTAGCTAGCCAGAGAAATGTTGAGCAACATTAGCCAACTTAACTGATTAAATAATTGAGTTTTGTGGTGTGAAAATTGCTGGCTTATAAATTCAGCTAACGTTACAACACCAGATGAGCTAACGTTAACTAGTTATCTGTGAATTAATGTTTTCCCTCTACAGTATGTGGTTAATTTCAGAATGAAGTGTAGCTGGGGCTGTGCCTGGCTTAAACTGGATGCCACTATAGAGGTGAAAGGACACCACACACTTTCCCTCTTTCTCACTTTTTCAATACAGTGGATAAAAAGGGGTATGCCAGGTGTAATCTCTGCCTGAAAGAGATCAGTTATGCCAACAAAGGGTATCATGCTCTGCTGGCACATTGTATAATTTATGTCCACAGGCAGAAAGTGTACAATGTAATAATGTGCAGTGTTGCTTTTGTTGTGTTGAACTTGACAGTAACACTTGTGTGTGAGTGAGGGGGGATTATTACATTTTTTACTCAGTGAACATAATTTTTGCACACATGAAGTCTTGTGCACTTGATCGATGTCTACTTATAGTGACCACTATAACAGAGCAAATATAGAAAGCCTGTTTGTTTCATTCTATTTATACTTAAAGATTTTTTCCCCCCCAAGTGCAATATTTAGATGTGTGATCTATTATAAAAGCTGTCATGGCTAACTGCAATATTAGTGTATTGTTTTTTCTTGAGTGTCATTAAGTCTAGGCTACAAATAACATTGGATTGCTTTCTTTAATTTTTTTTGCTGTGAGTTAGGTTCACATTAACCACTTTTTATTTGACACAGAGACTGATCATGTAGATCACATTCTTTGTTGTTTTAATTAGTTAAAACCTGCTTTTCCCCCTAGCAGGGATTTATTTGCATGTTTCAGTGCAAGAAAAAGTGTCACCTTTTTGGGCCCTCACCAGTTTGCATCCCTGCTTTATGTCTTACAGTAATGATGGACTGTTATTTCTCTTTGCTTATATGAGCTGTTATTGCCTTAATATGGACTTGGTCTTTTACCAAATAGGGCTGTCTTCTGTATACCACCCTTACCTTGTCACAACACAACTGATTGTCCTAAACGCATTAAGAAGAAAAATAATTCTGCACACCTGTTAATTGTTCTACATTTATTATACGATGTAGAAAATAGTGAAAATTAAGAAAAATGCTGGAATGAGTAGGTGTGTACAAACTTTTGACTGTTACTGTATATTTGTGACTGCTCAACTAAAGATATCTGTCGATCAAAATCGGGCCAGCTTTAGTAGGGAGGGATGTATTTTCTGTTTGTCGAGATTGACATAGTCTATTATTGTAGTGTTGAACACGCAAACCATGATATTGAAGTGCCCGAATTCGGTATTGTCACGCCCTGATCTGTTTCACCTGTCTTTGTACTTGTCTCCACCCCCCTCCAGGTGTCACCCATCTTCCCCATTATCCCCTGTGTACTTATACCTGAGTTTTCTGTTTGTCTGTTGCCAGTTCGTCTTGTTTGTCAAGCTTACCAGCGTTCGTCCTGTCAGCGCCTGTCTTTTCCTAGCCTCTCTTTTTCTCGTCCTCCTGGTTTTTGACCCTTGCCTGTCCTGACCTGTCTTTTGCCTGCCCCTGTGATTACAATAAACATTGTTACTTCACACAGTCTGCACTTGGGTCTTACCTTGATTCCTTACAGGTATTCTTTGTTAGTTGGTTGTGCTGTTCATTGGCACAGAAACCTGTTGTTGAAAAATTTGTGGCAAAGTCGATATCAAGATTTATAAACACAGGGTCGCTACAGTTATTGTTTTTTTTGTGCTAGTTAACATTATTTTGAGTGAATTCTATGAGGGGGAAATATTTTTCACGTTGGGGAGAGGGTGCATTTTTCTTTGTGACAACTTGAGTTGGACCAGCCCCTCCTACCAGTAAATCTGTCTCTTACTGATGTTTGAAGAAGAGTATCTGCCCACTCATGCGAAGCTGGGATACTTACAGTGGCGTGTATTCATGGATGCCAAGGGAAGCCAGGCTTCCCCAAATATTTGACCACTATAAATAAAACTTAAAAAAGAAAAACATTTGTCTCTTTTCTTAATGTGGCTGATCTCACCTGAGAAATCATCCGAGCAAGGGAAACAGTGCTCCTCTGTCTCAGTATGTGTAGCCCATGTATCTGATGCTGTCTGGACCAAAATAGTTTAACATGTTGCCGCCATAGCATTTGATTGATTGATGCCAGCAAGCATTTGGTCTCCCTGGATGAAGTTCTAAAATAATTAGCTAATCAGCGTTGAGTTCTCAAATGTGGGTTGTCCTGGTGCAGCAAAAAGCCCCCCAAGGGAAGCCAGTTTGGTTTTGGCTTCACACCAATCAAATCACTTCCTAAGTAAAATGTAATTTTTCAGAAAAACGTTTCTGGTCTTATGTCCTGCAGTAGCTAGCTTGCTAAAGCGGCCCTTTCCTAAGCCATGGATGGAGATGGGGATTTGGACTTGTGGTTTTGACTTAATTTTCTGTACAGGCCAATGATTATGACGGCGATTCTAACCATAAATTAATATGTGTGCCACTGGCCTGAGACAATTGATGTTCAATATGTAGCCTAGATGTAGCCTAGTAGGTTCACGTTAACGAGCTAGCTAACCTAGCTGGTTCATTGTTGCCCATGCGAGGAAGTTAGGCTAGCAAGCATTTTAGCTAGGTAGGCTATGACAACAAAAACTGTTTGTATTCGGTCATGTTTCCGGTCACCTTGCCATGATTAAAAGCAGTGGTTCACGCTTTCAGTTTTGCGCGAATGATGCCATCAATCCACGGTTTCTGGTTGGGAAAGGTTTTAATAGTCACCGTGGGTACAACATCACCGATGCACTTGCTAATAAACTCGCTCACCGAATCAGCGTATACATCAATGTTGTTGTCTGAGGCTATCCGGAACATATCCCAGTCCATGTGATCGAAGCAATCTTGAAGCGTGGAATCAGATTGGTCGGACCAGCATTGAACAGACCTGAGCACGGGTGTTTCCTGTTTTAGTTTCTGTCTATAGCCTGGGAGCAACAAAATGGAGTCGTGGAAGTTAGAGTAGCAATGATCCAGAATTTTGCCAGCCCGGGTCGCCCATTCAATATGCTGATACAATTTAGGGAGCCTTGTTTTCAGATTAGCCTTGTTAAAATCCCCAGCTACAATAAATACAGCCTCAGGATATATGGTTTCCAGTTTACATAGAGTCCAATGACAATGGTCATGTATCAAGTGTGTGCTGACAGAATCAACGTGTTGGTGAAGAAGGGGATGATTTACGGTGTTGCAATTGTGGTGGAAACCAAGCTGCCGAATTCCCAGAGTGCCCTGCTAGGGTGAAGGAGTTTGAAGTAGCACAGATCCGGACTGTATAGCAGGTCTCCTACACCAGTGGAGGTCGGTGCCAGTTAAGACAGAGCTGCCAACTCTCACGCATTGGCTGAGAGACACGCATTTGACCCTCTTCTCATGTCACAACTCTTATACTGTATCTCAGGTATTGAAAAGTGCTACTTTTATTTTTCTAAATAGTCCATTATATAGTCAACCCGATATCTTTTCAACTGTGCTCCAAATCGTTCTGAAATCGGAGGTTCTGCTCGGGATGTTAAATTGCAGGCGCAGATGCTTTCATTGTCCTGTCTTGCCAAAGCACTGTGAATGGGATTTTGTAAGGGATCAAGTGGATTGGATGCATGTTTTAAAGAAAAACCTCTCTTGATTAGAGTGGAGCTGAATGGAGAGAGAGAAGGTTCTCCGCTGAGTTTATAAAACTGTAAAAAGTATCATGGTAGCGTTGTTTTTATGTACAATGTTGTCAACAAAATTAGGTTTCAGTTACTCCCGTTCGTATTGCAGAATGCAGTCTTTAGACAGCATGTATTTTAATCCACACTTGCATTAGTCCCCTCGTTTGTTGATTGGCATTTAGGCTTTGACAACGAAAAGGCAGCAGACAGGCCTACAGTATGTACTAACAGGGACGTTTGGTAGGGTGACCTGATTTATAGCAATGAAAATAATTGTGTCAAACAGATTGTGAACCCATAAGTGTAAGTCTGATTCTAGAGGGGGGACAATAAATAGAAACGTAATTTGGTTAGGGTATAGATGTCACATCTGCTCCTGCTACGCCCTCTAGTGCTCATCCTGTGTCTCCTTGACCTGCCGCCACTCCCCCAGTGCTCTCTCCCTCTGTGTGTGATGGTGATTGTGTGGGCGGAGACAGGTGTACTGGAGTCAGAGCAGATCCCCACCAGCTACAACCTGTTCCATAATCAAGACCTTTACAAATACTCAGTCCTGCCACTTCCACACTGCCAGATCAAATAAAATAAAATAAAATGTTATTGGTCTCACAAAGATAGTTAGCAGATGTTAATGCAAGTGTAGCGAAATTATTGTGCTTCTAGTTCCGACCATGCAGTAAAATCTAACAAGTAATCTAACAATTTCACAACAACTGCCTTATACACACAAGTGTAAAGAAATGAATAAGAATATGTACATATAAATATATGGATGAGCGATGGCCGAACGGCATAGTAGATGGTATGCAGTAGATGGTATAGAGTACAGTATATACATACATATGAGATGAGTAATGTAGGGTATGTAAACATGATATAAAGTGGCGTAGTTTAAAGTGACTAGTGATACATTTATTACATCCACTTTTTTATTATTAAAGTGGCTAGAGATTTGAGTCAGTATGTTGGCAGCAGCCACTCGATGTTAGTGATGGCTGTTTATCAGTCTGATGGCCTTGAGATAAAAGCTGTTTTTCAGTCTCTCGGTCCCAGCTTTGATGCACCTGTACTGACCTCGCCTTCTGGATGATAGCGGGGTGAACAGGCAGTGGCTCGGGTGGTTGTTGTCCTTGATGATCTTTTTGGCCTTTCTGTGACATCGGGTGGTGTATCTATAAAAGTCTGTGAGTGTTTTTGGTGACAAGCCAAATTTCTTCAGCATCCTGAGGTTGAAGAGGCGCTGTTGCGCCTTCTTCACTACGCTGTTTGTGTGGGTGGACCATTTCAGTTTGTCCGTGATGTGTACGCCGAGGAATTTAACTTTCCACCTTCTCCGCTACTGTCCCATCGATGTGGATAGGGGGCTGCTCCCTCTGCTGTTTCCTGAAGTCCACGATCATCTCCTTTGTTTTGTTGACGTTGAGTGTGAGGTTATTTTCCTGACACCACACTCCGAGGGCCCTCACCTCCTCCCTGTGGGCCGTCTCGTCGTTGTTGGTAATCAAGCCTACCACTGTAGTGTCGTCTGCAAACTTGATAATTGAGTTGGAGGCGTGCATCGCCACGCAGTCATGGGTGAACAGGGAGTACACGAGAGGGCTGAGAACGCACCCTTGTGGGGCCCCAGTGAAGAGGATCAGCGGGGTGGAGATGTTGTTTCCTACCCTCACCACCTGGGGGCGTTCCATCAGAAAGTCCAGGACCCAGTTGCACAGGGCAGGGTCGAGACCCAGGGTCTCGAGCTTAATGACGAATTTGGAGGGTATTATGGTGTTAAATGCTGAGCTGTAGTCGATGAAAAGCATTCTTACATAGGTATTCCTCTTGTCCAGATGGGTTACGGCAGTGTGATTGCGATTGCGGCGTCTGTGGATCTATTGGGGCGGTAAGCAAATTGGAGTGGGTCTAGGGTGTCAGGTAGGGTGGAGGTGATATGATCCTTGACTAGTCTCTCAAAGCCTTCATGATGATGGAAGTGAGTGCTACGGGGAGATAGTCGTTTAGCTCAGTTACCTTAGCTTTCTTTGGAACAGGAACAATGGTGGCCCTCTTGAAGCATGTGGGAACAGCAGACTGGGATAAGGATTGATTGAATATGTCCGTAAACACACCAGCCAGCTGGTCTGAGCATTCTCTGAGGACGCGGCTAGGGATGCCGTCTGGGCCGGCAGCCTTGCGAGGGTTAACGCGTTTAAATGTTTTACTCACGTTGGCTGCGGTGAAGGAGAGCCCGCAGGTTTTGGTAGCGGGCCATGTCGGTGGCACTGTATTGTCCTCAAAGCAAGCAAAGAAGTTGTTTAGTTTGTCTGGGAGCAAGACATCGGGGTCCGCGACGGGGCTGGTTTTCTTTTTGTAGTCCGTGATTGACTGTAGACTCTGCCACATACCTCTCATGTCTGAGCCGTTGAATTGCGACTCTACTTTGTCTCTATACTGACGCTCGTAATCTCTGCTCAGTCAGTACGTTTCTAGCCGTTTGTTACTATGCTTGACATTGCAATTTGTCTGTGTGGTGGTTAGTTTTTACTCCTTAATATTTTTGGGGGAGCCAAGCAAGTTTGCTGATATACTGTAGATAAAAGTGCATCCAACCATACAATGTCACCTTTTACCATACCACCATTCTAACAATAGCATAGCTTTGTCGATCAGTTTGAGATTGACATAACTTCTTATCCTTTGACATTAGCTATAGTCTTGTTTAAATCGATAAGAGCATGTACTGTAAGCTGCTGTTCACTTTCTGTGCCAAATTCTCTTATCTGATGGGCCATGGTGCTGTGCTTGCTTGGTGTCAGTTTATCAGCACTGTTTAAATCTCAGCAGGAGTTGCCTTGGAGTTCCACATTATCATGAGCGAACATCCTCTGACTTTACACCCCAGGAGGTCTGGAGAAGGCTGAGCCATGGGAGCCTCTATATTTCCCAGAAGGCTCTGACACCACGGACCACCGGGTCGTACATCCTGTTATTATCAGGTTCTGACTACTAGATGGTGTTGTTCCTTTTAAGTGAAGAAAGTGTTAAGGATTTTCCCCCTCAATGTCAAGGGATAGTTCACCCAAATTACAAAATGCCATATTGGTTTACCCTATAGACAAGTTATGACCGCAATCGATGCTTTGGTTTTGTTTACCTGGCGACTGTGTCAAACGCTAACTTTTTAGCATTGGTGGCACAAATCCAATGCAAGTCAGTGGTACCTATATTCGCATTTTCATGCTTCATGCCAAATCATCCTAAAGTACCAAAAAACTCAATGAAGTTACTTCTAGATGATTTGGACATGAAGTGTGAAAATACCATTATACGTACCATTGACTTGCGTTGGATTTGTGGCATAAATGCTAAAAAGTTTTGCATTTGAAACAGTAAACAAAACCAAAGCATGGATTGCTGTCATATCCATAGACTGCTTAAAGGGTAAGGAAACCAATATGTCATTTGGGTGAACTATCTCTTTAACATTGGGGGAGGGGGGATATTTCACACTTCTTTTTCACCTAGTAGCAGGAACAACACCATCTTGTAGTCAGATCCTGGGAATATCACTATGTATGATGGGACATAAACCTAACAACTTCAATTACTAATTTATCATCTTAACGGGAAAATAATCATCACCATGAAGCATACTACTTGTCAGACATAGAGAACTGATACTGTATACTGGTTGTTTGGGTGGGATTGGTGTGGGGGGGTCTGTGGGTGGCTTTTGACTATTTTGGGGATTTCTCATACACATTGGTAGGATAAAAAAGTTTGGTCCAAATGGATATTATATGAATCCTATGAATTAAAATGTCCAATTCGGGTGCAAACAATTAGCTTAATTTCTCCGAGATTAAATTATATTTAAGCAAAATAATGGTGGATGATTGCTTATCTTATCTGTTTCTAACTGCAGAAACCATTTCAGAACAATCAGAGATGCTGGGTGTCATGGCTTGCTGAAATGACATGTAATGACTCCACCTACCCTGCTGGGCCAAAGCCCAAGCCAAAGTTAAGCGTTTGGGGATTTTAGAAGAAGGCTGTACCTTAATGGGATCGACTTCGTGGGCTTCAAATTGCTGGTTCAAATACATAATCTGTCCTTTGTTACATAACAGTATAATTTATCACTTTTGTTCTTGGAGAGTGACTCACCAAATTGTGAGTCTTTGACTCCTGAACATTGGATACATTTGTAATTTCAGTGAACTGTCCTTTTATGCATAATTTACACTTTGGTTGGGTGGTTGGCAATGTCTATGGGCCTGTCGTGACGTGACTATCATTAATCTGATGACTGTTATTTATCTTATCAACTAAATATGTTTAATTGTTATTCAATTAAATTAATCATGTAACAATTAACTCATTAGGAAGTTGGGGCACCACAGGAAAAGTTGTTTAACAAGTTACTATCTCCCGACTTAAACTCTAAAGATATATAGATATCTCTTACATCAATAACAGTTAATTATTACCTCATCAGTCTCATTCTGAATTTCGCATAATCCTTGATATCTGCAAGAACCCTAGCCCTTCTGAATATTCAGTACTACACAAATTGATTTAATCATGTATTTACTAACTAACTAAATAATAACACAGAATACACATACAGAAAAGTCCCTAGTGGACTGACACGATCTGACGGCTTGTTACACAATGGAAAGGGGGTGGGGAAAGATAAAGAGAGGGAGAGACAAAGAGAGTCAACTTCTCATACATACATTTGGAAACTACGCTCACAGTAACCAGAATACCTAGCACCCTAAACACCGCTCATTCGGATTAGAATGCAATATACACTTACGCGTAGCTGTCTTTCTCTGTCATCTTTCTGTTGAAACCAATTGATCCGTCTATGGGTAGTGGCTCGAGTTACACATGGAGTAAAACAAACATACAGTCAATAATACAGTAGAAAAAACTAATCTATATACAAAGAGTGCAAATGAGGTAAGATAAGGAAGGTAAGGAAATAAATAGGCCATGGTGGCAAAGTAATTACAATATAGCATTTAACTTCTTAGGGAGCGGCAGCAGAGGTGACGGTTTTGGAGAGTCTGGCGTGCCCAAAGTAAAATGCCTGCCACTCAGGCCCAAAAAATAGGATATGCACATAATTAGTACTATTGGATAAGAAACACTGACGTTTCTAAAAGTGTTAAAATAATGTATGTGAGTGTAACAGAACTGATATAGCAGGCGAAAACCCGAGGAAAATCCATATGGATTTGCATTTTTTTTTATTTTAACTAGGACTGCAGTACCTATGGCTTCCACTAGATGTCAACAGTCTTTATACAAAGCCTGGAAGGTCTAGCAGTAAGCAGAACGGATAGGAAGAGGAAGCAGTCAGGGGACCACTTTTGTTTACAACGTTTGACGCGCGCGAGATTGTGAACGTGCACCACTTTATTTTCCTTTCCTATTGTTCACGTTATCGTCCGGTTGAAATATTATATAAAAGGATACCTAAGGATACATTAAAAATGATGTTTCATTTGTTTGTAGAAAGTTTATAGGTATAATTTGAACGTGTTCTCTTCACGGTTCAATGGGCGACTCAACGGTGGATTTTCTGATCATAACGCGCCAACCAAACTGAGATTTATGGATATAATAAATGACTTTTTCTAACAAAAGAATCATTAGATGTCTTCGTTGGACACTTGGGAAGCCCTCAGCAGAAGTTCTTCGAAAGGTAAGTGATATTTTTTAGCTCTTATATGGGTTTTGTGTGACCCGCGCTGGATATGAATTTATGCTAATGTAGAAAATATGTGGGGTGCTATCCTCAAACAATCAAATGTTGTGCTTTCGCCGTAAGCCTTTTTGAAATCTGACAACGCTGTGATATTGCCAAGAAGCAGAGGTTTTGATGACTATGCAACACTTGTATATTGATGAATGTTTAATAATTCAACTTTTGGATTTTGAATTTGTCGCCTGGTAGTGTCGGGAGTGGCCCGCTAGCGCGCCGCTACTCCCTAAGTAGTTAAACACTGGAATGGTAGATGTGCAGTAGATTAATGTGCAATGTAGAAAAACTGGGGTGCAAAGGAACAAGATGAATGAATAAATACAGTAGGGGATGAGGTAGTTGGTTGGGCTATTTACAGATTGGCTATATACAGGTGCAGGGGTCTGTGAGCTGCTCTGACAGCTGGTGCTTAAAGCTGGTGAGGGAGATAAGTGTCTCCAGTTTCAGAGATTTTTGTAGTTCGTTCCAGTCATTGGCCGCAGCGAACTGGAAGGAAAGTCGGCCAAAGGAGGAATTGGCTTTGGGGGTGACCAGTGAGATATACCTGCTGGAGCGCGTGCTACGGGTTGGTGCTGCTATGGTGACCAACGAGCTGAGATAAGGCGGGGCTTTACCTAGCAGGGACTTGTAGATGACCTGGAGCCAGTGGGTATGGCGACGAGTGTAAAGCGAGGGCCAGCCAACGAGAGCGTACAGGTCGCAGTGGTGGGTGGTATATGGGGCTTTGGTGACAAAACAGATGGCACTGTGATAGACTGCATCCAATTTGTTGAGTAGAGTACTGGAGGCTATTTTGTAAATGACATCACCGAAGTCGAGGATCGGTAGGATAGTCAGTTTTATGAGGGTATGTTTGGCAGCATGAGTGAAGGATGCTTTGTTGCGAAATAGGAAGCCAATTCTAGATTTAATTTTGGATTGGAGATGTTTGATGTGAGTCTAGAAGGAGAGTTTACAGTCTAACCAGACACCTAGATATTTGTAGTTGTCCACATAATCTAAGACAGAACCGTCCAGAGTAGTGATGCTGGACGGGCGGGCAGGTGCGGGCAGCAATCGGTTGAAGAGCATGCATTTAGTTTTACTTGCGTTTATGAGCAGTTGGAGGCCACGGAAGGAGAGTTGTATGGCATTGAAGCTCGTCTGGAGGGTAGTTAACACAGTGTCCAAAGAAGGGCCAGAAGTATACAGAATGGTGTCGTCTGCGTAGAGGTGGATCAGAGACTCACCAGCAGCAAGAGCGACATCATTGATGTATACAGAGAAGAGAGTCGGCCCAAGAATTGAACCCATGACCAGCTCTGAAATCAGATTGCATAGCGGAGAAGTTACGGTGGGATTCGAAATGGTCGGTAATCTGTTTGTTAACTTGGCTTTCCAGAAAGACGTCCTGCGCTGACTTCGGGCAATGGGCGTGGCAGAACGGGCTTCAGCCCATGATGGCACCAGCAGACCAGTCAATGAGGGGATTGTGTCGCTGGAGCCAGGAGAATCCCAATACCATGGGAACCTGAGGATACTTAATGAACAGGAACTGGATCGTCTCACGGTGGTCAGTCCAGATGAGAAAAGGGTGTTTAGCCCCCTCAAGCCAATGTCTCCACACCTTCAGACCAGCAACATGGCATGAAAAGGGATGCGAGTAAGGGGAGAGGAAAAGTTCTCAGAATGGCCCACCAGAGTACTCGCTCCTACCGGTGAGCCTGGTCTTTTAGTGGACAGGTGGAGACGAAATACAACTCTTAGTGGGAAGCCTGTATATCGGTTCAGCTGGAGACAGCCTAGCTCTGCCTAGTTTCATGGGCTCGGGAAGAGGTGAATTGGCAGCCTTCGGAGACTCTCAGTGGAACTCAGGTAGCCTCGGGTTCTCTTGGCAACGGAGCCATCTGGGACTTCCTCCGAGGTGAGGTGGAATCCTTGGACGGGCGTGTGAAATTGAATCTCCTCTCCTTCCTTCGTTCCCGTAGTCACTCATCTATCCAAATGGTCAAGGCAATGAGCAATTGGATGAAACAGATCAGGGTGTGACATATGTATCATTGTAATGATACTCCGTGATGCCGGTAAGGCAGAGTCAGGCGCAGGACAACAAAAATGAGTGTTCATTACATTTTAATCAAAATATAACATACGAGTGGTGAAAAACAAACACTCGCAAACACGGATCAAAAATACAACAAACAATCACGCACAAAAACATGGGGGAAACAGAGGGTTAAATAAGGAACTTGTAATCATGGGAATGTAAACCAGGTGTGTGAAAAAAGAAGACAAAACCAACAGAAATTAATAATGGATCGGTGGCGGCTAGAAGACCGGTGACGTCGACCGCCGAACGCCGCCCGAACAAGGAGAGGGACCAACTTCGGCTGAAGTTGTGACAATCATCTTGAGTTTAATTCGGAGATGGTAACTCGTTAAATAACTTAATGAGTTAATTGTTACATGGTTAATTTGATCGGGTAAATGACAGTCATCATATTAATGAAAGTTATGTCACGACAACAGAAATCTCAAATGTGACAGTACCCCCCCCCCCTTGAGACCCCCAGTCGTTCCATGAACGCCCTCCAAACCCTGGATGTGAACTGGGGACCCCGATCAGAAACTATATCCTCAGGCACCCCGTAATGCCGGAAGACATGGGTGAACAGGGCCTCCGCAGTCTGTAGGGCCGTAGGGAGACCAGGCAAAGGAAGGAGGCGGCAGGACTTAGAAAACCGATCCACAACGACCAGGATCGGGGTGTTTCCCTGTGACGGCGGAAGATCCGTCGAAAAGTCCACCGACAGGTGTGACCACGGCCGCTGTGGAACGGGTAGGGGTTGTAACTTCCCTCTGGGCAGGTGCCTAGGCGCCTTACACTGGGCACACACAGAGCAGGAGGAAACATAAACCCTCATGTCCTTAGCTAAGGTGGACCACCAGTACTTCTCACTAAGACAGCGCACCGTCCGACCGATGCCAGGATGACCAGAGGAGGGTGACGTGTGGGCCCAATAGATCAGACGGTCGCGGACAGCAGACAGAATGTACATACGCACAGCTGGTCACTGAGGTAGAGTGGGCTCTGTACGTAACGCCCGCTCGATGTCCGTGTCCAGCTCCCACACCACCGGTGCCACCAGGCAAGAGGCCGGAAGTATGGGAGTGGGATCCATGGACCGCTCCTCTTTGTCAAACATCCGAGACAGTGCGTCTGCCTTAGTGTTTTGGGAACCTGGTTGGTAGGATAGGGTAAAAACATAACGGGTGAAAAACATGGCCCACCTTGCCTGGCGAGGGTTCAGTCTCCTCACCGCCCGGATGTACTCCAGATTGCGGTGGTCGGTCCAGATGAGAAAAGGGTGTTTAGCCCCCTCAAGCCAATGTCTCCACACCTTCAGAGCCCTGATGACAGCAAACAGCTCCCGGTCCCCCACATCATAGTTACGCTCCGTCGAGCTGATCTTCTTCGAAAAGAAGGCACAGGAGCGGAGTTTAGGTGGCGTACCCGAGCGCTGAGACAGCACAGCTCCTATCCCAGCCTCGGACGCGTTCACCTCCACTATAAATGCCAAAGAGGGATCCGGATGAGCCAGCACGGGAGCCGAGGTAAACAGAGCCTTCAGGTGACCAAAAGCCCTGTCCGGCCTCAGCTGACCACTGCAGTCGCACCGGTCCCCCCTTCAGCAGTGAGGTAATGGGAGCCGCTACCTGACCAAAGCCCCGGATAAACCTCCGGTAGTAGTTGGCAAACCCTAAGAACTGTTGCACTTCCTTTACCGTGGTGGGAGTCGGCCAATTACGCACGGCTGAAATGCGGTCACTCTCCATCTCCACCCCTGACGTGGAAATGCGGTACCCTAGGAAGGAGACAGACTGTTGGAAGAACAGACATTTCTCAGCCTTGACGTACAAGTCATGCTCCAACAGTCGACCAAGCACCTTGTGCACCAGGGACACATGCTCTGCGCATGTAGCAGAGTAAATCAGAATGTCGTCGATATACACCACTACACCCTGCACGAGCAAGTCCCGAAAAATCTAGTCTACAAATGCCTGGAAAACTGATGGAGCACTCGTCAACCCGTACGGCATGACGAGGTACTCATAGTGCCCTGAGGTGGTACTAAATGCCGTCTTCCACTCGTCCCCCTCCCGGATATGCACCAGGTTGTAAGCGCTCCTGAGATCCAATTTTGTGAAGAAGCGTGCCCCGTGCATTGACTCGATCGCACTGGCTATGAGAGGCAGCGGGTAGCTGTACCAATAGTCAATACACAGGCGCAGACCTCCATCCTTCTTCTTCACAAAAAATGAACTTGAGGAGGCAGGTGAAGTGGAGGGCCGAATGTATCCCTGCCCCAGAGATTTGGAGACATATGTTTCCATAGCCTCCATCTCCTCCTGTGAGAGAGGATACACGTGACTCCTGGGAAGTGCTGCGTCTACCAGGAGATCTATCGCACAATCCCCCCGTCGATGGGGTGGTAATTGAGTCGCCTTCTTTTTACAGAAAGCGAGAGCCAAATCAGCATATTCAGAGGGGATGTGTACTCTCCACCGTAGTCACACCGATGGAAACACCTACACACCTCCCCGAGCACTCTCGTGACCATCCCTTGAGAGCCCTCTGTTGCCACAAAATAATGGGGTTATGATAGGCCAACCAGGGTAGGCCCAACACCACGGGAAACACAGGAGAATCAATGAGGTAGAGACTGATTCTCTCCTCATGACCCTCCTGCGTAACCATGCTTAGTGGAGCGGTAGCCTCCCTAATCAGCCCTGACCCTAATGGTCTTCTATCTAAGGCGTGCACAGGGAAGGGCATATCAACAGGAACAATGGGGATCCCTAAACTATGGGCAAATGAACGGTCAATAAAGTTCCCAGCTGTGCCTGAATCGACTAGTGCCTTATGCTGGGACTTTGGGTAAAATTCAGGAAATTCTATAAACCAAAACATGTGCTCAACAGGGAGCTCTGGGTGAGTCTGGTACCTACTCACCTGGGGTGACACGATAGTGCCCTGCCTGCTGCCTTGACTCCCTGAGGAACCCCCCCAGCACCGACCAGCAGTGTGCCCTCTGCGGCCACAGAGGGTGCAGGGAATGGCCCCTCCTCCGGCCTCCTTAAGCGCAGTACCTCCCAGCTCCATAGGCGTCGGAGCAGAGGTGCTGGGGGGATGGAAATGACAGGCCCCGATCCGGACATCCACGGGTGGCCAGCAGGTTATCCAGCCGGATAGACATGTCCACCAGCTGGTCGAAGGAAAGGGTGGTGTCTCTGCATGCCAGCTCCCGCCGGACGTCCTCGCACAGACTGCATCTGTAATGGTCGATCAGGGCCCTGTCATTCCATCCCGCGCCGGCGGCCAGGGTTCGGAACTCCAGCGCAAAGTCCTGTGCGCTCCTCGTCACTTGTCTGAGGTGGAACAAGCGTTCACCTGCCGCTCTAGCCTCAGGTGGATGGTGGAACACTGCCCGGAAACGGCGGGTAAACTCCTCGTAGTGGTCCAACGCCGCTCCTTCTTCTCCCCATACGGCGTTGGCCCACTCCAGGGCTTTCCCGGATAGACAGGAGACGAGGGCGGACACTTTCTCGCGTCCCGAGGGAGCCGGGTGAACGGTTGCCAGGTAGAGCTCCAGCTGGAGTAGGAACCCCCTGGCACCCGGCAGCCGTCCCATCATACTCCCTCGGGAGTGCGAACCGAATCCCACTGGGACCAGGTGAAGGAGGAGTGGACAGCTGTGTGGGTTGTGGAGTGGGAGGTTGTGATGATGGTAGAGGCGCTGGAAGCCTCCTCTCTCCCATCGCTCCATATTCTGTAGCACGCGATCCATGGCTGTGCAGAGACTCTGCAACATTGTCGCATGCTGCTGAAGGCGCTCCGGGTAACATAGTCAGTTGATTAATAAATGACAGTCATCACATTAATGAAAGTTATGTCACGACAACAGAAATCTCAAATGTATTCCTTCCGTCTTAACTTTTCTTGCATAAACAAGTACAGGTTTCATCTACATCCTAAGTCACTAGAAATCCTGAGAAACATATATGTGTATATATGTGTTTCAGAATGCGCTGCCTGGGCGTGAGCAATTTTATATATCGGGCACAACCTGTGATATGATGCTATTTACACAATTTGTATTCCAGAAATACACAGTACAGTAGTATTCCCAGCTGTACCAACCAACCACACACACACACCCATGGGAACGCATGCACACACACACACTGTGCTCTTGTTTTCCCTCCAACACCCTGGGGAATCAAATACCCCTTAGCTTACAGTACATGCCAGGAAAATGTGTCAAGTATGACAACGGGTCTAAATCTTCTCCTCAAGCTATTTCTTGTTATTCCTGTGGGAGTGTGATTTGGGCAGTGGATAGAGGATTAATATGAGTTGGATATGTCTTATTGAATTTTCCCACTTCTCAATATGAATCTTGTTTTAAAAAAACAAGACCTTACATGAGTCATCTTGTTTATCTCTGTGCTTTCATAAATGTCAACAGCCTGTTGTGCTATTTCAAGTGATCATCCAACTGCCGGGGATTTTGTGAACTTCTTGTCACGGCAGCATGAAAGGAGGTCATCAGTCAGGCTAAGTGCTGCCTGAGTGGTTCTGAGTGGTCCCTATGGCGCCTAAACTTCTCTGCCTCTCAGTTTGGTGTCAGCTCAGCTGCCTCATTTGCTATCTCTTATGTCAGAGAATAAGTCAGTTGTAGATTGAATAAGTATGTTTTCTCTTCAAGTATCCTACTGACAGCTGGCAGCAACATGTTTGGTTTAAAAAGTCATATTATACAGTATGACTCCTTACGTATATGGAAAATCTCAATTGTAATGTTGTGTGTGTGTCTGAGGGAGTTTGTGTGTGCATGCATTCATTTGTGTGTGCATGTGTTTGTCTGTGTGCATTCGTGCCTGTGTGTTTGTGGACATGCACATGCCCTTTGAAGTGTGCATGCATCATGAAAGATCCACATCTGGAGAGCTCTTATGTCCATGGTAACGTTGCACTCCCAGGTCACCATAGTGACTTTGGGTGTCAGGGTGACATTCAGGCTATTTTTCTTCCAGTAGGCTCTAATTCACACCACATAGCAGCTAGGAATAAATAATACCAATAGCACCAATTAAATGACGCAATACAGAAAATTGGGTCATGCTTTATTATCTCTTATGCAATACATAAAAGGTCCATTATGTAGCTATGTGTACCTGACAGATTTCAGATATAAATGCGAGTTCGTTTGAGATGTTGCCAAATGGCCAAGTCAGTCCCCCATCATTTCTTGTTCTGAATGATGCCTCTAAGTGGTCTTCCTCTTTTAAGTTGAAGCGTTGCCTGTTTGGCAATGATTAATGTGATCCATGTTCTTTCATGCTATTTTTATAACCTAGTGCAAGCTGTTCTTCTCAATGCTTTAATTTGGAACAACAATGTAAATACTTACATTTGTATGTTTTAAGTCCTAGTGGAGAGAGAACAATTAAATTGTTCTTAGTAATGACCTTTTATCGTGTTTACTTTGTGATTTACTGACAAAGGCACAGTCAGTTAGTAGAAGACTGAAAATGGTTTGTTCTAATTACCATTCTCATTGCCATTTTTATAGCAGAATTTCCCTTTTTAATTGTGTTTACCTTGTGATTTCATAGCAATGGCGCAGTGAAAGAAGTCATAGAAAATTTTGTTTGTTTATACACCCTGTTTCTATCAACATAATCATGCGTCCACGGAATGCCAATGGCAACAAGTGTTTAAGTTGTTCCATGTAATTTCAGCAAGCCATGACACCCACCCCTCAGATTGTTCTGAAATTGTTTCTGTAGTTAGAAACAGGTAAGAGTGGCATTCCTGAAACATTTTGAAATTAAGCTAATTGATTGCTACCAAATTGGCCATTTTAATTTATAGGATTCAGGTAATATTCAATACATATAGTACCAAACATCTGATTTGGACAACCAGTGAGTAAGACATGAGGAATCCAATAAAATTGCCAAAAGCCTCCCACGGACCCCACCACGCCAATCCCACCACAACAACCAGTATACAGTATCAGTTATGTATGTCTGACAAGTAGTATGAAGCTGCAGTTTGGAGTATTGCTTCATAATATGTAATGTATTCTCTGTGAATCTGGTGCTGGTTCTTTTTCCCTGTTCAGAGAAATTTGTAATTGAAGTCGCATGCATTATTTACCATACATTAGTGTGAAAGTACCAGGTTTTGACCACTAGAGGTCGCTCTCCTTATGCCGCTGGACTAGTAACCGAAAGGTTGCAAGATCGAATCCCCGAGCTGACAAAGTAAAAATCTGTCTTTCTGCCCCAGAACAAGGCAGTTAACCCACTGTTCCTAGGCCATCATTGCAAATAAGAATTGGTTCTTAACTGACTTGCCTAATTAAATAAAGGTAAAATAAATAAAAAATGACTGCTATACAGCCACACTATAGGAAGTAGTGTGCCATTTGGGACACAATCTATATTTCTGCTTGGGCAGAGGGACGGGAATATGGAGGAGCACATAGGCCCCTTCCCGATGATAGGAGAGACAAAGCTTTAAAAGGGGTTCTATATAAAATAAGTCTACAGATAGACACACAGTAAATGTTATTGGAATGAGATGCTTTCATTCACTCTTGCTCAGTTAGAGAGGACTGTCATAACCAATGGCATAGATATCATACTATCTCTGATGTTGAAAAGACTGAATATAATAGGATCTTTGTGATGGCTCTGAAGGTATGTTTCTACAGAGAGCATTAACAGCCCTTGTATAGCCTTTAATGAATAACACTTAAATCAAATCAATGCCCTTGCAAGCCTTTTTTTTACATTAGTAGCTGTCACAAAGTGCTTTACTTACCCCCCCACACACACACACACACTGAGAAACACTGACATGGAGGCACAGAGGTGGAACAAAGAGTAGCTTTTGCCCTCCAGTCTCCTTCAAGTCTCTGCTCGGTTGCCTTTCTGAATGCATCCTTTTAAATGGGTTGTGTGCTTGTATTTACAGGGCTGTTTCAATTCATCACCATCTTCCCTCTGGTCTGATTTTACCATTAGTGTCTTTACTGCGTTCAAGAGAGTCTTTACTGATAGTTGATGGGAATGCTGCCTTTCTATGCCTCTAGGAAACGCTTAAAACTCCCTTCATTGAGTGACAAAAGTGTGTACCCTTAGATTCTCTTCAGAAAACCTTTGAAAACACTATATTGTTTCCATGTCACGATGACCATACAGTGGGGAAAAAAAGTATTTAGTCAGCCACCAATTGTGCAAGTTCTCTCACTTAAAAAGATGAGAGAGGCCTGTAATTTTCATCATAGGTACACTTCAACTATGACAGACAAAATGAGGAAAAAAAATCCAGAAAATCACATTGTAGGATTTTTTATGAATTTATTTGCAAATTATGGTGGAAAATAAGTATTTGGTCA